>PVIW01000189.1:303719-701594 GCA_004026585.1 Noctilio leporinus | reverse complement strand
TTATAGAGAAAGTCTGTGGTTGCAGTGAGCTTCATAGCAGCGTTCCTCTTCCTGCTGATTGTGCGCCTTGTAAACGAACTGAATTTCCCATTGCTACTAAACTGCTTTGGACAACCTGGTACAAAATGGATACCATTCTCCTACACCTTCAGGCGGCCCCTTCGAACTCACTATGGATATATAAATGTGAGGACGCAAGAGGTAAGACCTCGGAGGGTTACCTAGGATTCAAGGGTATCCATGGTAACCACTGTTCTTTTTTTTTTTTTTTTTTTTTAAAGAGTTTATTTATTATTTGCAGAGAGGGAGAGAGAGATGTCAGTGTGTGGTTGCCTTTCACCTGCCTCCAGCTACAGACCTGGCCGGAGACCTGGCTTGCAACCTGGTTATGTGCCCTGGCTGGGAATTGAACCAGCGACCTTTGGGTTTACAGGCTGGTGCCTTATCCGCTATTCTTTAGGAACAAGGTGACCTCCAGTCACTGAACTTACTCTCTCTGCCCCACCGAACTTCTCTGAGTCTCTGGCATTTTCTGTCTTCTCATTCTTAGACGTTTATTGATATAAGTTCAAGTCTGCTGCCCTTCCTATCTCAAATCTTGATTCACTGGCTTCATGTGGAGTTGAGGAAGCAATTACCTATTTTCCTAGTGTTTTGTGGCATAGCTTACATATCTTCCCATTTATTAACTGATCTACAGTTGCCAGCTAGTGAACTGGCTGACTTTATTTCCTAGAGATCAGCTGGTTGGGGACAGCTCTTTGTAGAATGGCGGGAAAGCATTTATGCTTTTAAAAACACTGTAATTCTTAGACCTGGAGCTAGAAAAGGCCAAGCTGATTTTTAAATTCTTCAGTGGCTGCAGAGATAATAGTATTTAATTATGTTAAAGGGTTAACATAATTTAAATCCTATAATCACAGAACCTCTTAATCTTTGTAGCCAATTGATGGTACAGAAGAGAATGGAGGCCTATTGACTACTAGAGTGTACAATGTGCTAGCTAGTACTTTCGCAAGCAAGGGTTTGTATCACAGAGTGAAGGGGAAAATAATGAACCTCCCAAAATGTCTGAAGTGTATAGAAGTGGTTAATAAGAGCATTATCATTGTTTGTTATGCAGTGGGTTGAATGTGAGGTTAATATTTGTAGAGGCAAAGTCCAAGCCTGCTTGAAGTTGTTGGTAACAAAGGTGCAAGTCTTCAGTGTGTCCACATCACTGAGTTTTGGATGGAATCCCATTGAAGGGTCATTTTGTAAAGATACCGGAGAGAAGAGTTACACACAGAATGCTACGCCTGTTCTGAATGTTATTGTCAGCATCAGGAGGGGTGTGGAAAACTGGTTTGGGCCATCCCTTCTGCAGGCAACATTATACCCAAGTTTCTGCATCTGGTTAATGTGATCCTTTGAAAATGATTTCTGCATCTGCAGGATTTACAGACTTTTTATTAGACCTTTATAATGAAAAAGGAAAAGGCGCTATTAATAACACATAAATTCTTTTGAGTCTTGCTTGATGTTTATCCTTTAATTGGCTTTAAATTTTTTAAAGGGTCCATTTCTTGAATTTGTTGCATGTCCTAATAAATTGATTCCGTGTATAAAATTATCTCAGAGGATAGTGTGTCTCACTCTCATGTTTCCTTCCTTTTATTTCTGGCTGTCATTTAATAGTCTGTAACTCTACTGGATTGTGTCAATCACTTCACAAGTGCCTGTCACAGGCAGAAAATGAAACATGTGGCTGGCGTGTTTCACAAATTACTCTCACGAGGGAAACCCCCCAAAAATCAAGGACCCCTTCAGTTGTTTAAATATTAATGAATTGAATTTTGGAGTGTTAATGGAAAAACTGACCTGGGGAGGCTGTTATTAAATAGTCACATTAACCAGGCTACCTTTCATATTCTTTTGAAAGCAGTTTTTAATACAATGTCTTTACTACAGGGTATTGATCATTATTTTGATCCTGCAGAGGCTATATCTTGAGAAGAACCATGAGTACTAGAATGAGTTTTTTAGGCTTTAAAGTCATACAGGTATGGTTTGAGTGAAAATAGGGATAATGATCTCAACTAGCAATGTTGTTAGGAGGATTCAATGAAAGAGGTGCCCAGTTTCAAACTGATGCTCAATGAATGAGTTTCTTTTACTTTTCCTATACTTATCAGTTATGACTTTAAGTGCTCACTGTGAATTACACTAAAATACTAAAGTCCAGAATAACACACTTTGTATTTAAATTTTAGAGTTTGGATTCAGGGCAGCAAAACATACTAGGTCTGTCCCGAAAGTATTGAGTCAATGTCAATAATTAAAACAGTTTATGTGGCCAATACTTTCGGAACAGACCTCTATAAAGGACTTTGCAATCTCATTAAAAATCAGGGTTTTGCAACTTAAAACCTCAATGAGTAGGAAAAAGCACTAAGCGGTATCACTGCACACCAAATACCAGATGGTCCAAAAATTAGGAATCTGATCATGCTAAGTGTTGGCGAGGATAAAGAACAATAGAAACTGTTAAATACTGTTAGGTAGAGTATAAACTGGCACACCCATTTTTGGATAAAACAGCTTCTTGTTGTGTAAACTTGAAGATCTACATGTTCCATTCCATTATTTCCAGTCATCAATACATTCACTTACACACACTCAGGAGCGCAGGCAATGGTGGGCTTGGACAACATGTATGACAGCATTGTTGATAATCACTGAAACCTAGAAGCAACCCAAGTCCGTCAGTAGGTGAGTGGGTTAAAATTGTGCTACATGTACTGGAATATTGTATAGCGATAAAAATAAAGAAACTGTTGCTCTATTTGACAAGATATGTAAATCTTACATGAACATGATTTTGAGTAAAAGATGCACGACTAAAAGAATACACACAATCTGATTCCATTTGTAGGATACAGGAAGAGGTAAAACTAAGTAATGTTGCTTAGGGGCATATATAGGAGGTAAAACTAAAAAGGAGTTAAAAAAGTAAGGAAATTATTATCACCTAAGTAACAAGAGAAGTTACTCTGAGAAAAATATTTGGTTTGTGAGCAGTTGGAATCCTGGGATATCAGCAAATGTACTATCTCTTGATCCAGTTGGAAGTTACATGGGTATTTCCATTCTAAATATTTTATGAATACCTTGATGTTCACTTTTCTGCATGTCTGTTTTATAATAAAACTTAAAAATATATTCTGAGCCCAGTAGAATATTTATTGACCAGAAATCACACAAAGCATTTCACCTAATTTAACAGCAAGAAATAACTGAAAAGAAGCAATGAGGCATTAACCTAGCTAAAACAAACTAGAAATATTTGAAATAAGCAATTTCATTTTATGCAAGGACCAGCAGATATTCTAGTCTATGCATGATAGCGAGACCCCATATTATAACAGGAGTGAAGGTGATGGGCAGAAAATTTTGCTTGAGAGTTGAAAAACAACATAACGCCTAAACAAAATGATGGATTTTCCTCCAACTCAAACAGTTCTAGGCTAAATTGACAGGATGGGAACATTTGAGGGGCTCTCTATTTCCCTCCTCATTGATTTTATTTTTTCTTCACAATCCCAACCCCTGATATTGGTCTTCACCAAATAATAGCTTCAGGTGCAATCTTTCCCAGAGATAGCTGCATTAAATAAGATTTAGGAGGAAAATGTTGCCAAGAGTCAAAGTAATAATAGCTAATATGATAGATGGTGGATTTTATATTCTGGGGCAAATATCTTCAATAGTGACCTTAAACCTTGCTCCAAAGGCAGCCACACACTCCTTCCTATGTCCCTGTTCACCGTATTCGTATCCGGAGAAGGGTCAATAGCCTTGGCTGAGCTAAGTCAAATGAACACCAAGCTGATCTATTTATTTTAAGGTCTTGGTTCTTGAGGTTTTCTCAGAAGTTTTTCAGAAGAAAGCCCATGCTTGCTAGGAAACCACAGGCTTGCAAGAAGATGTTTAAACATGTAGACGCGCCTGCGATGATTTCCAGATCTAGAGTATCTGCAAACACGATCATTGCTGATGATGGTTTTATCAGCTGATACTTCATCTGAACAGGCGTTGCTGTCACTGGACACAGATTTCGTGCGTGGAAATGTTTATGAGAAAAAATGTCTTTCCATTGCTGTCAAATACAAGGTTGGGGTGGAGATGGGGATGGCTGAATTAGGTTGAAGATTTAGTAGACACAGGAGAAAGCTGGGTTGCTTGGGAGCAAAATCTGATTCTGATTATCTTTAAAGAAAAAAAAAAATGAGATGAGTTCTGGCCCTTTGGCTTGACCCAAGTGGAAGTATAGGCAATCTCATTGATCTGTGAAAACCTGCCCTGAAGGCCTCACATCTGGTAAATTATACCCATTTCAAGCTGAGCTTCATTTTATCAATTTGCCCAGTTTTTGAACAACCTGTTCCTAAGGGAAAAACAAGAAGTGAACACGTAAGGAACACAGAAAAGATAAACATGTGAACTTGTTTGTATTTCACATTGCTATAGTATTTCTTTCCTCCTGATGCGGACCCATGAAAAGGAATATGTTGTAAAAATTATGAGGACTACTCTAGAGGAGTTGGAATGAAAAAATTAAAACACCTCTCCCTCTCTATAGTGAGAACTTAAATACAATGCAGTTGGTGATTGGCTGTCAGGCTTTGCCCTGCCTTGTTCCCTTTGTTAGCCATGTGAGTGAAGGTCCTTATATTTGGGGAAGGGGGAAGTCATGAAAATCAGAGGAGCAAAATGAGTGCCAACTAACTGGTGAGTGCCGAAACCCTGAATTTTTCTGGCTAAAGAATCCAGGATTCCTTATCAATACTGTGTTTAAGCTGACAACAATCATGAGGTAGCATCAATACAAGGTTTGGACCAGGAGTGATTTTGTTTTTGCAACAGGGTCTGTACTTCCCTTTGTTTCCCGACCCACTAGCTGCTCAGATTGTCCCTGCCAAGTCATGAGTGCATTACTAATATAACCCTCCTTTTAATAGGACTAAATTTGGAGGACCCCAACTATAACATTAAAGCTGAGTTACTGCATTATTGACTGACCTTGGGCATAGTAAGAAGCATAACTAGTATGTGTTTGGGAGAAAAAAATCTATGGTTAGCAATATCCTGTGAATTCTTGACACAAATTTTAATGATTCATTTAAAAATAATCAATTGCAGTGGATAGAGAAGGTGTAAACTACTAAACTACTGCAGGACTTTGTTTAAGGTAATCATTGTTTCGCCCTATTGTGATTAAAGCAATTATTGAGGAAAAGAAGGACATTAATTTGAGGTTAGATTTTGTGTGTAGTTTCCAGATCCTGGGATCAGTCATCCTATTGTTTTTGTTGTTGCATTGTTTGGTAACTCTCTGTGAGGACATGGCTCAGAGCAAGTAGCCTGCAACTTCTTCATTAACCTCTAGATACGAGAATCAAGCTCTCACACTCAATAAAATGCCACATGCAGGTCTACCTGATAATTGGTGAGGATGACAGATAGCTTCCTCATATCTCACAAGAGAATGTTAACACGCTGGAGGTGTGGAGGGTCTCTGGTATTGGGGGGAGAGTGACCCTTCAGATGGTCTTTAAATGTGCTAAGTGGAGAAGCACAAGATTCCTAGAACATAGCAGTCAAATTGTAGGGCTGGGTGATTGAGTTGCTTAGTAATTTAATGAGACCAAAACCCACCTCCTTAAAAAAATGAGAACATTTTAAAGTAGGCTAAATAAGAATACTTGGGATCAGTTGCTGTGACAGGCCGCGTAAGCCTAATTAACAATGTGCATAACATATTGATGTTGCAATAGAATTTCCCAAATTGTGGTTATCACCATAATTAAGGAAGGAACAGAGCTGACATGCTTGGCGATAGAAGCACACAGTCCACAATCAAATAAATGTCCACACGTCATTAAAGCTGACATGAATGGGTTTTTATATTTAGGAATATAGGCTTTGGATTTTACATAAGTATATTGAGGACAATTATATGCAAATATGTTTCAAAAGTTTTAAATTCATCCATGTAGTGGTTACTTAAAAGCTGAATATTCACATTTGTATAATTGTACAGTAAAAGGAAGTTCAACTGTTAAATTGGTATAGAAAAGGAAACAACTAAATTAGTATATAGTAAAGATGACTTACTTGGCATGTCTGTACTGGATTAATCACTTTTAAGATAGTTTATCTTTTTCCTAAGCCTAAGGGCATTTATTTGCTGAGTGGAGAATACATTGTGTTTCTCAGTCTGGTTGTGAAATAGCAGCTTCCAAACAATGGTCATTTCTTAAGGCTGTCTATGTTCTAGTGCCAAGGGGGAGGGACAGACATCACTGTGGGTGAGCACAATTTCAGAAACAATTGTGGGAGAGGCGAGATGCGTGTAGGAGAAGAATTTGGATGGGATAGAAAGAAGAGAAAAAATAGAGTTAGACATGTAGGAAAGGTTTAATTTTCCCTTTTCCCTTCTAGGTACTTGGGACCAATAATTAAATTGACATAAGACAGACTACCAAGATAAAAACATATTTGATTTCATACGGGACCCCTACAAAAAGATGAGACTCAAAAGGTAGCCAGGTGATTGAGGCTTATTTATTTACTATCCTGAGCTAAGGAAAGGAGTAGGAGTCTAGGGCTTCAAAGGAGAGGAGGGCAATTCACAGGAAAAGAGGAGCACATGTTGGTATAATACACACATGTTTCCCCTGCCATGCAGACAGGTTTCTCTGAAGGAAAAGTTGTATCTCTGGTAATAGCTCTCTTCCTGGTATAGGCCCCCTTTCTAATGTAAATTTCCCTTACAAAAAGGTAACTTGTACTATGTTTTCAAAGTTTCTCCTGTATCTGAAGCTTGAAAGAATCCTTGTGGCAAAGCGTCACATCTTGCAATGGCACATTCTGCTGCCCTTCTGGAAAGACAGCAAAAGCAAAAGTTCAAAATACAAAGGTCTGTCCAGAAAGTACTTAGCCGTGTAACATGAAAAACAGAGGCATTTATTGAAGATACGTGATACAGGAAACATTGTCTCCTTCAAAGTAGGCACCTTGGTATCTCACACAGTTCTCCCAGTACCTCTTCCACTTTTCAAAACATTCAGCAAATACCTTTGTTGGAAATGCCCTCAGCTGCTCCATTGTCTTTCTCTGAATCTCATTGTTAAATTCCCTACCTTTTCAAAGGTGATTTTAGTTTGGGGAAAAGTCAGA
Source organism: Noctilio leporinus (assembly GCA_004026585.1). NCBI lineage: Eukaryota > Metazoa > Chordata > Mammalia > Chiroptera > Noctilionidae > Noctilio > Noctilio leporinus. The sequence continues at coordinate 694,373 of PVIW01000189.1, read as the reverse complement.
GTTGAAAGGAACCAAATCTGGGCTGTAGGGGCAGGGGTGGGGGGCTGAGTCACATAGGTGATTTGATGTTTTACCAAAAACCCTGCATGAGATGTGATACCTGGGTGCATTGTCATGATGACGCTGCCAATCACCAGCTGCTAGCAGCTGTGGCCATTTTCATCATATTTCATCTCTCAGCTGATGAAGAACATTGATACAATTAATACTTCTTATTAATTGTTTGGCCTGGAGGGGTGTCAGTGTGACAGATAACACCTTCCCAATGCAAAAGCAGTTAACATGGTCTTGATCTTGCAGCAACGTTGGCACGCCCTCTTTGGGCTTGGAGAACCAGGTCACTTCCACTGGGACGACTGCATTTCTCCATTTCTGGATCATAACTGTTGATCCACAATTCATCTCTGGTTATGACCTTCTTGAGCAAATCTGGTTCGTTGGTAGTGGTTTGAATCACATCATTACCAACTGCAGCATGATGTTCCTTCTGCTCTGGTAGCAGAAGCCATGGAATGAATTTTGCCATAATACGTTTCATGCCAAGATCCTGAGAGAGGCACTAAGCAGTTAGAGTTAAAGCAAGAGTCTGGGCAATTCTGGGGAGAGCCCATGTAATCTCGAAGCTAGTCCTCCCTCCCCACTGTGGTTTGGGTATAAGCCAGCAAACCCTTCTTTTTCATGTCTGTTGTTCTAAACTATGTTTTGGTCACTTGCTGCCAAAAGAGTTCTAATGGATATGCACATTATACATCACAATGATTTTTATAACAACCACCACCAAACATTCTGCAACTCATCTTTAGACAAGGTGCTGCCTGGAACCATCTTTCTGAATTCATACTTGAAAACTGCTGGGAGGCTGATTCTATCAGTCTCCCAGCTGAACCTAACAGAGGAAGTCACACCTATTAGTGCCATTATTTCTTCTCAAGTGCCCACAGAGGTGCGTGCTTTCTATCTTTTTGCAGAGGGATGTATATTTGGGAAGCTAGCTTATCTTTTGAAAAAGGAGAGTAAAAGTCTCTATTTTCCAAGGTCATAAAGCCAGAAAATGGCTGGGCAAGACTGATAACTACTGAATTTCTAACCTTACTTGACTAATAAATCACATACTTTAAAATTTTTAATTATTCAGAAGAAATCTTCCCTATTGCTAGGAGGCATCATCAGTCAAAATAGATTGATTTTCACTTTACAAATCACATTCGTTATTGATGAAAGATCCATTATCATAGTTTTCAATGTAGTAATTGGTTCCCCAGGATGATATAAGGGGATTTATTCATTACAGAACCTTACATAGAATAATGCACATTTACCAACTGTCACGTTAAGACATACGACAGGGGCCTGTTAGAAATCTAAAAATCAGATCACCTCATTTGAGATAAACAAAGTAAAACAAAGCAAAGCATCTACCAAAGAGCACCCTGATTTCAGAGTTGAAAATGATAGAATTAGCCCCCTACACACTCCCACCCATGCTAAGGGATTTTGCTCAGCATTTCTAAAGTTCCAGTTAAGTATCCTGATTAGCTAGAACCAAAAAACATTCATCAAGTAGCAGTTACCATTCACTGTGAATATTAGTCAATCACCAAATACTTATGTATTTACTCTGTTCCAGATAATGAACTAAGGATTAGCAATGAACCCCCATCTTAAAGAAAAATTTAAATTGGGGTTCACCAAGAAAGAGAACGAGACAGGCCTGCTTGTGGGTGTCCTGGAACAATACCACCAGGAGGGCATTGACATTTAATCATGACAGATTCATTCTGTTGCTGTTAAGATTAGTAAGCATTCAGGTAACTTGAATTAAACACTTGTATTAAATATCTGGGAGATAATTTGTTATTGAGTAGATGGCACCATATATTTTGATTTCTCATTTTCAAGAGTAGGCTTACAAAGGCTTACTTACAAAAGAGAAGTATTTGTTATAGAATGTTTACCTCAAAATTAGCTATAAACTCCTACATTACAATAGATACTCCACAAGGCTTTGAAAAATGGTTTGCCTGGTTAATTGAGTAATCTAGTTTATAGAAATGTTTTAAGTAGCTTTAAGTAGTAAAAGGAAAATGAAATTAAGAGTTCTTGCATGGCAATATAGTGATCTAAAGTAACCTGATAATTCTCTTGCTATATAACACCAGGACATCTGGATAAAATAAGATACATCAGGGCTGTCAAACTCATTGTCACTGGGGGCTACATCAGCCTCGAGGTTGCCTTCGAAGGGCTCACTGTAATTTTAGGACTGTATAAATGCAACTACTCCTTAACAGGTAAGTGCACTGGGGAGAAAAAAGGTGCCAGGCTGTATAAAACAAGGTGGAGGGCCTTATGTTTGCCACCTGTGAGATACACGATTGAATGCCCAGTGAGTTGGCTTTTTCAGAAACGAGGGAAATCTTCAGGCACCAGGCACTGAGAAGGAAGGAGGACTAAGAAAGCAAGAAAGCTGATGACATGCTTTCCTGGGGTTTACAGTATCAGTCACTGAGGAGAAGGGTAATATCATCCCATCAAGAGAGAAGGCGAGATGTGGGGTCAGCAATGGCAGACAGTGAGTTACCCACCCCGCCCCCAGCCGATCACACCAAAACTGGACTTAACAGGCTCTACCCTCGGGAAGGAGGATGTGAGGAAAGAAACCATGAAAACTGGCACAGAGAACAGATAAGGAAGATTATGTATATCTTTGGTCTTTGGATAAAAATATATCCTTGGAAATTAAAAATGCTAGATCTGTACCCTCATGGTGAGTTTGAACTTTACTACTTACATTTTCTGGGATCCTTGAAAGCTGGGAAAGGAACCAAAATTCTGGTCCCCAGCTAGTGATAAACTGGGGCTGAAAGGACTGAAACTCCTCTGGAGGGTGTTCTCACAACCCAGACACAGGAGATTCTTATAGTGAGCCATGAAAAATTATGAAATACAAGAAAAACTATTTTTATACTTTTTATGGTGGTTATTTTTATGCTTTGCTATAGAAGTGCTTGACATTTACTGTTTGATTACAATGTGTTTGCCTGTACCCAGCCGTGGTCTTTCATAATACAACCGTACATTTGCTCTATCATCCTCTTTAATTGAAGAATTCCAAATTCCAAAAGTAGCTGGTCCAAAGGATTTGGGATAAATTGTTGAGTGAACCTGTGTGCTTAAGCACTTCACATGTTACTGTCTCTTTTGGTTCTTATAGACTGCATGCTCTTTTACTTAATTAATTTTTCAAGGCCCCCAGATCAGTGACTGCATTCTAGTGACTTGACTTGTCCTATGAGGGCAAAGGAAGAGACCACAACTTCCTTGGTCAGCAAGTTCCATTAAGTGGTTTCATGGAGGGTGTGCCAGTTGGTCAAGTCAGAAAGTTCATTGGGTCCTCTACATGCTGGGCACTGTGCTATGCTCTGGGATCGTAAAGAAGAAGACGTGTTTTGTCTAAAAGTACAGAACAATATTTCACAATGTTAAATGACGGTAAGCAAGATATAGAAGTATACGTAGAGGTTTATGTCAGCTCCAAATGTTGACATAGGAAGAAGATTTAGAGGCAGTAGCTAAAGAAATTAAATGTAGTAGTCTATGTTTGGGTGGTAGATTTTAGGTAACTTTTCCCTTAAACATGTTTTTCAGTTTTTCTACAATGACTAGATATTGCATTTACTACTTTAAAAATTACCGGAATTAAGTAGTTTATTTTTTAAACAATATCTGGGAACACTTGGAGCTGTTTCCATCACCAAATATAAAAATGGAATTTAAAATTGTGTGTGTGTGTGTGTAATGATTAGATAAGACCCACCAACATTATGGAGGATGTTTTGATTTACTGAAAGTTTAAAGCTAAACGTTAGTCATATTCAGAAAACAATTCGACAGACACATCCAGAATAATGTTTAACCAAATACCTGAGCATTATGGCCTAGCTAAGTTGACAAATAAATTAAACGTAATAATATATAAGGCTTTTAATGAATCACTGAATTTGAAAATTTCTCACAAATACTCTGAGTTGTGTAAAATTATTCTCCCATTTTATATATGAGGAAATCAATACTAGGGCAGGTTACACAACTCACTCCAAGCCCTACTTTTTCCAAGTGGCAGGGCTGAGCCTCGAAATCAAGACTCAGAGTCCTAGGGTTTAGTAGTACGTCGCAGAAAGAAGAGCATTGCATGTGTTGGCACTTTTTATCCATTCTGGCTCTGCTTCCTTGGCTCAGGGTTCAGCTGCCGGAATCTCTCATATGTGACCATCTTCATTGCTTTTGTTGAGTTGGATGACGAGTATGAGAGCTGAGATTTTATTTACTGGTAGGCACTGCTGTGAGTCGATTATCTTGTTCTAGCTCACATCTGGACTGAGTACAGCAGTGAAGCTCTCTTCCTGACTTTTACTCTATTGTGCTGATAGGCGTAGCAACCGCAGCACTACCATTCTTGCTATCTTGCTGATGAATTGACCTCGTATTTCTCTCTTGCCATTTTTCAAAAGATACGGTGCTGTTTTAGGAGTTCCTTAAGCCTTGTTTCAGAAGCAGTATGGTTGATGGCTGTGTTGCATCCCTGGCCACACTGAGCCTCGTGAGCCAATATGCGCTTTGAGACAAGGTGTATTCGTTACAGCCTTTCAGAGTGAAAATGTTGACTATCTCAGATTAAAAGCACTAGTGGGATATGGTAATAAAGTCTCTTGATTTTAAATTAGGTGGAAATTAACATTGTCAGAAATCCACTGAGGATGAGAATGAGGCAGTTTTAGGTGCTGAGCCATCTGCCAATTAATCCTTGTTTCTTTCTTGAACATTTACTTTAGGGAAGCAAATATGTCTTTGATATCTCTGCGAGCCACATGAATGTGATGTGACTCCAACTGCCCTCATCATCTTCAGAGTTTATTTGTTTAGTGCAAGGGTCTGTGTTCGGTTTGCTTATTTACATCTCAAAGCTGGCATGATCATTATAATTCTCCTTTTCCTTGAATAGGCTACTCTCAGGCTGTTGTTATTATTTCCACTTAGAGTGTGGGAATGGAGTCACCTAATAGGAGGTCATTCAGCACTTCGGTGATTAGTGTGTTAAAAAACTCTTACATCTCAGGTGGCAAGCACAAGGCCCATGGGGTGAATCCGGCCCTCCACCTTGTTTTATCTGGCCCGGCACCTTGTTTCTATCGGGCTTGCTTAGCTGTTAAGGAGTAGTTCCATTTATACAGTCCTAAAATTACATTTGGCCCTTTGAAGGCAACTGCCAGGCTGATGTGGTCCCCAGTGAAAATGAATTTGACAGCCCTGACTTACACTGACAAAAACACAGGAATCATGGCAACAGAATAATATTCACCACCTGAGCCACCTTGACACTTTCCTGTTAGTAGGAAACTTTCTTTTTTTCTCTTTTGCTTTTAATGTAGAAGAATGCATCTTAAATTCTGTAGGCTACATAATCATGCCCATGAGCTTTCTCTTTTCAATGCATCTTGCCCTCATAACTAGTTTTCTCTGTAAGTGATGTTAAGTATGCAGAAAGCCAATTAGGAGATTCCACTTAGAATTCCTTCTCTTAACGGTGTCTCAAAACTTATGTGGTATAACTGCTAGAAAATACATGAGAGGAAGAATAATGAATTCTATACTGGTCTCTCACTATATCAACATTATGCCTCATTTCAAACTGGCCAGCTTCTCTCTGTAATCTTACACGTAGAAAATCTACCCATTCTTCAAAGCCAGGCCCAAAGTCTGTTTTTCTTACCGCTGATTTGCTAATTCTTAGGAGTCACAGCCTGTTCTAATGAACCCTTGCAGCATTTTTTATGGTAACTAATAATGCTAAACACTTGTATTACACTTTGCAAAATTTATGGGCATTAATTCATTTAATAAATAATTTTGTGAATTTGATAACATCCTCCATTTTATGTTGAGACCATTAAGTGAATGGAGCAAACAAAGGCTAAGTAATTTGTTACATGCCACACAGTTGTCTTCTGTCTCCACCATTAAATCCCTTTCTTTACCAGGTATACCCTGTTGATTTGAGATCATAGTCATCTTGGCTAACCCTTATTGAGGACTTTTTTGTGTCAGGAAATCTCCTAAGTTGTTTGTAAGTGGCAGAAGTAGTAGCAGTAATATCTTACACCTCCTTGCCAGATACTCAGTTTTCAGAGCAACTCTATGCAATAGGTACCATTATTATCCTGGAGTTTACAAATGAGTAATCCAAAAGTTGGAGAAGTTAAGTAACTTATTCAAGGTCAGATAACTCCAGGAAACTACTAGGAGCATCACTGCCTTTTCATATCACAGTTATGGTGTCTAGTTAGTGAAAATGCTGCAAAAACTCACAATCACCAGATACCGCCCTTCAGTCACCATTGCTACAGAAAGGTTGAACTCCAGCTCCTTCTGCACTTCAGATATTTTAGAAGTGCATCCTGTTGGCAGAGTCTAAATTGTATTTGGGACCTTAGTGGTAAGAACTTTTGGGAAAGAAATGTAGTTAGCTTTTTAGCCCTTGCTACACAGGATTAGGGAAGAAAGAGAATAAAAGAAGGAAAAAATGGATACTGGATATCCATAGAAGATATCAGCATAACTGTATGATAATGATGTGAGACTATTGGCCATGCCTTTTCTGCAAGAGCCTGTTAAGTTGACCATTGAAAGTTTAGTCAATCAGCTGTGCAATGGTTTCACCCTATTAACTGGGGGAGATGAACAACAGCACAGTTTGATGTTAGCAAGAAAGGTTGCATGTTAATGACATTGGAGTACTGGACTGACAAAGGAGTGGGTGTTCTCCACAGCTTATGAGGAGAAGCTTATTCTACATTTAATGGAGAAAATTAATCAAGCAAACAGATATCCAGAGAACTATATCCAGATGCCTGTGATTTGCAGTCACTCAGTGCATATGCAACTATCCAAATGCCTTCTTAATCCTTCAACTCTTGAAGTGATGTTTGAGGTGAACCTTTGCTCCCTCTTTCCTGCTCAATTACTGTCTGTCCAGACCATCATTTCCTGAGTGTTCTGCAGCTTACTTATTTAAATTCTAGATTAATTGGCATCAATTCCTTATTTGGCCAATTGCTTGCAGGTTCCCATTTTAGTAAAGGTCCTAGCATGAAAATGCCCATCACGGTAATTTCCCCACTACCTCCAGCTGATTAGGAAAGTTTGCTCTGATGAGTAGCTCAAGTGGGCCTTTCTTTGAAAAGCGTCCATACCCCTTTTATGAGAAATAAATGTAAGTATAGATGTTTATTTACCAAAAAGAGTACTTAAAAATTATTAACTAATAATCACCCTACTTGTCAGTGTACTGCATCTATTCTGATTATTCCACACTTGTTATGAATAAACCTGCCTAGAGCATCTCATGGATTTTTCTCCCTCCAGTGTGCTTCCCTGAAGTGTCCTGCAGGACTGATGGGAACACAAGGATTTAAGTTCATGGCCTCTCGCTAATGAGCTCAGATTTGTTCAGGTCCTTGTATTCACAATTTTCCTTACCCAGAGTTAATTCTGTGACAGTGTATTATTTTGAGCTTGGTATATGCCACCAACTCAGTGTTCTTCATGGAGCCTACCCCACTTAATGACAAAGGGAAAATAAGACATTTAGTTCTGATGTCTTATGGGAGCTGAACCTGCTAGAATGTTCTCCTTGGGGGATTTCATCACTATTTTGCCAACAGCTGGAGCCTGGATCCTATCAATTCCTCTTCGCCGAAGCCTTGCCATGTGCATACTTTGTTTATCCAATCATCTCCTTTTTCTTGTTTTCCGATTCATGAAAGAGACATGAAAACATTGGGAAAAGCTGGGGCTCAGCAAATTGTTAGATTAATTTCTCTCTGTTGGGTCTCTGTAGTGTTCAGGTTGAGATAAGGTACTTAACTTCACTGAGCTCTCAGGTGCCTTCTGTAGACCAGCCCATACCACTTCCTTGGAGAGGTAAGATCGTGATGAGTCACGTTTTAACCATGTTTAGGCTGTGCCGCGGGTTTCAGAGCCAATGGCTTTCCTTGAGGGAGGGGTTATAAAGTTAGAATTTGGGTTATGAATCAATCTGTTTCTAAGACCATTGGGTCCACAGTCTCCGACATTGTCCCACCTCTCAGCACATCTCTCATTGCCCCTGCTCCTCATGGTGCCCAAGGCTTAGGCCATACCGAGTCAGTTTTAATTCCAAAATGACAATATATTTTATACCTTTCTGAAGTTCCAAATGCTTGCCCCTGCCCTCACTTAACTAGTGAACTACTCACCTTCTAGGCCTTTTCTGATTACCTGCGTTTTCTTTGTGTGTTTGTATTTCTAGTATGGCCTCTACCTATTTCCATCAGAGCACCTATAACCATTTATTCCCATTACTGTGCATAGAGCTGACTTCCTCTACAAATTGTGTGCTCCTAAAGGTAGGGTCCTCTTTATATCTCAAGTCTCTTACGTTTCCTTTCTGCCAGGAGTGGTACCTTTACTCAGAGAGAAGCACATTCAAAAATACTTTAAAATGTGGGAATGTCACTGTAGTAGTTATTTCAGCCCTAACAGAAATAGAAATTAGTTTGTCCAGAGATGTGACTCTTCTCAATTATAATATATTCAGTAGGTAGGAATACTCAGCAAAATTTGCAATTTATAAAATCATAGGAAGAAAGACCAGTGATTGGAAGGTATGAAGGCAGATTTGATCTCAATATAAGTAATAACTTTCTGGGCATTAAAACTGTCCAAAATTGGAATGTGCTATCTTATCAAATAATGAGCTCTCAATGACTGAAAGTATTCATAATAAGACTCACAAGGATGCTATTAAATATATATTCTTACATTAGTTTGGAATAGGTGCTAGCCTAGATCCTCTCTAATCTTAGATTTTATTTTTATCTCTTTACCTCAGTTCAAATATCATTAACTTTTTATAATTACCAATTATGGATTCAACATCCATCATTTTATCTCAGCCTTCATTTAAAATTTTTTATTAATCTAGGTCAATGAAAAAAAATTTTCTTCTGCCTCTCTCTCTCCCTTGTTAACCTAGCCATCCTTATTTATCCATATTTTCTTTCACTCATTGTTTATCTGTGTCATAAAATTCCCAAGAGTTTTATAAATATCTTTCAATTTGAATCAACCAGTACTTGAATGATAGGCCAGATGCAGTAGACATGGTTATGATAATGATTATGATTATGATAGCTAACATTTATCAAGTGCTTACCGGTACGTTACATGTATGAACACATTTGTTATGCACAATAATGCCATGTGGTGGGTACTGTTTTTCCATTTCATAGATTAGAATACTGAGGAACAGAGAGATTTATTAATTTGCCCAACATCATGGAGCTGCTAGGTTGAAGAACTCAAACAATTTGATCAAAAATCTGAATTTATAACCATTATATGTTATTGGCTCTTGATGGGTACATTTAATTTACGATTGTGTATCTTAACTTCAAAGATGATTTTACCTGGTAGAATTACATGTGTTTATTTTACAGTAGACAAGGGAGTTCTTGCTTTTACTTTTCCTAAAGATTCCTTCTTTCAAGCTTCTCTTTATTATTGTTGCTTTATAGCATTCAGGCCAACTAAATTCATGTGGATCTAATGTTTACCACTTCTGATTTTCTAAACATGCTATCTAAAAAACATATCTTTAGTTTGAACTGTTAAGTATATGATTCTATCTTCATATTATGTTAATTATCCTCCGCTGAGAACCCTCTATTCATATTTGGCTTTTGTGGGAGTAGCAATTGTATACAATAACCAATGACAAATTAACTTCTTCTATAAGCATACCCAAGTTCAAATTTTAACATGTATCAGCTTCACCTGAAGGAGTAGGTAAAACACCAGTTGCTGGGCCCCAACCTGAGGATATCAAATACATTGAATATGAGATCAGTTTCAAAAGTCTGCATTTGTAACATATTCCCTGTTAAAGCTGCTGGTTTGGGTCCTAGGGCCATACTTTGAGAGGCTAGGCTTTGTAGGTTAGGCTGAGTCACAGATGTCACACAGGTCAGTTTAGAAAGCTTCACAGGTGATTCTAATGCATGCCCAGGAGTTACACCTATTCAAAATATTGCTCTATGTCTTTCAAAATACTTGAGTTAATACCATTCAATCCTCTAAGCACTTTGTTTATTCTAGAACACTGTATTTTTCACTATTTGATAAAATGTCTTCACATACAATACTTGCTTTGAAAGATCATTTGGGAATAGAAATCTGCCGGAAGCCTACCTTAGCAAAGAGGTAATGATTAATTGTAGCTTTTAATATCTCCTTTTCCAATTTATGTTTTCCAGTTACCATACCTAGCCTAGCACATAGTAGATGCCTAAGGAATTTTTTAAAAAAATAAAAGAATATTCGACTAGGCTAGATTGAATGACCACATATCTCTAACCATGCCAGAACAATTTTTTTTACTGATAAAATTATTTATTTTGTTGCTCCCAAAGAGGCACATCCAATTGTTTTCCTCTTCGTGCTGTTTTCATTTTTTTTTTTTTTTAATTGGGATCAGCCAGCAGTGGCCACAGCTGAATGGGTTGCATGGATTTTAATAAGGACTTCTATTTCTGGGAAGGATAATAAGCAAGTCTGGGGGGCAGGGTCAGACTCTCAAAACCTGCCTGACATGGCAAAGATTAAAATGCAAAGGCAGGCTGAGAAGGCTGCAAAGAAGCTGCAATTTCTCACTGTGGATTTCCTCAGAGTGCTGTTAGCTCACCAAGTAGAACAAGGGGTAGATTGCATTTACATGAGGGAAGCAAGTTAGAGCTCAGTTCTCTTAATTTATTTTTCTGGCATCATTTAAATTATTTGTTGCAGTAATAGAGCTTTGATCCGAAATATGTTTTTTAATATTGCATTTCTTAGTATTGCAAGGCACAGAATATTTCCTGTGTTTCCCTAATGATCATCATGGACAACTCTAAGTCTACTGTATAAGTAAATCCTAAGGCAGGAGTGTAGAGATCTCCAGTTCCCAACAGTAGTATTTCTTTGTGGTATAAATGAGGTTCTTATATCCTTTTCAGCAGGATACAATCAATCATGGACCTCAGCACATTGGACAGTTTACAACACAGTCCTATTCTAATTTGATTTTTGCTAGAAATTTGTGAGATGATCATTGGGATATTAACCCTATTATATAGGTGATGAAACTAAGTCACTACATGTTTCAGTGATTTGTTCAAAACAAAACAGCCAGTGAGTGGTGATCACTGGATGACCTCTCAAGTTTCCCTGGCTTCATGCCTGAGTGGAGGTAATGTCCATCACCTCTGGGACCACTTCCTACCTGACTGATGAAAAAAAATAGGAGTAGGGGAAAGATAAGTGAGTTGGTTAAGGTCAAGGTCAAAGGCAAGGGTACAAGCTGATTCTGGAACCAGGTCTTGTGAATTGAGTCAGAAACGCATCCCATCTTCCCATACCAATAGATCCCTGAGCTATTCCCCCTTCCCATTGGCCTGCCACATGTTTGTGAACAGCAGTGGCTACACAGCCAGGGCTTCCTGTGCTGCCACCATGGAGACCAGCAGGGCTCTCTTCACAGGCCAAAGAGGACATCTGCATTTGCCTCTCAGCCCAGTTATTCAAATCTGCTCACAGCTGGAGGGATGACAGGTCCACAGAGAGGCCAGTGTCTGATCTCCTGACTGCCTTTCAGCCAGCTCCATCCCCTCCTCTCGCTGAAGTGGAGGACAGGCTGAAGGCCCTTGGATGTGGAGCACAGCAATTCCCACGGTCCCCAGGCACCCTCTGGCTGCTGTGTCAGCAGCTGGCGGCTTGCCTGGGCTCTGCAGGGCTCTGGAGTCTAGAGCCCACTGGCCCAGAGTCAAGAAGGCTACCAGATGTGCTTGCTAACAAATGGCAGGAGCTGCTGTGCGATCCTAGTGGTACAGCAATAAGTTGGGAAATTATCTTTCCCACTGGGTTTGGAATCAGAGTAACTGAGGCAGCAAACAAACTTCTCTTTGTGTGTGAGATGGAACTGGTGTACTTCTGTTCAGGGTGGGCTTCTTGGAATGAGACCATGATGGGCTGTCTAAAGGGTGAATGAAGGGTTTATTTATTTTATTACTTCTTATAAGACCTTTTACTATTTTCAGAGAGAAGGGCAGGGAGGGAGGAAGAAAGGGAGAGAAGCATCGATGTAGTATTGCCTTTCACCTGCCTCCAGCTGGGGACCAGGCTGGAGACCTGGCTTGCAACCTGGTATCCTGGCTGGGGAATCGAACCAGCGATGTTTGGGTTCACAGGCTGATTCCAATCCATGAATGAAGGGTTTAAAAGCATGTTGTCTAGAATTTGATACTTAAAGTGTGGCCTGGGGGCCACCATCCCTTGGCTGCTGGTTAGAATTGTGGAAGCCAGAAACCTGCCCAGACTTATTGAATTGAAAGCTGCATTTTAACAAGATTTGCAGAGCTTTTGCTCCCATGTTTGAGAAGCCCTGACTTAAACAACCCTCCTGAGCCTGGGGAGGGTCTCAGAGGCATGTAAGGCACCAGGGGAATGGGATTCTTCCTCTGTACTTTTGTGACAAAACTTGGTCACATGAAGAGGGATGATATTAATCCTCTAGCCCTGGGGATGGGGTAATATTAAGCCTCTGGGTCTTTCCTGGCCCAGAGTGACATTTCCAAAGGGCTGTGGGAAGTGTAAGTGGTACCTGTCTGGACAAGGAAGTTGCAGCTGCTGGAGTGCCAGGAGTCTTTGAACCATGTGACCCTCGGTGCAAGGACTACTTACGACCTCGCACCCGGTAGCCAGAAATCCCACAGCTGCCCTGTGCGGGGGAGCCGCGAGACTAATGGAGCAGCGGTGTACTGAAAATGATGTTGTGGCTATTAACATTTTTATGGGTGGACTGCTTTGCAAAGCTGAGGGAAAGTATTACTCTTCTAGGATTAATATATTTAACAAAAGGTCTGCCAGGAGAGGAGGCTTTTGCTGATAAATAGGATTTTGCTGTTGATTTATCTAGTAATGGAGACTTGAAATTACAGGAATCGATGTGTATGTGAAAGCTATTGTCATTTGGTTAATTATGTTTTGCCAGCATTATGGAGAAGCACTTTATGTTCAGGGCAGCCAAACATATTTCAGCCGGATTCTGCATTATATGGGAGGGACTGAAAGGTAGACCAAGGCAAAGACACCTATAATTCCATATTCCTGGACACGTCGATGCCTCCAGAGGCTTGACTTCCCCACCGCCCTGCACTGGGGCCGTGGCATTTAGGTCTGTTTCCTCCAGTACAGTGGTTTTTAACTGGGGTGACTTTGTACCACCCCGTTACGTGGACACCTGATGAATATCTGGAGACATTTTGGTTGTTGTAAGTAGTAGGGAGGTGGTGTGGGTAGAGGCCATGGATGATACTGATGCTAAATATCCTATAATGCACAGGACAATTCTCAGTCTCACCCAAACAAAGATTTATGTGGCCCAAAGTATTGTTAGAGCTAAGGTTGGGAAACTCCCTACCCTAGAACGCACCTACTCAGGATTCTGGCCTGAGGGTTAGGACTAAGTCCATATCCAGGTTGTCAGCAGATACAGAAATTAGGTCTATGGGGGTTGTAGTCATGTGGGAGTACGTGCCCCGATAACCATCTAGGATGAAGTCCAGGTGAGCATACCATCAAAGAGCTAGATGGTATCCAGGGCATTGCCACCTGCCTGTCATTGTTATCAGTGCTGTTATCAGGGGCACTCTCAGCTGTTCTTTTTCTTCTTTGTGACTTGACTGATTGGCTGTTGGTTTAGAAAGCCTAACCTGTAGTGTAGTCTCAGCTCTGCTATTAACTAACTGAGAGACCTTGAGCGTGGGAGCAGAATTACGGCCACACAGATGTCCCAGGACCGGTAAACCGTTATCTTACATGCAGGACAAAGGGGACATGGGAATGTGATTAAGTCAAGGATCTTGCAATGAGGAAATTAGATTGGAATATTGGAGTGTCCCCCAGTGATCACTGGGGCTACTCTTAAGTGAAAGAGGGAGCTAGGAGAGTCAGGGTCAGAGATTTAAAGATCTCTGCTGCAGCAGCTATGCTGCTGGGTTTGAAAATGAAGGAAAGTTGGCAGAAGGGACCATGAGCCAAAGAAAGTGGGCCACCTCTAGAAGCTGGAAAAGGCAAGGAAACAGATTCTCCTCTAGAGTTTCCAGAGAGAACGTGGCCTTGCCAGTAGTTTAATTATAGTCCAGTAAAGCTCATTTGGCACAAACTGTCAGATAATGAATATGTGGTGTTTTAAGGTACAAAGTTTGGGGTAATTTGTTATAACAGCAATAAGAAACTAATATTTTGAGTCAGACATGTTTCCTCTTGATATGCCACTGTCAAATGGGCCTCATTCATTCATTCAACAAGCATTTATTATTATTATTATTATTATTAATATTATTGGGATAGAGCAGCACACAATGCAGACTGAGCCCTACTCTGATATAGTGACAGGAGAGCAACAAACAACAAAAACTTGTGAACATACAGATGATATAGAAGTGATAAATGCTACAAAGGAAAGTTAAAGCAGGTAAGGGAACTGGAGTCCCTGTTTATTTCTTAGGAGGTGTTCAAGAACAGATTCTGTGATAAAGTGATGTTCAACAGAAACCCCAACTGAGGGAGAACATGGTGCAGATTTTTGAAGGGAGGGTGTTCACAGCAGGAAAAGCAAGAACACGTGCCCTGAGCTCAGCAGCTTTCGAGGCTTAAAGTACAGGGAGGGGCCAGCGTGGGTAATGATAATACTTACAAGGCTGCTGTGGGAATTCTGGCAACACACATGAAACAGCTTGGTTTACTTCAAAGCACTTTGCAGATATTAGCTATTATCATTGCTCTGGTCCCTTAAAGTGTATTTGCGGGGCTGCCAAGTGACCCCAAAGGTGGCTTTCATTTTTTTGTCTGTACTGGACAGAAGTCAAATGGAAACATCTTTTGGCCCAAAGCCCAGGAAATGGTGCACAGAGGTTTGGAAACAGCATTCTTTTCCCAACATGGACCTCATGGTGGTTCATGTGCATTTCAGTTGACAAACCTTTCTGGCATGGCGAGGAACAGGTAAGATGGATGGCAGATCCTTGCCACTGGACCAGCCACACCCCTCATATCTATGTGGTTCAGGAGGCCCACGGGCCAGGTGGGGCTCAGCATTCAGTTTGTCTCTCCCTTGAGCGCACTCCCTCCTGGGTGAGACATCACAGAGATCGGCAGACCTGGGCCCCTGCCTGGCCGGGCCTAGGCAGAAGCCCGTGGGACAGCCTCTGACAGCCCAGCCTGGATGGCAACTAATTTCCCAGGAGGAATCAAACTGCCAAAGGATGGAGTCGAAACACATCCAGATCTTCCTTTTTCCTAGGCAAGTGGCAAAATGCTCTAGTGTTTATCAAACGCTGAGAACATTAAAATGCTGAAATGCCACCCGCAGCATAGTGTTTGGGAGCAGCAAGTGGGAGGTTTGGAGGAGGATCGGGGTGCTAGGTACCCAGAAGGCCCTCAGTTCCAGGGCTGACCTTTGTGCCTACACATGAACATCTTTGGGTGAAGGGCTTTCTCCCCAGTGCATTTTGTATCACTGACCTTGGCAATGAGCAGGACGAGGTCACAGGGATTATGCATGTGGATTACTTATTTCTTTATGCTGAGTAATCCACTTGTAGCTGAAAGGCATTTCACTCATTAATTTGATTACCCTGTTAGATGTTTCTTTTTCCCCTAAATGAGTTTCTCTAAGCTGTCTTTCCCTGCTTTTTGATAGATAAATGAAATAGCTTCAGAACTGCAAGATTAATGTGTGCGCTTTATCATCTGAGTGGGGAAGCTTTCTTTTTTTAGACACCCAGTCGCAAAAGTAAAGTGGCCATCCTCAGCCCTCCCACTTACTCAGGGAAAGAACTGCTTTGATAAACCCTGTGCTTGGAGGTGTTTGTTTTGCAATCTGGAGGGACTGTCAGAGGAGAGGGCGAAGAAGGCCAAGCAAGGTGAGCAACTTCAACTTAAGAAGGATGCATCTAACAAGGGGGTGAGATCAGTGTGTGCTCAGTTCTGAGGGAGCTGAATCTGTGTCCGCACATGCTCAGGAGAGAAGTCCAGAGCAGACAGAAACCAGGCATGCAGCCAGGAGGAACAGCTAGAAAACCTCTGAGGAACTGTGGCCGGTCAACCACTGTGGTGCAGGCAGCTTCCCTGTCCTCAAGGTCAGAACATAGCCCTACAGGACTTCTCCTTCCTTATGCTCATCGAAAGCAAAGCCCTACAGAATGCAGAGAGACCGGAGGGCCATACACATCCTTCCAGCTTTGAAGTGCTTTGATAGCCTTAGCCTTTTATTTTCTTAAAGCCTCAGTGGCATGTTAATGTCATGGAATAGCAGGGTTCCCTTGTATTACAGGACAAATGTGCTAGTGAAAAGTAATTGTAAAGCAAGTTTCTACTGAAGAATTAAGGTCATTTATGAGAATGGCTTCAGGTGGCATATTCATTCATTTATTCATTAAAGGATATGTGCCTACCAAATGTCAAGCCCTAAACTAAGCATTAGACATGGAGCAGATGTAGGGTAAGACCTTAGGTTGGTCCTCCTGGATACCCTAATATAAGTGGTGGGGAAAAAACATGCAAATACACAAATGTGCAACTAAAGGACTAACTGTCTAAAGTGCTATGAAAGAAGCAGAGAGGATGTTATGCTACAGAGTTGCGTCTGGCAGGTAAAGGGCGAGGAACCCAAGTTTGAGTAGCCAAAGGTGGCCTTCCTGAGATTCCATCAGAGACTTTATGATAAAAAGGAGCCAGGAATGGAACCACTTTATCATGCCAGCTATTCTGGAAGATGGAAAGACCTATGTTTATAAAGGGAGACTTTGACTTATAGTCATCAGGTCTAGGAGAAGCCTGTGACCCTTCCCAGGTCCCCCTTCCTACCCTGCTCCTGCCTCCTGAAATTCATATTCCCCTTCCCTGCATTGTTATTTCTCTCTAACTACTACCAATATCAGACATGCTCTCTAATTTACTTATTTATCTGGCTTATTGTCTGTCTCTCCCACTAGAATGATGAGCTCTATGAGAACCTGCATTTTGTCCTTTTTATTCATGGCGGCTGTGTCCCCAGTGCCTAGAAAAGTAACTGGGTGTTTGGTGAATTTCATTTTTTACTACGCTAAGCTATTTGTTTTTGCCCTTGGAGAGGAGTATGGTATAGAAGAAATATCAGGGGTTTTGAAAAATGCCAGATCTGAAATAATATGCTACACCTTACAGTTCTGTTGTGAGATTTACATGAAAAGATGTACCTAAAAAATGTTTCATTCTAGTGTGCAGTAAGGACTGAGTAAATATTCTCTTGTAGTTCCCCCTTTTCTTCAGCACACTCAGTGGGGGTAAGAGCTACAAATATTGTGAATTGGGAGAAGGTATGACCTACTGTTTCTCCATTCCCTTGTTGGGTCCCCCTCATCCCTTTCAGGGTCTTTCTCTGTCACACACTACTCAGCTCTAGCCTTTCATCATGCTTCATTCAGCCCTTCTTGTTTGTCCTTCAAAGCCTGCAGGACCCTTGGCTTCTGTTTGCAGGGGACTCTCTGCTAAGACTGCAGCCAAACATGCTAAGCCCTTAGCAGGCTGATGCTGTGCCAGGATCAGGCTGCTGTCCTCACTGAGCATGGGTAAGTGCAGGTGCAGTGACACTGCCACCATGTGCCTCCACCTGCGCCATGTCCATGCCACTGTCTCGCCTCAGTTAAAGTCTGTCTGAAGACTTTTCAAGAAGAGTGTAACACAGTAGTTCTCCCTCATCCCCAGAGGATGCATTCCAGGACCCCCAGTGGATGTCTGAAACTATAGATAGTACTGAATCCTACATAGAATATGCTTTTGGTTACATATGTACCTATGATAAAGTTTAATTTGTAGGCATCGTAAGAGATTAACAACAAGAACTAATAAGATAGAACAAATACAACAGTTATAAAAATGTACTGTAATAAAAGTTACGTGAACGTGGTCTCGTTACCAGAGGAAATGGGAGGGGGGCAAGCAGAAGAGTGTAAAGTGGGGATAAAATGTAATGGGACGAGACTTGACTTGGGATGGTGAACACACATACAATACACAGGTGATGTAGTATTGAATTATACACTTGAAATTGTATTAACCAATGTCACCCAATACATTCAGTAAGAATACCTTATTGTGCTGTATTCACCCTTCTTGTGATGATGTGAGATTCAGGGCCTACAAGAGGAGATGGGGCATTGCCATGTAGCGTAAGTCACTCTAAGTGTTATAGTAGCACAGGCACTGTGATGAAAGTCCTGCTGATGACTGAGACAGGTAGAGAATCACGGGTGGGCAGTGTATACAGTATGATACACTGGACAAAGAGATGAATCGCATTCCTGGCAGGACAGAGAGGGACAGCGAGAGATTTTATCATGATACTCAGAATGGAATGCAATTGAAACTCAAGAACTGTTTATTTCTAGAATTTTCCATTTAATAGTTTCAACCTGCACTTGATCACAGGTAACTGAAACTGGAAGTCGAATTGTGAATGAGGGGGACTACTGGTGTACAGAGGAAGGGAGAAAGCAAGACTGGAGATCAGAGCATAGAGAGAAGACCTAGTGTAGAGAAGAAAGGAGATAAGAGAATGAATGAAAGAGCAAAGGAGAACAGAGGCAGTGGGTAAACAAGCCTGCTAAATGTTGGTATATCTTACACCCATAGAGCAGATGCTAACACCAAGGTCTGAAAATCCTAGCAGGATAGGATCTCTACCTTGGAATACTGCACCCAATGATAAAAAAGTCATACTATAATAACAATTATTAAACACCTGCATGTTCTTTTTATTTGAAGGAAAATCCTGGGATTTCTAGGCTCAGAAATTTTCAAACAGACCTCATATTACTAAGAGTAAAAACCAATACCCTTGTGGCATCCTCTCCCCACCCTCACCTCTCAATATGATCTACTTCCCATCCCCATCTCTGAAAGGATTCCTTCCCACTCTCTTCCTTGCTCTTGTCAGTCTGCCTCTTTTCTATTATTGATCAAATTGTCCTACCTCGGGGCCTTTGCACTGGTGCTATTTAGCCTAGAATAGTCAATCTCCCAAGTCCTCATAGTTTTCTCCCTACTTCCTTTGGGGATCTTCTTTCTTCACTTACCAAGCAAAAGTTTCCAGTGATAATCCCCTTGTAAAATGTCAGCTTTCTGTTGCCATCATGTCCTCCTGCTATGCCTCCTCCTCAGTTTGCTTGATTTTCTTTATACTACTTCTCATTGCCTGTCTGATACTACTCTTTTCTGTCAATTATTGTTCTTTTTAACTGGAGCAAATTCATGAGTACTGTGTCTTCAAAATAGCCCTAGGAGGTAGATACAGCTTTTCTTCACCCATTGTACAAAAAAGAAACACTAAGCTTATATCAGGTAAGTCAGTTTTCTAAGGTCATAGATAGGAGGTAGTAAAGCCAGACTTCTAATGAAGATCTGCTGGCATTTAGAGCCAATGCTCTTAAAACACTGTGCAAAGTGGTTCCCTAAGGAATTTCCATATTGTCAAGGTACCTGTCCCATAGGGTAGATTAGCACAGTACCTGGCTCATGGTGACAGTTAGGTGAGCACTCAAGAAACTGCTATCATCATAATCATTATGGAGTTTATTTACTGCATACTATATATGCAGAGAATTTTGGCTGAAATGTTATCTGTTCATAATTAATTAATTTTAAAAAAAGCACCTAAGTTTGGAAATAAGATGAAACTGGGATGGGAAATTCGTTCCCTATCATACCAGAAGGACTGTCTGACTCTGTCAGACAATATAATTTCATTTAACTTAATATGTACCATTAATTGTAGTCAAGATTATAAAGTTGATATTAACATATAGACAGCTAAGAAGATGAAAATCACTATTGTCCAATAGATAGGAAAATGATTTCTAAGTAGAGAAGATAATCCCCAAATATTAGAGTTTCACTGCTTGCTGAACTATTAAACAGTTTGGGATATATATCTTAGAAATATGGTTCCAGAAGTGTTTTTGCCTACCCATTCACCTACCTAACTACCTACCTACCTACCTACTCACTACACCTGTCAGTTTTTTATATTCTCTTTTACATCAATTTTATTGTCTTGCTGATTCCTTCATTAGTGATTTTAATATAGCTTTGACATACACCCTTTATTTGTATGAGAATAATTATGCCATGTAGATATTCCAATGGAATGATAATATGATATAACGTAGTCTTCTAGCAAGGAATTGATGGTTTTCTACACTATTTAAATCCTACCAGCTGTCTAGTTCTTACACTGCTACCCCTGATAAAATCAACTACTTAAATAAAGTTTACTGTTGGGGTTCAAGCTCTTGTTCTGCCATATATTAATTCTGTGATTGTGATGGTTAATTTTACATGTCAGCCTCACTGGGCCATGACACCCCCAGATGTTTGGTGAAACATTATTTTAAGTATATTTGTGATGGTGCTTCTGGATAAGTTTACGTATTTGAATCAGTAACAGTAAAGCAGATTGCCATCCCCAGTGCTGGTAGGCCTTGTCCAATCTACAGAAGGCTTGAATAGAATAAAAGGCTCAATAAGAATTCTTTCTCTCTGTCAGACTGTCTTTGACCTCGAACATTGAGTTTTTCCTGCCTTTGAACATAGACTCAGACTGGAACTAATTACCATTACTTCTTCTGAGTCTCTAACTTACTGACTCTAGATCTTGAACTTCTCAGCTAAAATAATCATGTAAGCCAATTCCCTACAATAAATTTTTTGATATCCATATCTATCTATCTATCTATCTATCTAAGTTGTTTAACCATTGTAACAAAATGGGGCTATATTAGTACCACTTATTTCACAAGATATTTTGAGAAGTAAATGAGGTAATGTATATAAAATGCTTACCATAGTGTCTGGTACATGGTGTTTAACAAATGCTATTTATTAATATCAAATAATAGTAATATTATTGATTGGTACTTATTTTCATTTCAGAAATTTAGTAAATTTAGTAAAGAAAATGGAACTTCACAAACCTATTGACAATGTTTAATTTTAATATTCTCTCTATAAGCCAGGGCAATAATGGGCAACTTTCTTCCTGTTATTTCCTAGAAGCTCACCAACTAGGGGCTATGAAAGCAAGTGTTTACACTGAAGGATATTTTATTCTTAAAGAACCCTACAAATGAAAATAACTCAGGCTCAATGAATTTGAAAATTGGTCTTATTTATTTTCGAACTTTCTACACTGTTACAAACAGAGATAACTTACTGTTTAGCACTGGCTGTCTGGTCTGTTGTTTTATTATCTTGTGTACTGACCCTATTGATTTACCCTAAAAGTCTAATGTAGAGTGAGAGGCCACCTGTGATATTTGTACATCTCAGAATGTGAATGGATCTTTCTCAACAACTATTGCATTCTGGTTTCCTTTGCACACAAGAGTTGACTTGGAAAAGGCAGCTGAACAGAGGTTGGCAGACTTTTAGAAGTACAAGTGCTATGTTGTGCCAAGTCTCCACATATTCACTGTAATTTAAGCTTTTCTGTGCCAGGGAGAACCTACTTTCCTCCAAACCCCTGGAGACAAAGTAATTGCAAGACAAAGTGAGGCTATGGAAATTGAAATGACCATGATCTGATAGTTTTTTCATTTTTTTTCTTTCCTGAGAAACAAGAACTTTGAAAACCTTGTTGCAAATTTTCTGCAATATCCAGGTAGAATGTTCATATGAGGTGGTTCATGGACAAAATTGGAGATCTGAAATTTTTTTAAGCTTTTCATGCAATATGTTAATTTATGCAAGCACAACTATAGACATGCACTGTGCAACCGTTTAGCAGTCCATCCATTAAATTAATATCGAGCCCCTGACTTTGCATAGACAATACTTAATTTTTTAATATAATTTTAAATTTAAATTTTATTTTTCCCTCATCATTTATTTCCCCATCCCCTCTTGCACCTCCACATACCCCGCTAGTTCCTGCAATCACTGCACTGTTGTCCATGTCCATGAGCTCTCTCTCTCTCTGTCTATTTTTTTGCTTGACCCTTTCACTTTCCCCAACCCCCTCCAGAGAAGTAAAAAAATGTATTTAAACTACCTAACATAGAACCTCACTCATAGTAGGTACTCAGTAATTAAAGCTACTAGTTTTAATCTTCTCTTTACATTTTACAAAAGCGATAAATGTACTAGAATCAAATCATACAGAAGAGTTGAAATAAAAAGCAATTCCTCATGCTGCTTCTGTTGTCCTGTCATGTACTCCAGAATCTTAGTTTTTAAAATAAGTCATTTCTTTTGATGGTCACTTATATAGCTTTAAATAATACAGGTTAGGGGTCTTATAAGTGATTGTTGAATGCCTGATCTGTTGTCCAGGGCGTGAACTGGTATGGGGGAGTCCACAGTTGAGGACACCACATCTTCCACTCCTGTCTGCACTGATTCCCAGACCTCTGTGGCAGATGGCTTCCTTTCTGTCCCTCAATGATGACTTCCTTTCCTTTCCTTGCACAGTGTCACCCCCTTGCCTTTCCTCACACTTTTCTCCATGTCCAGGCTCTTCAGCCTCTCCAAGAAGAAAAGCTCTGCAGATCTCAGTCTAGCTCTTTCTTTTCCCCTATAGTAGGGACTGGGGCTAAGTGTGGAAGGAGGAAAATAGCTATAGGAACACAAATCAGACAAAAGATCAGGAGGAAAAAGCACAGAGATCAACAAGATTAATATTTTGAGATAGAACCATCCTGCCTTATTTCATTATTTTACCATTCCTTGATGTTTCAACTTTAGACACTATTTATTGATGCCCCTCTATGAAGAAGGGTGGTTTAGCTCATCTCTTCTCCCTACCTTTTTCTCCTCTTACCTTCTCAAAGTTTGAGGGTTATGTTAGTGTTTTGCTTCTTCTGGTAGTTCTCTTATTAATTTTAAGGACTGAGACTTCTGGTTTTTGTTCCATCACCTTTAGGTAGCCTCTCTTGTCTATTCCCGGAGATTAGCAGATTAGCCCCACTCCCTTCTCTCTTCTTTTA
The DNA here is from genome assembly GCA_004026585.1 of Noctilio leporinus. NCBI lineage: Eukaryota > Metazoa > Chordata > Mammalia > Chiroptera > Noctilionidae > Noctilio > Noctilio leporinus. The sequence continues at coordinate 671,217 of PVIW01000189.1, read as the reverse complement.
TGTTGTCAAGGTTGCTAATGTCCTGTTCTGTAACTGTATTTTAAGTTTCCAAGTTTTACATGAAGCTTTATTATAAAAGAGTTCAAAGCCAGGTAACAGGATTTGTGTTACAATGTTGATTAGCAAGATTTGAAAATGGAATATATATTAGAGAATATTATTGTTTCACTATTAGATATTCTGAATTGGTAGTTATATTGTATTTACATAAGGGACTATTATATGTACAATATACATGCTAAAGGACCATATATATTGGTTTATATAAATAGTTTAGCAAAAATATGTATGTTAGAAAGATAAATAGGTAAAGACATAAAGTCAATGTGGCCAGATGTTAAGAGGTGCTGAATCTAGAGGCAGAGGATACACTTGCTCATTCCCTTATTATTCATGTTGGTTTAAATGTTTTCAAAATAAAAATTGAGAACAAAAATTTCTAGTCCATTTCAAAATCCAGAAATTTGAAAAAGTTTAAAGTAGATTTATGTGTTGAATACTTACAAAATATACCAACATTAATGTATTGAATGCTTACAAAATAACCCTCACAAAATATACCAAGTACTGAATTCAGAAAGTGAATTTAAGCTTCGTTTTCCAAAGGTATACTTATTGAGAGTTAATAAGATTAAGAAAAACATCAAAATGTCCTTTGAGTGACACATTTTAAAAGCATTAGTTTTGAATCAGATTTCTTCAGCTCAAGTGCAATTAATACTCTGTTAAAAGTCATCAATAAGATGGGTAAATGTGTGAGTCATCTTAGATTTTGAAAGCAAGACAGGTTGAAAATAAACACATTTTACAGCTTCTTAGGTAAGCCTTCTACTACACCAACTCTGTGACATGGATTGAAATTATGATAATGGACTAAAAGTATTATTTTTATCTCATCTAAAAGTGAAATACAGTGTCATAAAGTCTTTTAGTACTTTCACTAATATAGGGGCTGACAGTTGTAAAGCAAACACTAGGTTACTGAAGCTCTCCTAAGCATTATTATTCTGATATATGATCACACTATTTTAAACACCACATCTCAATTTTCTGACACATTTTTTACTTTTATAGCTCTAAGGATTTGTAGCATTACATTCTTCTCTAACTCCTTGCTCATGTGACTAAGAAAAGTGTTAAGCTAAGTATGCAAACTGAGAATGTAACTTAGCATTGAGAAATAAGACAGATTTTGTCCTGGATCATGAATGTAATATTTCTTTTGGGTGTACATGTCCATTCATATAGAATTCATATGTGAGATTACTTTTTTGTATATTAACTGTTAAGTTTTGGTATTAGGTTTCTGCTAGTTTTATAAAATCAGTTGGATAACTTTCTATCATTTTTATCAGCTTGGAAAAAATTATGTAATAAAACTTAAGTATTTTTTGAAGATCTCAAATATTTTTTTCTGAAGAAATGTATGGCCCACATTTCTTTTTGGAAATATTTCATTGATAACATTTTTGATTTTGTTACTCATACTGTTTGTAAGTCGTTCAGTCCATTTAAAAAATTTACACAGTCCCAGAAAATTTCTGTTTATCTAGACTTTCAAATTTCTCAGTATAAAGTATATGTGGTATTCTATGATATATTTAAAATCTGTTTAATCTCTATAGTTTTATATTATTTTATAACTTTAATTTGCTTTGTATTTTTTTACTTTTTAAAATTTTCCATGTTTGCCCATTTTCTGAGAAATCAGCTCTTAGATTTATTAATTTGCCTACTTTAGAATTTATTTATATTTTTCAAGGATGTTTCACTCACAGAAGGGATAAAAATTGATTCTGGGAAGCTTCAGGTGGGACAACAGTTCTTAGATATTATAATGATTTGTAGATGTCCAACGGACCACAGTTTGGAGATAATAAACAGTCTATCTGTGGTATTAAAATTTCATGGGAGCGGGGGTGCATTTAGAAGAAAATTGTCTAATCAGGCCACTTAGACAATAATGAAGAAAGGTTGAGAAACATTGTTGAAAAGCTGTTTGAATATTGCCATAAATTTTTCAGGTATTTTATAATTGAATGCAACCATGGTTTTTGTTTAAGCAACAGGTTATATTTTAGGTACTGAAATGCTCTTGTTGACATTGTTCATGACATCAGTGTTGCCAATACAGCTGTTTGGTCCCTGTCCTTGGCTGACCTCACTGTTCAGCCTCAGAGCCAGCTGACTATAGTACCTACTTCATCCTTCTCACAGCATGAGTGTCGCCAGTCTTACAGGGTTAGGTTAGCACTCAAAGAGGGTTTCCCTCTACCTCACTGGGTATTTTCAATGTCTGATTGCCTTTTCACCTCTGGCTAATAGCTAATTATGGGAATACAAAAAAGATGAGCCTGAGGCCTCTATTTTTCTCCAAATTGTATTTCCAGGTGACCTTCTCCAAGTTTTTTGCTTAAAATCCTCTTGTACAACTTTATACCTCCAGCCCTGATGCCTTTCATGAGTTCCTAACTTATAGAGCCCATTGTCTGCTTGATACAGTGCTTCCAAGTGGCTGTATAATAGTTATCTCAATTAGGTGTATGTTCAAGATTGAGTTTTCTCCTCACCCCTGTTTTTCTCTTTCCTTCCCATCCCAGTAAATAACACAGCCATTCACTCAACTTCATAAGCCAAAAACCTAAGAGGCATCCCGGTGATTTAACTGCCTGCTTTCCTTCCATCCCATCCATCACTATGCCAGCCAGTTATATCTCCAAACCTGTCCACTTCTCTTCATTTTCCCATTACTCTCTAATACAGGCCAACACCAACTTTAACCACGGAGCTGCCAAAGTGAGCTCTTAAAAATATAAATCAAGCCCTGGCTGGTGGCATAGTGGATAAGGTGCTGGCCTGCGAACCCAAAGGTTGCTGGTTCGATTCCCAGCCAGGGCACATAATCAGGTTGCAGGCCAGGTCTCCAGCCAGCTCTGTAGCTGGAGGCAGGTGAAAGGCAACCATACATTGATGTTTCTCTCCCTCTCTGCCTCTCTTCCTTCCCCTCTCTCTAAAAATAATAAATAAAATCTTTTTTAAAAAAATTAAAAATATATATATAAATCAGATTATTTGGCTCCTTTCCTTAAAATCTCTCTGGCCTTTTATTATAGTCAGAATAGATGCCAAGCTCCCTATCATGGCCAAGAAGGAGCCCTGTCCACATCCCACCAGCCACACCGGCCTCCTGCGCATGTTTCTGTCATAGAGTTGCTTGCTCCTGCTTCTGTTTGCACACTCTTCAGACCTTGGTCTTCCTGTTGCTGGCCATTCTTACCTGCCAAATCTCAACTCAGTTGTTGCTTCCCCAGAGAGGCCAAACCACCCCTCTGGCACTGTAACTAACAGTAGCTCCTCCCCTTTAGTGACTATTAAGTTACCTAATCCAGTTTTGTTTGTTTATTTCAAACCAGAATCATCACCTCAGCAGATTACGGCTGAGTTCCAGTTGGGTGGCTCCACCTGACTTTGGGCTGGGGTCACAACTGAGCCAGTGAGACAGGGCAAGGTAGGAGGAAGGTATCTGGGCGTGGCACTCAGAGCTACGAGATGATGATGGGCACTGTCAGGGAGGAGGAGTTTCTCTGTCTACGCATGGTGGGACCTTCCTCATGGTCAGCCAGGGAGACAGCCCTGGAGCTCATCTTATCCCCAGAGTCTCTGGAACACTGTGGCTCCAGAGGTAACCAATTTAGCAACTCTGAGCAGACTGATGTCACCTTTGGGTGTACAGCCTCTTTGTTCTTACGTGTATAGAGCCTCGTTTGTTCCAGTGTGTACGTAAGATACCCTTGCGGTAAGCTAGGTGTGCGCACTACTATTGTGGGAGGGTGGACAAACTGCGTGTGACACTGCTGATACTCTGCAGCACCCCACCATATGGAAGGAGGAGGGTGGGTGTAGAGACACCTGGACTCTCTGCAGTCTTTAACCTAAGTGTAGCTTTGACAACGATGGGCCAACCATGGGCAAGAACCCCGACCCTCTTAGCTACTCAGCCAGCTATGTGGTCATGAGCCTGCTGGCGCTACAATAAAGCATGCCAAAGCTCCTAAAGGCTCTGTGTCAATTCTTCTGGGCTCCCAGGCGGGGGCCGTCCCTTCCATCATCACTTGTTGGTCTCACACCGAGGCCATGGGACCTGACACCTGGTGTGATGAACAGGATAGCGAGGTGCAGGGACCTAATAGGCACCAGGTGGTAGGTGAGACCAGTACTCTTGGGCTTCATGTTTAGAGCCTACACGGTGTCATCATCACATTGAAGAACCTCCTAAGGCATCTGGAGAGTGGCAAAAAAGGATTGTCTAATAATAAATCTGTCTCCTTCCATATCATGGGCTCATTCCCACTTACCAGTCACAAAGACACAGACGATCACACATGGACTGGGACCTTCTGCTTGACAAACCCCACCATGTGGGTCTTGGGACATCCCAGGGTAGAGACACCTTCTTGACCTGGTACAGCTGTGCCAGCTTCACTGTTCTCAGGCTTTCTTCAAACAGCACCAAGGCTGGGATGCATCTCTCACTTTGATAGGGGCTGTGGCTGCGGAGGAGCTGCTGAAATGTGGGTCCTCTCAGTGTGCATCCCCCCCGCTTCTCAGTAGCTGTCCTGATCCTGCTGCTGCCTCTGCTGTCCCTGCTGCCCCCGCTGCAGACCTCCAGCAGCTGCCTCAGGGGGTACCAGGCCTGTTTGACAGTTCCAGGCTGCTTGGTTGGTCCTGCCATGTCTAGTCCAGGCCCTGAGTCCTCCATCACCCCGTCTACCCACCAAACTGCTGCCTACCATATTCATTGTTTTTTGAGTTTAATCCAAGCTTTTTTTTTTTTTTTAAAGATTTTATTTCATTATATTCAGAAAGAGGGGAAGGGAGAGAGGCAGAGAGGGAGAGAGACATCAATCTATGGTTGCTTTTCACCTGCCTCTAGCCACAGACCTGACTGGAGACCTGGTTTGCAACCTTGTTATGTGCCCTGGGTGGGGAATCGAACCTGCGACCTTTGGGTTCGCAGGCCGGTGCCTTATCCACTGTGCTACCAGCCAGGGCGAGTTTATCCAAGCTTTGAGTATGATTCTCTTCTTTCTTCTTGGCCTTCCGCTTGTATATTGTCAGCCCATAAAGAAGGAATCTTGTTTCATTTATAATGCATATAGCTAGAAGCACCTGACCCACGAAAGGTATTGTGTGTCATGGGCTTGTGCTCAAAAGATGAGTCTTAGATTATTAATGCTGAGGGGATGTTGTATTTAGAAGTGTTTGTTGATTATTTTTTTTAAGTTGCTGGCACAATTACAGGTGGCCCTCATTTCCCCCCACCCTTTGCCCTCTTCCACTTGGTTGGATGGTTTTAAAATCAGACCAGGTTTTTGTATGTTAAATTTTATGGAATTTGGTGAGGTATATGCCTGAGTGGATGGGTATGTGGGTGAGAGGTTTCTTTTTTGTTGCCTTTCAAATGATGAGTTATGCTTAGCCCATGATGCTTCAGAAAACCTGCATGAATATTGATTTGGGGTATGTATCCAATACTGGCAATTCTACACTTATCTATTACTGTCAGGTTGGTTATTTACTCCTGATAGCTCTGCTGGAGTTTTTAAAAATGGTCCCTTAAAACAATGCTAAGCAAAGCAAAACAAAATGAAATAGGTTTTGTAGACTCAATGATACAAGGAGGGAAAACTTAAGAGGTCAATATTAAATGATTTGAAATAATTTCTGGTTGAAGAAGGCTAACTTTACTGCCTAAAACTGGATTTAAGAAGGGTAGATGAATCTAATCTAATTTTATATATTCAGCATCTCATTAGGGTGATTAGAATGACCTATGCCTTAGTTGTGTCCAAAACAATCATGTGGATTCTTTTTTGCTTAAGTTTAAAATGATTTTGGTTGATATAAAAGATTCTCTCCCTCCCACCCCCTGATTAATTTCTTTGGGTGGAGATGCCATGATGTCTGATAGGGGCTGACTGCCAAGAAGCTTTGGATCAGTGATCAGTCTTTTAAAATAATCCCTTTATTTATTTATTTTCTAATTGGAGAATAATATGTATTCATTGTAAAGAAATAAAATGGAAATTGGGCTTGTTCGAAAGACAATTTCCAGTTTAGTGTATTTCCTTTCCCATCCTTTTTTCTGATATATGGCGTTTTTTCTCTTTCACCATGAGATATGCTTTGTGATTTCCCTTTGTGATAGAGAATAAATCTGCTGGCTCATTTCCTTTTATAGACTGCCACCTTCTCCACCAACCAAGGAGAAGTGTGTTCAGATTTTGCTTGGGTTGCAGCAGTTTATGGTAGAAGAATTATAAAATGTAGAATTGGTAATCTGAATTTGGCCTACTCTGTATCAGAAAAAAATAGCTTCCACCCCAGGCAGAGAGGAAACTCCACATCACCCAGAGAGCCAGTGCTCTGGATACATATTTCATAACCACAGCTGAGGCTTTTCCAAGCTCGGAGTGCTGTATCATTCATTTATTCTTTTAAACTACAAGATTATTTTTGGCTCTTTGTGTTGGCATGTAGGATTTCCCGTTACTGATCTGCATGAACCATTTATCAAGTCAAGGGTCTAATCTATCAAAGTCAGACTTTCTTTGTTCTGCTTCTCTCTGTGTCTCCATCCCATATGGCATTGTCTCATATGTGTATATTGTTGGCTTAAAGAAGGTTATTTGGAATGCAAGGCTTTATCATATTTCTCTGCTCTTTCAAAGCAATATATTATGGAGCTAAGTGATATTTTATGGGGAGTGATAATTATACTGTAAATGAGTTTCTAGTCAGATTAATCTCCAAACCTGCTCCTTTGCTAGTATTCCTGGTTCTGTTCTTGCCAGTAACTTCTCCATTTCCTTCTCATTCATTCTGAAAACCTGATTCTTCTTTGATTCCCTTCTCTCCCCTCTTGAAACATTTATTGAATTGTCCAATCCTTTGGATTCTACCTCTTGTATACTTCTTGAGTTGACCCTCCCTTGCCTTTATTTACTGGACTCTTGATGCTGTCTAGTGTTTTCTAAGAAGCAGTGCAATCTATTTAGAATGCTTTTGATGGGATCCAGATATAAAGGACAAAACAAATCAGGTAATGCATTCAATAATACTGAATACCTGCCAGGTGCCAAACCATTTTTAAGCTATGGAGTCATAGCAGTGAACAATAGAGTGAAAAAAATCTGTAGAAACCTTACATTCTAGTGGGAAACAGAGGAGGTAGAAATAAAAAGTAACATAAATAAGTAAAATATATATGTTGGATGTTGTTAAGTGCTAGGAAGAAAAGTAAAGCAATGAAAGGACATGGAAAGGTGGACAAGGAAGGCATAGGTATAAAACAGGTGATTGATGATAATGGAAGTTAATTAAAACTTAAAGGAGCATCATGAACAAAAATGATACAGCAAAAGCCACTCTAATTTTAATTTTTTTTTGTTGAATCTCCTAGTCATGAGCCGAACCATAGTGATAATCTGTGCCTGAACAAAATTACACAAGAATTTATATTAGCCACCAAGTTATGGTCTCGCTCTCTGAGCCACTCCTGTTGCAAATCAATGCTTTTAGTGAAACATTATTGAGATCTAAATGTAGGAATTGTACTGACAATAAAAAGGAAGGAAGGAAGAAAAGGAATGAAGGAAGGAAGGAAGGAATTGTACCTGAGAGGAAGTGTTGAGGATGATCCAAAGAAACATGATCTAATAAATAACTCAAGGGGCACCAGGCTGGACTTCCAGGGCCCAGAGTGAGACACAAATGGGAATCATGAATAATATTTAGTGAACCCTTCCTGTGAATAGGAAAAAGTCTAAAACCTTTAGCTTGATATTCATAGCCTTCCATCAACAAGTTTCTAACCGTTTACCTAGTGCTTCCTTTCACACTCTCCAACCCCAGATTTCTGATTTCCTTCCTTGCTGTGTTTGTTTGTGTTCGCTGGAAGATCTCTATCATCTCATCAGTGTCTAAATTCTATTCACTCTCCTGGATTCAGCTCAAATGTTTCCTTTTCTATAAAAACATAAAAAATAATTACTTCCTCTTCTGAATATTAATAAGAAACAGCTTCCCCACCCTTGGGCGTTTTGCATTGTACCTATTTATGAATGTGCTTCCACATTTCTGTTAGACTCAAAGCTCTTTGAGAGTGAGTTTCTACTCTGCTGATGTTATTTTTCCCCGTGCCCAACATGTGCCCTGCAGAGATGAGGACGTGGTTAGCGATGGTGCTCAGCAGCATAGTCGGAAAATAGCATCATAGAGTACCTCTAGATGAAGTTCCCAGCAATGGAAAAATGGGAAATGTCTCATAGGCAAAAGACGGGAGATGATTAGGTTGGGGGAAGAAAAAAGCGATGATCTGTGTTTCAGCCTTCATCTTTATTTCTTCTCTCCTCCACCTTTTTCTCTTCCTCATTCTTCTCCCTGTTTTTTTTTGTTTTGTTTTGTTTTGTTTTTTTCTGTCTTTTTTAAACTGACCTTCTGGCAATATTCATCTGGACTTACCAGATGAATATTGGTAATTCATTTTGGAGACATTTCTTCCCTCGTTGTCCGTGATATGTCATGATCCTTTTCATCTTTTACTGACTTCTATCTAGTGTTTCAGTGTTGGAATCTAACCTCAGTCTTAGACACTCTCTTCTCAGTTCTAACTTATTGATATTTGTGGCTTTGATGACAGGCTACATGATGGAGATTCATTAAATTATATTTCCACCTCAGGCAAGGCCTCTGAACCCCCAACTGTCCTCTCAGCATTTTTTTAAAGATACCTCAAAGGTGCCTGGGATCCAACATGTACAGGCAGAACTCATGAACCTTTTGTGCTCTTTCCAGTTTTAATGAATGTCCCTATAGGCTTTCTATGTGCCCAACCCAGAATTCTAGAACTCAACCCTGATATCCCCTCTTCCTTCACTCCTTATATCCAATTCACTCACAGGCTCTCAGTTTTTACCTCCTAGTGTAAATTTAGAAACCTGTTAGAGATAGGCCATTTTCAAGCTAGAGCACACCATCATCTCTTGCCCAGACTGCCCCAGTGACCTCTGATTGGGCTTCTCTTATCAACCTTAGCCTCTTCTACTCTGTTCTCTATAGTTCTCTGTAGTTACCAGGGAGATTTTTTAAAAATGCATATTTTATGACCTCATTTCCCTGGGAAAGACCCTCAGTTATTACCTGTGCCTCCCCCAAACTCCTGATGGATATGGCCCACTGGGCCTCCCTCCCTCCCTTCCCAGCCTCATCTCACACCCTGCTCACTTCTCCTTCCTTTAACCCATCCTTTAAGCATGGAGGACAAAGTTTTTCTTCTAGTGGGACTATCTTATCTCCCTTCTTTACCTACCTACCCTTCAGAGATTTCACTTCTCAGATCAGTCATCCCTTCCTTGAGGAAGCATCCTCTGATCTTCCTAATTAGGTAAAATCCACTATTAGAATCTCTTAGAGCAGCATGTTATAAAAACATATTGCTATTATAATTTTACATTTATTGTTGATGACAATTGGAAGAAGGGTAGGAGAAAAGAGTTTTAAGAAGTAAAATGAGAGACTCTGAGAGCTAGATTATGAAGAATTTAGTTTGTTAAGACATCTTGGACTTTCTCCTAGAGGCAGTGAGGAGCTATTAGGTTATTTGAAGAGAAGAGAAGAGGCTCATATTTATATTTTATGTTATTGCTTGAATTGTGTCCCTCCACTTGCCATTCATATATTGACATTCTAACCTAGTACTTCAGAATATGACCTTATTTGGAAGTAGAGTTATTGTGATAGAATTAGTTAAGGGGAGGTCATATTGAAGTGGGATGGGGCCCTACTCCAATATGACTAGTATCCTTTTTAAAAATGCCATGTGAAGAGACAGACATACATGCAGGGAAAATGTCATTGAGACTGCCATGAAAAGGCTGGAGTTATGCTTCCATAAGCCAAGGAACTCCAGAAGTTAGAACAGACTTGGAGCAGGTCCTGCCCTGGCTCCTTCAAAGGGAGAGTTGCATGATCTCACCTTAAAATCACCACATTGATTTTAGGTGTCCAGCCTGTAGAATTGAAAGACTATAAATTTCCGTTGTTCATAGTCACTCAGTTTGTGGTACATTGTTACAACAGATCTAGCAAACAAAAGTAGTAAGGAGAAATTTGGCTGTGCTATGGAGAATGGTTAGGATGTGTGCAAAACTGGATAAGGGAGGACAACTGGAAGCTATTAAAATAAGATGTGATAGGGACCATGGAAAAGATTAGAGAGCTAATTTGAAAGTAGAACCAACTAGGGTGGGTGAATGATTAGACTAAGATTGTTGAGAGGAGAGAAGAAAAGGCTTGAGACATTTTGGAAGGTTTAAAGTCCCAAGTGTTGGTCAATGACACCCAAATAGACATCTAGCTAGATTTGTTTCCAGTCTTCCAAATTCTCATATTTAAATGCCACATCAGCTCCACTGAATTTTCCACAGTCACTTGGATGAATGTTTAAGTGACTGAATTAATTACTAATAATAAGGTTTACCATATAAATGAAAGATGAGAGTTTATAATTATATGCTAAAGGGAGACATACTTTCATTTTATCTAAGAAAGAATTAAAATATATATTTTATTCATTATTTTTAGAGAGAAAGGTAGGGAAGGAGGAAAAAAGGGAGAGAAACATGAATGTATAGTTGCTTTTCACCTGCCTCCATCTATGGACCTGGCTGGAGACCTGGCTTGCAACCCAACTGTGTGCCCTGACTTGGAATCGAACCAGCGACTTTTGGGTTCGCAGGCTGGCACCTATCTACTGAGCCACCAGCCAGGGCTTAAGAAAGAATTTTTGATCAACCAGAACTCCCCAAAATGGAATATATGCTCTTGGGGGGTAAGTTTTTATCTCAGATGCCTTTTAGCAGTATCTAAATGTCCATAAGTCTATGACTACAGGGCATTTTTCGTTCTCTTTTGCATACCTATAGTTTTTTCTTTATAGCTCTCCTATTGTTCTCTTTACACTATAATTATATAGAAGCTTGGCTATCTTTCTCATTTTATTATGAGATCTTTAACAGCAAAAATTATGCTTTGCTTTGTTTAATTTTCCAGTGCCTATACCTATAACCAAAAACTAAACTGTATAACTTTGTAATTGCTGCTTTTTTGAGAATTAACAAGTTTTGGCTAAAATTCTCTACCCCAGCTAGTTCTTTGAGTAGTTTAGTAATAAATATACTTGTCTAGTTCCTTGCTTAATAATAAAAATACAAGGTGTTGAGATGAAATATTTCTGGTAGCTGATCAATATTCCTATTATCAATTTTCCATGCTAGATTATATTAGGCATTAATTTTATCCCATGCTCTACAGTGTAAGGTACGTGTGTTGGGCAAGGACGTAATTGTTTGTGTTCATACATAATAAGTAGGTTGGGGAATTTGCCTGATGGTGTATCTTGGTTATTAATAGTGATCGTCAAGTGTACATTTCAAGTTTAGAACCTCATTGGCCTTTGGGGAGTCAGCATCTCAATTTCAAGGAAATATTAAACCTGTCCTTTTATGTTCTCCTGTTCATTTAATCCTGTCAAAATAGGAGCTTTTGTGTCTAAGAAGAAAGAGCTAGAGGCTAATTAAGAGACTCATGGTAAGGGTTTCAGGGCTCTCTGATTTCTCCGCACATGAGTGATGAATTAAATGTAAATCAATCGGAAACATATGTTATGGTTTTTTAAAATTATGGTGAAAAATACATAAAATTTACTGTTTTAACCATTTTTAGGCATACAGTTCAGTAGTGTTAAGTACATTCACATTATTATGCAACATATCTCCAGAACTTTTTAATCTTGCGGAACTGATACTCTGTACCACCAGCTCAATAACAACTCCACCTTCCCTCCTTGCTCCCCGCCCAGCTCCTGGGATCTACTGCTTTACGTTCTGTGTTTGGAATTTGACTACTTTAGATATCTCATGTAATCATCTGCTTTAGAATCATACCGTTTTTGCTATTTGTGACTGGTTTACTTCACTGAACGTAATTCTTCTACATTCATCCATGTTGTGGCATGGGACAGAGTTTTCTTTTTGAGGCTGAATAATATTCTAGTGTATGCCTACCACATTTTTGTTTATCCATTCATTTGGCCATGGACATTTGGATTGCTTCCACCTCTTAGCTTTTGTAATATTCTTAAACTAAGAGTATCTTAAAGTATAAAGTTTCTACATCAGGTCTGTTTTTAATTATTCCTTTAAAAATATAAATGCACATTTTAGTACATTGGAAACACTCTCAAAAACATTTGCTACTCTGACAGTAATGGTATCAAATATTTCTTTAGAGAGAAAAATATTCTGAAACCCAATGTAAGGAATGTTTACAACTCTAAAAACAGATTTTAGATGTTTTGTTAAATAATTGAATAAATATGGAAACCAAGTACTATTGAACTCTTGAAGGTTCAAGGAAACTTTGTAAAGAATTAAGACAAATTCATCATTTTAAAAAGCTCTTTAAAAATTAAATTCTTTTCCACACTTAATGAAGATAAAGCTATTTTTAACACTATAGTGAGTAGAATCTTCTGTGATATCTTAAGTAATTCCATGGCCTAAGAATCTATGGCTCTGAGGTTTGTGCCAGTGAAAATCAATGTGTCATCCACATAATTAAGATCTTTTCGAAGAAGAGCTCTCAAGAGCTTTGAGTATGTTTGTAAAACATGGGCCCTAGAATTCTTTTAAAATAATGACAAGCGTATCTCTTCATTTTTCCATGTTCTGAAAATTGATAAACAGAGCTGTTTACACTCTCTAATTTTCTGAAGATTAAATTCATTAGTTTGATTCATGCTTATCATTCTTATGTCAACTGCACGGATGTATGCATCTGTAAATCTAGCTTCCTCTCAAGTCCTTTTATTATCCACAATCCCTGGTAAAACATATGTGTTAGGTGTGAAATTATGGAATTGCCAGCATCAGAAAAAGCTCTTGTCTTACCACATCAGACTGAGTCTTTCTTGTTTCTCGTTTCACACTGGATGGTTTCTTTATTTTGAATTAACTCCTTTAATTCTTCTTACCTAAGCTGATTCATAATCCATTTTAGAATTCCTTACCCTTAGTCATGTTTTATTTATAAATCAATCTGTGCATGAAATGTTCAATTTTTTTTTAAAGATTTTATTTATTATTTCCAGCGAGAGGGGGAAGGGAAAGAGGCAGAGAGGGAGAGAGACATCAATGTGTGGTTGCCTTTCACCTGCCTCCAGCTATGGACCTGGCTGGAGACCTGGCTTGCAACCTGGTTATGTTGCCCTGGCTGGGAATCGAACCAGCGACCTTGGGGTTCACAGGCCGGCACCTTATCCACTGAGCCACCAGCCAGGGCTGAAATGTTCAATTTTTAACTCAGCTTAAATTTATCCAATGCATCATTTTTTGTTGTTGTTTTTAAATCAGGCAAGAAATTTGTGCATTTAAGTCCTTGATCTTCTTTTAAAAACCTTATTTGATTGACCCCTCCAAAATTCTTTTTCCCTGTCTTTTAATTTAGTTTCTAAAATGAATGAGCAACTACTTATATCGTTAGACATTTGAAAATAATTCTCAAGTGGAAGAAAAGTACATAGTTCATTATAACTGAGTCCTGAATTTGTTGAATCATCACCTGTTTGGTTTTATCCCCATGGATTATCTACTTACCAAAAAGGTAAATAATATGAATAAGAATAAATTTAAGGATAAAGCTGCTGTGTATCATGATCTTTTTCACATTTTGAGCATTTTACTTCACTGAGAAGTTCTAGGTTATTGCTCTCTGGCTTGATTTCACTGTGTAATTATAGATATAAACTGATTAAACAGAAAGTTCCTACCCAGCAAGTGTTAAGGTACTCCGATGTCACAACCTGAAGTCAATCAAGAAATCACTTTTTCTTCAAGGTAAAGACTGCCTTCTATCTTCCTGGTTTGGCAGGAAATACAAGTGCAGAGAACTACAGCAGATAAATGGGAACATTACTAGGCATCAGGTTTGGAAGCCAGCACTTTGCAGGCTCCATAGAAATACAGTTAATTGAATATCTACGTATTATATGAGAGAGCAGAAAATCTTTACAGTAAAGAGTTAAAAATCCTGACATAAGGAAGCGACTATTGTGGCAGGCCAGTGTTAGCAAATGACAGTGTTTGTCTCAGAGGCAGGGCCTCAGGGGGGCTGCAAAATCTGGACAAAGAAAGACAGAACAAGATAAACTCCACCAGAAAAGAGAACATTCAGTGAAGGATACAGGTATTGCAATCAGAAACTTAGGGCTCATTATTCATGTAATTTATGCTTGTTAACCAAAGAGCAAACTATATATAAAATTCTCATTCTATAGTATCAGTCCAATCATTATTACTTTTTTTCCTTTTCATGTATACATTAAGTCAGTATATATTTAATGTATACGTATCTCAGTCAGGCACTGACTTAACAATGGTGAAAAAAGAACAACAGAGCTTTGCCCTCTCGAATCTTACAGGAATGGGGTAGATGGCCGCCAGGAAAGGATTCTGTGTCATAGCACCGTGCCCTATGCAAACAGGGAGTGGGAGTATTTATCTCAACCCTGGCGGGAAAAAGGAATACAATTAACTAAGAACCAAGGATGGGAGGATTACTGGAAGGTAGGGAGTAAGTTCCAGGCAGAAGCATGTACTCATTTTTAAATAGAGCCAAAGTTCAGGGAACAATGTGTTGTCATTAGAGAACCCCAAAGTAAAGGTCCTCTGCTCAGATACCATAGCTAGTTCTCTGAGCTGGATGAATGCCACCTAGGATTTCAGTCAAGAACTGATGGTGTGGCCCGACGGGGTGTGCCTCCCCTTCCGTGTTCCATTTAACAGGGCTTATCCTATAGGTTGTCAGGCGCTGCATTTATTCTGCATGTTGTTAGAAATTTGAGACTCCAGTCTAGAAACATAGTTTTGACCTCTTCTGTTCATAGTGCCACAGGGGCAATTACTGCGTGTTTGACTTGCAAAGTGCACCACAATAGCATACCTGTCGACTCATTCCATTTTGCTTTGTGCTGGCATCCGATCCAACACCAGAATAACGCTGAAGACGATTTACTGAGAGAACGAATGCTCACCACTTTGCTGGCACTCTCTATGACCTGGTCCAGGGGCTGGCCAATGTTTTTCAGCAAAGGTTCAGATAGTAACTATTTTAAGCTTTGCAGATCACACAGACTCTGTCACCACTAAACTCTGCTGTCAGTGTCTTGGAACCGGCCATGGCCAGTATGCAAATGAATGAACATGGCTCTGTTCCAGTAAAATTCGATTTGCAAACACAAGCGATGGCCTTCAGCCTATATCCTGCAGTTTGGGGACCTCTGCATGAAAACAGTTCTCTAGGCCACAGTATCTGGACCTTTCCATATGTGGCTGCTGTGGCTTGAAATGTGCCGCCTCCCTCTCTCCGCCTGGCTAGATTTGAGTTATTCTTCAGCTCTCAGCATGGTGATCATTTCTTCAAAGCAGCCCTCACTACCAGAAATCCAGATTGTATGCTCCTCATGTGCTCCCATGGCACTGTGTACTTTCCCCTCCGGAGCAAGGCTAATTCCTAGTTCCCCGGGGGACTTTTCTTTCCACTCCAGACTGTGAGGGGGAAACCTGCTTGCTTTATGCTCCTTTTGCATCCCTAGCACCTAATACATAGTTCCTGGGACATAGGAAGGGCTTAATACATCTTACTTAATGATTAATGAATGAAGTTATTGATTGCTTCCCTGTTAGAATTGTAAGTCGAGCAGGTGAAATTTATTTACAAGCGAGGGAGGTCACCAGGTTTAGTTACCATATTTTAACAAAGCAAAAGTTTATATCATGGTTGCAGTAGCATTCAGTGGGTTATGGCAATCAATAGTTTTAGCCCTTCTGTAGCTAAATGCCCTTTGGGCAGTCTGTGGCCGCTGAGTTTCATTTCCCCTGACTGCTGCTCTGTTGACATGGAAGAGAGCACCTCTTTGCTCCCTCACTGCGTTACATTCTTTTTAGATGGGGTCCCAGAACTGGGCTGTCTGTTCTCCAGTGTTGTAGAGAACTTTTAATAAACTATCTCTCCCCTTTTTAATATAGCTCATTATCTCTATAGAACCAAATGAATCTATTTAACTTATAAGATTAGTCTGGAGTCACATCAGGTGTGATCAGAATAACTCTTCCTCCCTACCAAGACCAAGGCTTTGTTCCTGGCTCCAAATTG
This sequence comes from Noctilio leporinus, assembly GCA_004026585.1. Lineage (NCBI taxonomy): Eukaryota > Metazoa > Chordata > Mammalia > Chiroptera > Noctilionidae > Noctilio > Noctilio leporinus. Next base: position 654,945 of record PVIW01000189.1, on the reverse strand, counting down.
TGGAGCTCAGCCTTTGGAAGATTATTGCCCAGGAAGCTCCTCTATTCCTTGCAGACATACATCAAGGATCCTGCCCTTCCAGTTTGTCAGCCTGCCTGTACATCTGTCAGCCCTAGCCGGAGCCAGCTGAGGCCTTGCCTGCGGAAGAATTTCTGTTTTTCCTCTCCTGCTTGCAGGAAGAACAACTAATGGCAATACTTCCATGCACCAGACATTTGCTATCTGGAAGCTATTTGCAAATAGGACCTTATTTAACCTCTGTGGCAATTTTGTTTTACCAAAGAAGAAACTATAGCACAGAGAAATTAGTGACATTGCTCAAAGTCACACAGCAAGTAACGGTGGAGCTAGGGGTTGAACTTGGACAATCTGATGTAAAAACATTAAATCATGGCACTGATGCTGTGATCACTCACCTCCCACCCCCTATTCCACCCCCTACCCCCACCCACTTCCTATAGCATATGCAGCCTTCATTCTATCCACTTCCTTATTAGAACCTCAGAAATAGGAATAAAGGAGGAATGGGAAACAAGGAAGAGTGCATGATTTACAGAAGAGGCTGAGACTGGAGTGGCAATGTCCAGAGACCACATGAGCTATTAAGCAATACTTTCTCTCCATAGGTGGAAAAGTCCAAATCCAGAATAACGTGAGCCTTGAAAATCATGATAGAAATGAGAATGCCCTTGAATGGCTGTGCCGCTTTCTTTTTACAGAGAGCTCGCTTGGAACATTGAAAAGATGTACTTATTCATTAAGTGTTTTTCACAGAGCCTGAAGTAGTGTTTTAGACACAACTAGATGCTTTCCTTAAAATTGAAATGACTTGGTGATACAATGTAGAGGATAGAATGCCTATGGTTGTTTTTCCCAGTGACAGTGCAGCAGATGCCAAGCTCCAAACGACCACCCGCAGGTGCTCTCTTCATCTCTAGAATGGTGACACATGAAATGATTCTCACCATTAGTTATTGCAAATAAAAATTAGTAAATTGGTAAGAATAAGCTCCCTTGGACACCAGTACTGGCCACTATGGGTCCGAGATAACAGATCCTAACTGTTTTGTGAAAACTGGCTTCTTTCCAAAGTTGATTCAATTGGTATACACGGAACTTGGACATCTTTCAATGTAAAAACCTTTCTTTTTCCTTCCAAATATTTGCCTTCCCATAGTTTCATCTTTCATGATTAATTTTCATTTATAAAGATTATTCCTTTTATAAGGTATCCCCACACTAAAATATGCTTTAAAAATATTTTTTTTTGTTAAGCTGTACAATGTATTTGTGGGTTTAAAAATTTTTTTTAATGTTGTTCTATTACAGCTGTTCCAACTTTCACCCTTGCTTTCCCCTGCCCTGCCCACCCCCTCCTATTGTCCATGTCCCTAGTCAGCTATACTAGTTCCTTGACTAAATCCTTTCCCTTCTTTCTTTCCTTATCCCCTATCCCATCCCCTCTGGTCACTGTCAGTCTGTTCCATGTTTCCATGCCTCTGATTCTATTTTGCTAGTTTTTTTTGTTTGTTTGTTTGTTTGTTTTGTTCATTAGGTTCCTCTTGTAGGAAAGATCATATGGTATTTATATTTTGCGGCCTGGCTTATTTCACTTAGTATAAAACTCTCCAGTTCCATCCATGCTGTTGCAAAAAGTAGGAGTTCCTTTTTTCTTTCTTCTGTGTAGTGTTCCACTGCAGAAATGTGCCAGGTTTTTTTTATCTACTCTTCTTCTGATCGACAGGTACTTAGGCTGTTTCCAGCACTTGGCTATTATAAATTGCACTGCTATGAACATAGGGGTGCATAGGTTCTTTTGAATTGGTGTTTTGGGATCTTTTGGGTATAATCCTAGCAGTGGAATTGATGGATCAAAAAGAAGATTCATTTTTAATTTTTTGAGGAAACTCCATACTGCTTTCCACAGTGGCTGCACCAGTCTGCATTCCCACTAACAGTGCACCAGGGTTCCCTTTTCCCCACATCCTCACCAGCATTTGTTGTTTGTTGATTTGTTGATGATGGTCATTCTGACAGGTGTGAGGTGGTATCTCATTGTGGTTTTAATTTGCATCTCCCTAATGACTAGTGATGTTGATAAAACCTACTCTTTTTGACTCACGATCACCAAAAGTGACTTGTTTGTGGTCACCTGAAGTCAATATAGCAGTAAATTGAGAAATCAGATTCTCTATTCTCTGTTTTTCTGAAGTTATTGTGGATAAGGTAAACATCACTTTTTGGCCCCAGCAACTGATTTATATAGAGAATAGAAAATGTTTTGGAGAAGTTTTATTTTCTCACTGATAAAGCCAGTGTTTTACTGTGTAATGAATCCCTTTATTTAGGAATCCATCCATCCATCCACCCACCCATGCAACCATCTTTCCATCTGTCCAATCTAAGTTTTCAACTACCCTGATCCATGTTATCTTTTTGTTTGTTTTTACTTTTCTTCTTTGCACTTGAAACTTCTACTATTCCATATAAGTTACTTATTTTATTGTCTGTTCCATTTAGAGGATTTACATGTCTCTAGAATGTAAATTCTATTAGGTTAGAACTGCTAGTCTGTTTTGGTCACAGCATATCTCCAGACTTAGAACAACAGTACCTGACAATAATAGTATGTGCTTTATGTTTTGTGTTTAAATCAGCAACTGGTCCAGCTAGAGCCTGGAATGAATCTTGTGTGAAATCCAGATTTAATCTTTGACCTACATTTTGTAGGTCAACAAACCACAGTCACTAGGCAGTAATTACACGGCTCACAAGGATGATGTTCTTGAATAATTTACCTCACATATTAGTAACAAACCCGCTTTCATCAGTGAGCATCTCACTACCCCTGCTCCTACTTTACAGGAGGGAGTGAGGAACTGTTCCCAGTTCCAAGAGCTTGCTCCAGAGTTGAACTGGAGTGTGCATTTCTACCCTCACAAGTGTTTCAGCCCTGAAGCTGTGTAATAACACACAGTATCATTTAGGGAGGACACCAAAAAGTGTTTTTATCTTGGCACATGAGCCTGCTGAGTGTGTCCTTGTTCCGTAAGTGTACTTTGGCACCAGCAAGCAGAGACAGCCGCTTTAAAGCAATGAGAAGCACAGGCTGATTAAGAGCTCTGCATGAGCAGACAGTACTAAAACTGCTTGAATTGTCCTTGCCCAGAAGTTTGGGGGGTTTATGGGAAAAACGTACAGTTTTGGATGTTTTGGTAGAATTGATCATTTCCTTTCTTCCCAGTTCCTTTTCCTCTAAGTTTCCTCTCGGTTAATGCCACTCTCCCACCTGTCCCAGTACTTAGATGGGAAACTTCAGTGTCACTAGGGAAAAAATAACAATATATTTTGTTTAAAATAATTTTAAGTAACTTATTTATATTTTAAAAATGTACTTAGCACGGACAGCCAAAGCTAATTTCCATGGCATGAGCATTTGTTCTTTCAGTTTGTCTTCCATTATTTTCACTGCCTGTTTCTTAAACACATTCTGAAATGTGAATAATGCCAAGTGCTATTCCATGAGTTGGTGATGTAAGAGTGTCAGTTCTCACACTTTGCTGGCATTAGCAAAGCTACCTCATCATAAAAGCCACCCAAGTCATGTTCCCAAAGACTTCCCTGATCGGACCAACCAGACATGGTTCTTGTCTTGTCTACCTTTCTGTAACAATAAAATTGTAACAGGAATGGCACCGTAGTTATTTTGTACCACTCTCCCAACTCTCATGGCAATGGCTTTGAAATGTTACTGTGTGTTGACAGAGCTCAGGTTTGTGGCTAAGCAAACCTGGGCTCAAATTATGATTCCATTACCTTCTTGATAGGCTGGCGCATGTCACTTGAAATGACTATGCCTGTAAGATGGAAACAGCAAGTAAATAAGATAATATATGTAAGACACAGAGCATGGGGCCAATGGAAGTTATTACTTACTGTTTTTTTTTTTTTAAACTAAAATGAAAGATTCTCAAGGACAGAAGTTACATCTCATATATCCTTGAAGGACAGTGTTTTTTGATAAACAGAAGGAGTGTGTGTGGGCTTGGAGGTAAGGTGTGAGCCTTGAAATGTGAAGGTTTTCTTTGCCCTTTACCATTTATTTTAGTGGATTTTCTTTAGATTCTGCCTGATGGTAATGAGGGTGAGGAGAAGGCAGTTTGTACATTTATTTGCTACAGGCAAGTCATTTTTTGGTCTCTAGACCATGAGCATCCATTTGCAAAGATGCAATCTGTGATAACTAAATGTTGCTTTGTTTTCCAAAAACCAAGCGAAGATGAACAAAAGCAGGTTTGACATTCAAAAGCCCTTTCAAGAAAGAGGGTCCCATAAATGTTTTCCTTTCTGGAAAAGCATTCTAGAGGCTGAAAAATGTGTCTCTTACAATTTTCCATCCCCAGCAAGGAGCACTCCAGAGTGCCCAGTTGCCTGTGGTTCCAGGGCCACAGCTGAATTCCTAAGTCCTTTCTCCTGTGATTTATGTAGCCTGTGGTTTGATCACTACCAGCAGTTAGAGAGAAGGAAAGCTCACGCATTTTGCAGTGAGCCAAGGTAAAAAAGAACTCTTTTGTCAAGGTAATAATAACACTTAGCACTTATATAGGGCCTTTTATCTTCAAAGGGCTTTCCAAACATTAGCTAATTAAGAAGTCTGCTCAATATGCAGCAGCTGTTGAAAAAATAAATGGGATGCTTGGGTGTATTAAAAAAGGGAGCAAAAACACGAGGACATCCTATATCAAGCAGCTGTGGTTCTCTCTCTAATTTGTTTGCTTCACCTGGTGGAATAGATCAGACATTAAAATAGTCCTGCCTTGCCGATTACTAATGGCTAGGGATAAGACGGAGCCTGCATATAATGGAATATTGCAAGGGCTACAGGATATTTACCTGAAGAGGGAAAGCTTCATCAGCTAACTTTTATTAAACTTTCATAATCACAGGGGCATGCAGTACAAATGAAATAGACATCTGACATGTAGACACAGATGCTCCAAGGAAAACCATTGGCATTCTCATTTATTTATTCCAATTCACTGTCAACAAATATATATTAAGCACTTACTACATGTTGGAGATACACCTTTAAAACTTAGATGGAAGCTACTTTAAAACAATTGTAGGTCTGTCATGGTATGTCATTTAGCTACTATGCCTTAATGTTACACTCATATATGGACACATGCACGCACATAGTTGATTCAGTTGGCCTGCTCTTTGTAGACACACATTGGTGGAAATGAGCTAACATACCAGTGGTCAAGCTCAGCTATGACTTTGGTCACGAGAACAAACCAACCAAAAAATGCTTTTGTTGTGGTTTTGTGCAAGAGGTTTTGGGAGGTAGCCAACTTTTCTTTTTCTCTTTCTTGTTTGCCAGAACAACATTCATTCATCTAAACCTGCCATTCTGTTTAAAGTGTGTATTTGCAAGATTGCAAATGTTACAGAGATCAGGGCAGGTGGTACATGAAGAGAAAAGGGAGAGGGATCACATGATGTTAAAATATGAGTGCCTGCTTTCCCCTCAGCATAAACACCTTGCTATTTATACATGTTTATACATCTGCAAGGCATATTAGAGCACCTTAGTTCTATTGTGCTCAAGGAGAGAGGGTAATTATCCTTTTTTACTGAGCTGCTTGTCAAAATGGGGTTGTAAGAAAGATTAGGTTCTCATTCAAGGAGGACAAGTCATGGAAGAAATGGCAGGGGGTAGTGAATAAAGAAGAGAGGGTATTCCAGAGATTGAGAGGGAACACATTCATAACATGGAGAACAATGTCTGCTGAAAATTACAAATAGGTTTACTTGTGTCAGGGCAGAGGAATTTCTCTATGTATGGCTAGACCTTCCCTTCCTCCGGGCCAGCCAAAGAGATAGCCTTGGAGTTAATCTTATCCCCAGAGCTCTGGAACACTGTGGCTCCAGAGGTAACCAACTTAGCAACTGATGTCACCCCTATATGTAACTCTTGGACATAGAGCCTCCTTTGTTCTCATGTGTATATAAGACTTACCTGTCTGTAAGCTCTCACTACTGTTGTGGGAGAGCCTACAAATGGTGCCTGGCAATGCAGATACCCTCCAAGCACCCAGCCATGTGGAAGCAGGAGAGTGGATGTAGAAACACCAGGATTCTTTGCAGTCATTAACCTAAGTGCTGCTGTACAGGGTGGGACAATTGTGCATGAGGACGCCGACACTCATAGCTGCATGGTCGTTAGCCTGCCACTATAATGAAGCATGCAAACCCTTCTAAAAGCTCAGTACAAGTACTTCTTTGTCCTCAGGCGGGGGGCCTTGCCCACTATCATCACATAATAGTCTTACACCTGACACCACAGGACCTGACATCTGGCCTCACAAACAGGATCATGAGGTGCTGGGACCTGACAACTTGTGCTAAGGAAAAGTTGTAAGTCTAGACTAGTGTGAAATAATGGGAAATTCAGCAATGCAAAGCCAGGAACATGGTCATGAAGATGGATGAGCAGCTAGTCAGCATCTGCCAAGTGCAGGGCGTAGCCCACAGCCAAGTGATCAGAAGGCCTCAGCCTGGATCCCAGGACCCCAGAGCCCAGGACCAAGGGTCGTTTTTTTGAGGGTGCATGTATGAGGTAGAGCTGATTAGACATGGTTAAAAAATATCAATCCAGTGGTCACTGGCTCATCTTGGAATGAATAATAGGGACAACTTGGAAACAAACTAAATTTCTAGTTTTTGTTGGATCAGGTTATTCTGTGAAGAAAAGATTGATTAAATTTTAAAAAATGTATTCATTGGATGAAATGCTGGGGCATTTCTTGTTAAAACAAGAAGGTCTACCATCATTGCTAGAAGCTGAAAGATAAACTGATGAAGCAATGTGGGAGAAGTAAAAGTGTATATGGTGTTCAGATTTGTGCAAAAACTACAAATCTATATGTAGGTGTGCCTTCACACGTATTTCTATGTGGAGAGACTGTAGATTATCTCTGGAAGGTATGTAAGAAAATAGCCACAGCAGTTAGTTTTGGGGAAGAGAATGGAGGGACTGGGAGACAGTAGGTGGGAGACTTCTTTCCCAGTGTCTATTGTAGATTCATATCAGTTGCAAGAAACAATGCAGAGATCCTATATACTCCTCAGCCAGTTTCCTTCAATGGTAACATTTTGCTATTGGAAAAATATAGTTTAATGTCATAACTGGAAGTTTATCAGTATAATTCACTGAGCTTATTCATATTTCACTGTTTTACATGTACATGTTTTGTTCTCTGCAGTTTTATCACATGTATACGTTTGCATGATCAATAACATAGGCAAGAACAGTTATATCACCAAGATCTCTTTTATAGCTATAACCTTCCTCCTTTTCTCTCCTTCCTTATCCCTGGCTACCACTGATCTGTTCTCTATATCTATAATTTTGTCATTTTAAGGACGTTGTATAAATGGGATTTTACAGTATGTAATCTTTTGAGACTGGCTTTTTAAGCTTAGTATAATTCCCTTGAGATTCACCTGAGTAATATTATGTATGTATCTATTCTTGTAGATAACATATTGTTGGATTGTTGTCTTATCCTCTGCAAAAATCTCTGACTTTTAGTCAGTGTTTTTTTGGCCATTTACACATGAGGCAATTATTGATATGTTAGGGCTTAAACCTGCAATGTCTTTGTTTTATGTTTCTTCATTTTAAATCCTTCAATTTGTCTCTCCCATCTTCCTGAGGGTTACTTGAACATTTTTTAGGATTCCATATTTATTATTTATAATGTGTTTGAGTATATCACATTGTATAATTTTCTTAGAGATTGCTCTGGGCATTATAATAAATATATATAAATTAGCAAAGTTTGCTAATATCATATTCCTTTTTTAGCTTTTGGGTAACTTTTTATTGCCTGCAAGTTAATATAATAAAATAAAATGAAATAAAACTAGCAAACCAAACTCCCCATTAAGTTGGTTGTGGTACCAGTTCCCAACATGTAGGTTGGGGTGGGGTTCCCATACAGCACCATTTGGGTGTCCAAGTATTCAACTCAATTTAAAAATTATCTATTGAGAGATAGCATCAGATTCCACAGGTTAACAGTTTAGTCCTATAAAATACCCCCACTCCCCTCCCCCTCCTCAGGAGCCAGTAGTAAGCCCATGATATTACCTGTACTTCTAATTGACTGGCTATAGACTGGAGGTTCTTTGGGATACAGACACCAGTTGCAAGTCTGGGTTGTTACCTCTACTGCTGACCAGTTGTCTATAATTTCCCATGACCTCCTACTTGGGTTTGATCAATTTGCTAGTGTTGCTCAAAGAACTCAAAGAAACATTTTACTTATTGATTACTGGTTGATTATATGAACATAAAACCAGGAGCAACCAGATAGAAAAGATTCATAGGGGAAGAAGGTATGAGGAAAGGATGCGGAGATTCCATGCCCTCACAGAGGGTTGTATACCACTCCCCAAATCTCCACCAAGGCAGATGTTCTCAGAATCCTATCCTCTTTGGTTTTTATAAAGGCTTCATCACATAGTCATGATTGATTAAATAATTAGCCATTGATTCAATCTCCAGCCCCACTTCTCTCCCCAGAGGTCAAGTGTGGGACTGAAAATTCTGGCCCTCTAGTCACTTGGTTGGTTCTCTTGTCAACCGCCCTCATCCAAAGGTGAAGTCCTTAGTCACCTCATCAACATAACAAGAGGTACCTTTGTCACTCTCATTAAGCTTTCCCAAGGGCTTTGGGAGCTGTGCCTCAGAAACCCTGGAGGAAGGCCAAATATATATATGAAAGATACATACATTTGGTCATTTATACACACACACACATATGTATGTGTGTGTGTGTGTGTATATATATATATATATATATATATATATATAGTATATAATTATATATACATATGTGTATAATTTGTTTATAAATCAAGATATTACACTCTTGTTCACACTCAAAACAAATGAAACAGAATTTTATCTGAGTACAGTCAGAGGGAAGAAAAGTGAATACTTTTCAGTAGGAATAGCTCAAAGAAATCTTGAATATGAAGAAAACACTAAATAAAATATGTTAAGCCATGCCTAAGAAATTTGAAATTTGGGGCTTGTTCCAGATCTCTGAGGCATACAGTAGAGAGAACCACATTGTTGAGTATCCAGTCCTTGGGTTTTTAGGGATCTGGCACTTATCACCTGGGAGACCTTGTTTCATTTTTTAAACTTTCTAAGACCCAAGGATAAGAGGAAATTAATAATGAAGCCAATTTCATAGAATTGTTGTGAGGATTTGATGAGAAAATTTATGTCAAACACTTACTGTCATGTCTGGCACATAACAAAAAGTCAAACAAATTATTGCTATGATATAACTGAACTTTCCTCTGAGTGCTACCTGAGTCCAGAGATTTCAGGGGTACTGTGACATGGTGTCATTCTTCAGGATGAGAAGGTTGTGTCCCCAGACATGCCTTATGGGTGGCTTACTCCTTTGTGCAGATATCACCCTTTTTCCACTTTTTCCCACTAAAGCAATATTTAATCATAAAACCATGTTTGGGGTAAAAAGGACTCACTCCAGGCCTTTTGGCTCATTTCTCTACCCTTAGATTGATGGTCTTGGTATGAGGTAGTATGCATGCTATTTACTTACTTTATACTGGACCCAAAATATGTACTGTAAATAACTCTAGAATTGCAGCTTTAGTTTTTTCTGTAGTATGAAAGATTGTCAAGGTCTGTTGGATGGTACTTCACACAATCAAAATAGTCATTTTAGGTTATTCCAACCATGTAGATATTACTTCTTTTTATGTCCCTTATTCTTTACATGATACCCAATTTTAATGGTGTAAAGACCTGGTTTCATTTTCAGATCAGCCAAAAAATTATCACCAGACCTAAGAATATTTTTCTTTCTTCGTGCATTTTTCTTTATGGGTGCTGATCCTTTCTTTGTACAGTTTCTATCCATACAGTTTTTCCAGGGCTTTTTTTCCTGTGCATCTTGCCAATATCTCTATCTCATCCTTCCTTCAATATCTCTATCAATATTCCATTTCATCCTTCACCAGATCTTGCTAAATCTCCCATAGTGAAAGTTTGGACCCATCTCCCATTCCATTGAGCAAACTGCAAGAGATTAAGACTAAGGGCAGTTTAACATCAACAGGAACTCAGAAACTTGCAGCTGGTGTACCATCTGTGCCTGTCAAACTGTGGCCAAGTAGTTTTCCATGGTGGAGGAAGACAGAGAATCTAATAATGGCTTTTTGTTTGAGGTTACCAGGAGATGTGCCTGCCCTGGAGGAATATTAGAAGAGCTGGTACACAGCTCATTCTCTTTGTAATGTATGGCTCATCTCCCCCCCAAACAGGCTTCTCTTGCAAGTAGTCAAAATTTGACATTCAAGACCTTAGTGTGGCCTCCTGTGTGTGCCCTTTCTTTCCTCACCTATTTAAAGAATTCAGTCTGTGCCAGGTGCCCAACATGGCATAGGGGTGGTTAGAGAATCTTGAGGGAGAATTTTTAAAAAATTCATACAACTTACAGGAAACTTCTAAGAAGTTTGCTGGTCTTTGGGTGATGCAGAAACAAGACGATGGTAGAGGATAGCAGCAAAGAGAGGAAGAAGGGGGCATTCTGCTTGCTGAATCCCAGGTGCTCTTCTGTGGGAGAGAATCTTATTGGAAGAAGGAAAGAGGTAAGGAGAAAAGTATGACAACTAGGCCAAATCATCCAATAATAAGAAAAATAAGTGAGAAGAAATGAGGGAGCCAGAAGTGTGTCAGATCAGCCACTTGGGCTCAGGGAAGGAGAGACTTCTAAGAGAGGAGGAGAAGGGTAATGAACATAAATAGTCCTTCAATTATGATATATTTTTAGTGCATTATGGAGGAAATATAATAATAACTTGAATTCTGAGCAGTACTCAAGAGTTGGAGTGATGTGGAAAAATCACCATTTTGGTTGAGCCATGCAGGGCTTTTTATAGTGAGATCTAAGGGGAATAAAATCCCTGGCAGTGTTTTCAAAATTATGGTATACATACTTAAGAATTCTTTTGTTCTAAGAGCTACACTGTCCCGAAATTATCCCTATGAAAGTATTTTAAAACTGGGCTTCTCAGAGCTTTTTCAGCTGTAAGACTATATACCTCAGGAGTGTCTGTCTGTCTACTTATCTACCTCCCTACCATCAATCACAGGGAGGGTTGAGATGAGGGAGCAGAATAGGCAACTTTGGATTCATTTATTGGGAACCCACATAGTATTTTGTTTGAAAGTAGATTGAGCTGCTTAAAAAAAAAGACAGCTGCTTTTTTAGAAGACTTTTAGTTGGTGATAAAAGATTACCAGGCACCAGGAAAATTTTGTGTATCAGACAATATACCCTAAAGATAACATTGGCCAGCATCAAGTGTCAGGAGAAATAGCAATTAATATTGGGAGTTTGGAGTAAGATTTCCAGGAATGTTACACTAAAGGATGCCCCTTAACTAAGTTAGCTAATATGTAGGAATAACAACAGTAGTGAATTTTTATTGAATAGTTACTATTACTTAGCAATGTTAGCTACTTTTATGCATTGTTTAATGTTCACAAGAGCACGGTGATTGCAGAGATCATAGAATAGAGGGTATCCAACTAACTCACCCAATAAGAAGCTGCATAAACTACTACTTGAGGGCATCAGAGTATACCTGAAAGGACTGAAATATGAGATGTCAAGACCAGTGAGAAATGGAAATGTATTGAGGTGAGCAACCCTTCTTTGTGACTATTCTCTGTGATGCCTTTGTAGTGCATTAAGAGGAGCACAGAGGCCAAACAGAAAATAGTGGCCTAGATCTTAACAGGAACTTCAGTGGAACTGGAAGACAAAAATTCATGTTCGGAAATGCCTGATAACAAAGGACCAAGATTCCAGATAAAAGGGAACCAGAAATACGCAAGCCAGCTTCCTGCACGTGGCTTTCTACAGTGTGCCAAAGAGAAGCCAAGAAGAATGTAGTGGTTAAGAGGCCAGTAGGCTAAGCAGGGAATTCATCAATCCTACTAAACTGAGAAGGCAGAAATTGTAGTCCAGAGCCCCCCAGGGAGGAAGGGCCCTGGCAAAAAACAAACCAACAAACCAAAAAAAAAAAAAAGGCAAACTCTTATTTGAGACTAAGAAAAGCTACCTCAAGGGCAAACTGAAAATAGACAGTTCACTACTGGATCTAGATAATGTGTCTATGCTCTATCTTTTAGAAAAATAATAAAAACAAAATCCTTTATGTAGGAAGATAACATCCAGAGCCTGAATAACTTTTTACTTAAAATGTATAATGCAATGGTCAGTGGAAAGCTACCAGGCATGTCAGGAAACCGAACCAAACATCTGAATTTCAAGAGAAAATAGAAATAAACTATAGGTTATTGACATAGTAAGATTATTGGATTTTAAAGAACTACGATTAGTACTACAGGACGCCCAGGTGTCCCAAGCCTGAGGTCCAATCTACCAGAACTGTGGGGGTGGAAGGATTGGTTGTCCTTATCTTGCAATCAAGCTTTGGTCTAAAAGAAAATCAAGAACTATGATTAATATGTTCAAGAAAAATACATACAGCCCTGGCTGGTGGCACAGTGGATAAGGCTCTGGCGTGCAAACCCAAAGGTTGCTGGTTCGATTCCCGGCCAGGGCACACAAAACCAGGTTGCAAGCTAGGTCTCCAGCCAGCTCTGTAGCTGGAGGCAGGTGAAAGGCAACCAAACATTGATGTCTCTCTCCCTTGCTAAAAATAATAAATGAAAATCTTTTAAAAAAGAAAGAAAATATACATACAAACTTATTTCTTAACAGTAACCTCTAGACAAGAGTCAAATGAAAATTCTAGAATTGAAAAACATGTTAATGCAATGGCTGTGTTTAATATTATCATTGAAAGACATAAACATAATTGTATGCCACCTGTATAGACATCCTCAAATATCAGAACACAGAGAGTCAAAAATAAAAGAATGGAAAAAGAAATGCCATGTAAACAATAATCAAAAGGGAGATAGTGTAGCTGTGCTGATATTAGACATTATAGATTTTAATGAAAGAAGTAACACTAAAAATGAAAGTGGCCATACCAATAGTGATAAAATGGACAATCTGACAGGAATATCCAATAATCTAAAAAGATCGCATTTAACACAATGTTTAAAGCAAAAACTGATAATAAAGAAAAATGGGTGATATGACAATTACAGTTAGAAATTTTAATTGAGTGCTCCCTCTTTAGTTGTTAGCATTGGCAGACAAAAATATGAGTAAGTATATAGCAGATTTGAATAATACAGTTAACAAACTTTACCTAAATGACATACCCATAACTACACACCAAAGCTATGGAATACACATTTTTTTCAATTAAATGTTAAACATTTAATAAAATTGAATACATACTAGTCAATAAAGTAAGTCTTTAAAAATTCAGTGCATTGAAATCACATGTAGTATTTCCTCTGATCATAGATTAATTATGTTATAAATCAATAATAAAAAGATAGCAAGAATATATACATTTCCTATAACCTAGGAATTCATTCCTGGATACCTAACACAAATAGGGACATTTGGCAAGAAAGCAAATGTACACTATTGTTCCTGAAATTGCCAATAGCCCTTGCCTATCAATAGCAGAATAGAAACATTATGCATTGTACAATATATTCATATAATGGAATAATTAATGAACTCTTGTTATGCATAACAACATAGATGAGTCTCAGATGTAATGGTGAGCAAACAAAGCCCGGCACAAAGAATGCATTCCATGACATTCCATTTATAAATCCCCAAACAGGTGGAAACAAACTATAATGATACAAGTCAGAAAAGTTTTTCTTCTTACTATATACATATTCTATCTCATTAAAATGTTTTAAGAACCCCCAAAACAAACAAAAAGCCCTCTGGGTTTAAAAAAATACAGAACTGCTTTCTGGGTGAAAAAGGTGAACAAACATTACAAACGGGATTTTCTTGGCTTCCAGTCTGTGTTTTCCATGGGCCTTCCTCCACCTAGTAAACTCTGGCTTTTAAGCTCTATCAGCATCTTGTCTATTGTTTATTATGGAAATGAATATGCTAGATAATGGTATCATTTAATTGTCTCGGATCATTTTTTACCCCCTATGATGTAGGGCACATGAGGCAACATGATGTAGTGGTTAAAGACACAGCCATGGAGACAGACCCCTTGGTTTAAATCCCAGTTTCACAGCTGGGCAAATCACTTAAATTCTCTGCTTAGTTTCCTGACTATAAAAGCAAGGTAACACCAATGCTTGTGTCCTAGTGCTGTTTGCAGAATTACATGAATCAATAATTAGTTAAAATTATGTCTGGCACAAAAGTCAGAACACTATAAATGTTTGTGATTGTTCCTGTAATTACCTTGGGCATTCTTTGTATTTGTTTGAGTCCTTCTACTATCTAGAACTGTACTGAGCAATCAGAAAGATGGGGTTTCTAGAAAATTAGAAGCGAAGGTATTTTGGGAACTGACTCTTGTTTTCTCTCTCTGGATGAAGATGAGCTTACGATGATGACAAGCTTTGCTCATGAATAAGAAACTCAAATACAGCTGCATAAATTAGTGTGTTAAGAATAAGATAGGAAAAAGTTGTTTTCTGCTGGCAAGACTACAACCCTGGAGAGTGTCAAGAGTGGCCTAGCATTGTGTTGGGAAAACCAGATGGTGAGTGCCAAAGAAGTGACAGCAGTCCCTTCCCTGTGCAGTCACCTTGTTTCCACTGCAGCCTTCATTCATGGCTAAGTAAGTTAGGGACTCTAATAAGGATATGATATATGTCATTTTGTGAAAATGTGTAAGCTACCTGAACTCTGAAATATAGTCTGTCCCAAAAGTATGGTGCCAATGTAAATATAATTAAAATGTTTGCATGGCAGATACTTTAGTGGCCATGTGCATAAGAGGGTCGGGGGGGGGATTTAATTGAATTATACTGATTTGAATTGCAGTGAATCTTGAAAGATGTAAGAACCAGAATATCTTGGTAGTTTAACTCATAAGCTTTGGAGTCAGATGGAGTCAGATGGATTTGAGTTTGATTTACCAGATTTGTGGTTTTTCACAAAACATTTAACTTCTCAGGGCCTCAGCTTCTTCATTTATAACATGTGAACAATAATCATAGGAACCCTGCAGGGTTGTTGTAAGGATTAAATGAAGTATGTGCCTGGAACATGTATTAAGCACTTTGTAAAATCATAGAAATTACCATTATTGTGTATACTTTCTTTCTTTTAAATTTCTCTCAGCCAAGAGGCTCAAACTAGCCTGGACTGAATTGTGAAAATTCTCTGTACGCTCTCAGAATGTATATGTGCCCCTTCCTTATTTTTTAATAAGATTTTATTTATTTTTAGAGATGGGAAGGGAGGAAAACGAGGGAGAGAAACCTCAATCGGTTGCCTCTCCCACAGCCTGAACTGGGGACCAGGCCCACAACCCTCATCAGTCAATCTTTCAGTTCACAGCCAGGGCCCTCCCTTATTTCTTAAATACCCATTTTGTTTTTATTTTTCTGACATCCTGAGTGTTTAGACAGGTAGGTGCTATTATCCTCAACAGGCATATGAGACAATAGTAACAGAGGTAACATGATGTGCTTAACAATCTCATAACTGTTGGTGTAAGAGATCAACGTGGAGCTCAGGCCTCCTCGGTGCTAGCCTCAAGGATTTTATTCCCGCCTGTTCTGTCTGCATTCTTATCAAATCATCAGTGATTTCATCAACTTTATGTAGGGGATTTCTGAAAGAGGGGTATTACCCTAAATTATCCTAAACAAGATGTATAAGAACATCTCATCTTTTCAGATGTGGACGTTAGATGCTTGCTACAGGGGTTTAGAGGTTTGCAAGAGAATGAGAAGTTTGACATTGAATTTCATTAAAGGATGCTCCCTCCTTCTGGGCCCCACATTTTCACTCTCCCACACTAGAGTTCATTTTTAGCTTCAACTTCTCCCCAGAATGGCCTTTCATCCTACTGGATTCTTCTTGCTCTTAGGTGGTCCAGGCAGGAGATGATCATTTCAAGACACCAACTCAGTAATGATTTTTTTTTTTTTTTTTAATACATTGGCCCTCAAGGTTATCTTGAGGGAAATTCAGGTCAACAGCCAAGCCGTTGAATTTTAACTGATGTGACTGTAGAGCTGGAGGAGGACCATCAGGTTGGGGGAAATGTTCTACTTTCCCTCCCAGCACCAAATATAAGCTGCATAAGGTCAGGGACTTTGTCCATATTCCTGCAGAACCCCCCAGGGCATGGAACAGTGCAGGGAGATGCTCATCACATATTTGCTCAATGAATGGATGATGTTCTAACTCAGAAATCCATCACAGCTCATACCTATGTTTTCCTTTTTTCCGTACATGCCATAGTTTTGGTTTAGATTCTGTTTACATATGTTGCTGTGGTTGCTTGAATTCCTTACCGTTGTAGATGGATTTTAAAGTTCCTGCCTCCTTAGAGAGGTCTTTTTTGTACATACCACCCTGGTCCAGGTACTTATAATCACAAATTTACCTGCTTTTGAAAGTTGGATTTTGGAATAAGTAAATGCATACATGCATGCATAAATAAAAACTATTATTTTGTCCAAATTAAGTTCTAGCACTAAGTTAGATATAAGGTTTTCTGTTGATTAAGGTCATAGAATATTCTTAAAATTGGCTTTTTGATCTGAGATGCTGTTTCCCACTCATTGCCAGATTATATAGAATAGCATTCGCTATAAGTAGTGGTATTCGATTTTCCCTAATAGGACGTTAGGCAGCTTTTTAAACTGTCCCCTCAAAATCCACGAACAACCCAAGCCAGCAACAATGAAGTGTAAGCCAGCCTGTGCTGGACCTCTGGGCAGGTCTCCAGTGGACTGGGGACTGAAAATCATGGAGCTCCTCCTGACTCCAGCCCTGCCCAAGGTGATGGTGGAGAGCAAGGGCAGGCTTGTTCTGCATCCCTTCTGTGCCAAGGCAGCGGCAGAAGCTTTTAATCCACTCTATTTCAAACAGTTGCAAGCAAAGAAAAGATATCATGGGAATATCCAGACTTGGGCAGATAGCAGCCCTGCTCTTTATAATGCCCTTATTAATCCGTAGGAAGGAAGGGGAGAAACGGTCTTTGAACGGTCAGGTATCCATGCGCGGTAGTTGGATGCTGAGCCCATTTCAAATGTATTCGGAATAAAAATGAAACCCTACTACTTGTTTTGCCCATTAGATAGCATTATCTCCATGGAACGCCAATTCATATCTCTTTGTGCTGTGTGTGGTTCTTCACATATGGGATTTTAATAACCTCCATGCTGTGCTATGAATTTATAAGCAGGGCCGATAGAGGAAAAGCACCACAGGACTTTATTTTTTCATTATTACTCTTTTGAAAAACAGGGCTTGCCTCATTTCTGTAAGGGTCTTCTGACAGCACTGGCAGTGTTGCGGCGAGAGGTATAGCTGTTACTATGGAAAGAAATAAGCTCCTTATTTATTTGTTATCTATTTCTGTGGGCCCTGGTTCCCACCCGCATCCTGCCTTTAGCCACCTCCATAATATCTTATGGTATTGTACTTGCAGCATCAGTGAACTGACTGCACAAAAATAGGCCATGTTCTGTATGTAGCTCTGTAGTTCATCAATACGTTCTGATATTTTTCTGCGCATCCTTTTCAATGTGGTTGCACTTCTCCTCCATCTAGTTCTGCATATCCAAGGAGCATATTTGGTGCAGAGGGAAGGAAAGCCAACTCTGTGGTCAACTTGCGCCGGATGGACATTTTGGCTCTGCTGTTTGGTCCTGGAGAAATTATGTATTAACTCTTTTTAAAAGGCTTATAATAAATCTTCCTCCTATTTGGATGCAATAGTTAATTGCTCCGTTACCTCTCAGCTGTTTAGAATAATATTTGACAAAGTGTTCATAGAAGCTGCTAATATTATTATTCAACAAATATTTACTGATTGTTTACTAGATATCAGGCATTGCTCTGGATGCTGGAGTAATACAAAGAACAAAGCCATTTCCTTGTTTTTATAAAACTTACCATCTAATTGTTAAATAACCTTTAAAATTGTAGTGGAAAGTTACACCTTGTAGCCTTCTCCAATAACTTAAAATTTACTTTTCATTCCTCAATTAAATGTGGTAAAAGTGATTTCATAGTCTTGCATGTAGATGGATAATTCTACTGTAATACTTTATGTTCTCCGTTTTCAAATACTTCTTCCATTTTCATGTTGTACCTATGTGGACTGACCAGCTTACACCAGAAGAATCCCATGATCCTAGCTTCTCCAGCTATCCTACCCTTTTTCATATAGATTCAAGTCTGTTTTCGATTTAGTCCCTCTAACTCAATATGATACTTTATCTTAAATTTCATAGTAGGCCTCTTGGATGTTATAGTGAAATGTAGTGGAAGAAAGCAACTTTTGAAAAGTTGAAGAGAAGAAGGAAGTCAGGGACTAAATCCGTATATATTGATACCAGGGTAGCCTGTCCACCAAGGCCCACTATGAGGGATCTGTTTATCTCTTTTGACACATGGCTGCACCTGTGTTTATGTACATACACACAGACAGGTATTTTTGTGTGGTTTAGGCACTGACGCTGCTGGGTATATTTTATGTGGCTTTCCAGTTCAATCAGAATTTGGTAAATTGTATGTTCCACTGGTACCAGAAGTCTCTGATTCTTGGAGATTCCTTAGAATTTACTGAAGTCAAACAAATTTAAGACTAATGCTCTGAAAAATATAAGATGCTGTGCAAATAAAGTAGGATCCTATTGCACGTTGATGTTGAGTAATGGTGCTAAAACCACTCTATCAGTAAACATGACAGCTAAGTCCTTTAACCAGAATGAAACAGTACATTGGAATCCACTTCTATGCCATCAAAAATATTTATTAATACCTGCTTTGAGTCAGGCAACTTGTTAGTGTGATTGATATAGTGAATACCAGAATTTTCTTTTCCTCCAAGAAACACAGTGACTAGTGGGAGATTCTGACAGTTAATTAGTAAATGGACTAATAAATACACAATTGTAATTAGAGTAAGTGTGTCTGAGGATACAGCCCTGTAAGCTGTGTATGCATGGGTCTACTGGGGACGACTTACCTTGAGCTTGAGTGGGTGAACAGGAAGATTTCTTTGAGAAGGTGATATTTAAGCTGGGTTCCTCGTTATGAGAACATTCCTACAAAAACGGGATGTGGAATACAGGGCAAAGTATTCTAGGGGAAAAGAAACAAAATGTTGCAGGTCCTGAGACTAGACAAGAATATGGCATGGTCAAGGAGCTTCAGAAATTAAGTTTGCTCGTTGACTATGACTGAGAGGGTCAAGGTCCAGGATTCCTGAAGCCATGTGAGGGGTTGGGAGCTTCTTCTACACACAGTGGGAACCTTGTTGATTTGGGGCTTACAGAAGTAAAACCAGTCTCCTTAAGGTTCCTTCTCCCAGTGAATGCCACAGGGTAGTGTCTTGCTTTGTATAGTTGGGGTTTTGATTCAGTTACTTTAATGTACTTGTGCCTTATGAGAGAATGAGCTGTGGATGCCAAAGCTTACAATTTCCATCTTTATTTCGAGATAATTACCACAAATATGTTTTTAATTGGCAGCTGTGTATTTTAGATACACTTCATTACATTTAACCTTTGAGATCACTTTTAATTCATCCTCTCAAAAAAAGTTTTCTATTAAGAAAGTATGGTACACATCAGCATTTTAATTACTTTCTTCTAGAAGATTTTTGTGTTGGACACAATTTATTTGTCAAGGAGGAAATGAACAAATTGTCATACTTTAAGAAAATAATAATCAATTATCAAATATCCTAGTGCATTTAGTATTCTGCTTCTACAGAATCCTGCTTATATAGATTTTGGGGACCATTATATACACATACACACACACAGGGGTACACACAATAAAGTGGCAATAATTGCATATCCTTATTTCACATACTTCGTACTAATTTTGAAAAACTATGTTTCTAAGGTTATGATTTAACATCATTGTTTCAGATATAAAGTATTAAATTCTAAGAGCAACCATCATGTTGAAGGAATACAATGTTACAGCAACCATAATTTCTAGACTTCATGCAGGGTGAACTGCTAAAGAAATTGCAAACTTCAATAACTTATATTTACATACAGTTTACAATGTGAAGAAAGTGTACGATAGTGATTCTGATGTTGCCACACCAACAAGGAAAACGTATAAGGTATGCAAGGATCGCAAAAGTCCAGATATTGTACACAGAATCCAGGAGATCATCAATGAAGATCCAGGATGTTTACCTTGACATTTTGAGAGAATTAGTTGTACCATGGATGAAGCAAGTCACAAATGAATTGTAATTTTATCTTCCAACAAGATGGTGCATGAGCACATGATGCCAAAAAGGTGCAAGAATTTCTCAGTGTCAATGTTCCTGAATTCTGGTCAAAAAAAATCTGACTGCCTAGTTCACCAGATGCAAATCCTTTAGACCATTATGTATGCAGCATTTGTGAGAGAGAAGTTAATAAATCACCTCATTCCAATAAAGAGGCTGTTAAAGCTAAGATTGAAAACATTATGATGTCCATGGATAAAGTTCATTAAAGTGTGCTCAAGATTCTGAAATTGAATTGAGTCTATAATTGCAGCAAATGGAGATTTTTTTGAACAACTAAAAAAATAACTATGTTTATGTATTTACATATCAGAATAAATTTATTTCAAAATATAACACTTTTGTAGTATGTTGTTTATTTTACTAAAATTTTGCCAATTGATTGAGCGTACCCTGTATGTGTGTATATGTGTGTGTGTATAATTTAATTTTTCATATATATATCATATAATTTTTCATAATAGCCAACAGCTCAAAGCAGCTGTATAGTTCTTATTTTAATGGGTTTTGATAGATATTCCTATGCTTATTTATTTATAGAAGTGAGTTATGATTTATGTTGTTTCATGATTCTTTTGTTTTATTTATTTGGTGGAGCCATCTCATAAATATTTCTTTGTTTGTATACATGAATGTTAGACAAGTGATTCCATATAAAAAAGTGCATAATTCCTTCTACTATCTTCACCACTTATTTTTTAATTCCTAAGGTTTTTCTCTTTCACTTTTGAAAGGAGTTTATTGAATTAAATCTGATATGAGAAGGACTTGAGTTAATTTACATAGATGTCTGTCCCTCCTCCTTCTCCCAGCATCTACATTATCAATACTTTATTGACTACCAAACTTCCATAACACCAGTATCTTTCAAGTTCTAAGATTTTGCTAAGATTTGTTAAAGATTCTGCTATTGGTAATCAGCCTCTTAGCCAATGGAGCATATGTTGAGTTGGTAAGGATGGTTCTTTTCCAAGGGCTTTTGGCTTTGAAGATTCAGAGTTGCTCTGTGGCTTTGGTAGGCCTCACAGGAGCCCGGCTTCTGGGAACTGAAATGCTTGGAGCTTGCCAGCCCCAACTACTGTGTTCCTCACAGCCATCTAGTGCCAGGGGTTTGTGTGCCAAGAACACAGAAACCTGTGCAGAAAATAAACTGGTTCCTCTTGACTTTTCCTCTAAGGAAGACTAGAAGAGGTTGAGCCTGCAAGTGGTTGCAAAATGACTTAGGACTTTATGTTGGAAGTTTAATACTACATTTCATCTAGAAAACAAAATAGGCACATTATTATGCTCTGCAAATAATTTTCTCTGCAATTTTAAAAGCCTTTAAAAAAATTAACTTATTGTTGTTGTATTATAGTTGTCCCATTTTTTCACCCCATTGCTCTCCCCTGCCCCATCCACCCCATCTCCTCTCCCACAGTTAATCTCTACCCACCCTTGTTGCAAAAAAGGGATTACTATAACTGTGGTGGTGATGACAGCCTTTTCAGTGTGAAAGGCTTCAAGTGTGAGTGTATGTTAGGGGTGTGTGATGAGGATGCAGATTATCCCAGTGGGTGATTATATATGAATAAATGTGGCTAATGAGACCAGTGGAAGATAAATTTACTGTCTAACACAACATTTTACAAGATTCTATATTTCGGACCCAAACAGTGGAATTGCTTTTATTTACTTTATTCAAACCATTCCTGTCTTTAATTCTTACTTAACCTAAGTTTCTTTTTCAGTTCTTTCTCATTTCTCCCCAATTATGTATTTTTCTCCATCCAGCTTTCATCAGAGGACAACAATGTCTACTCAACCTAGCACAAGACTGAGATACTAATGTGGAATCCTATGAAATTAGAGCTTGACCTACTTAGTACAATTAGTATTATTGTAGGAAGTTGGACTCTTGTGAAAATCTGTAAAACTTGGAATACAGAAAATATTAAACTTAGAGCACTTATGTAGCCTAACGTTATAGGCCAATTGCCTAATTATTTATTTAAATTCCTTGACTCCTTTTAAACCTAAGTTTCTCAGCCTTGGCACTATTGATTTTGGGCTGAATAATTCTTTGCTGTGAGGAACTTTATTGTCCATTGAAGGATCTCGAACAGCATCCTTGGCTTCTACCGACTAGATGCCAGTAATACTCCTTCAAATGTAATAACCAAAAATGTCTCCAGACATTGCCAAACATCCCCAGGGGATTCCCATTTGTGAACCACTACTTTAGACCCAGGTACTTGGACAAATGATGACATAAATCAATACATTAAATGTAGTGCTTTTAAAAATACTGGATTTCTCCATCTAATCTCATTATTTCCGACAGCATTCAAATTCAAAAGCTGTTGCTCAGTGCTAGCAAAGGCTGAATAAATAGAAAGTAAACATCTTCCTTTTTACTGAATAAGCTGTCCAGCAATGAAAATCACTGGATTTAAAGAGCTGGTTAAGATGTATTATGTCAGATGAAAAGTGCTATTTTAATAACTCATTGTTATTCTTAGCTTGGACCTTTTATTTTAGAAAAATGGATAATTATCATTTTGGCTTATCACTTTCTCTTCATGAATACAAATAATTTGATAGACAGACAACCAAGAGAGATTTCATTAAATAATGAGTCTAATCAGTCACGGGCTAGAGTAAATTAGAGGTTAGACTTCCAGCTTGAGAGTTGGATCTCAGGGTTTGGTGGCAATGTCATCTCATTTATCCAGGATATTTTTGTTGATGGATCTAATATTGCAGTCAGAAACCAGAGCACAGGTCAATTGGGTAGAAATAAAAGTCAAAATTCAGCTTAGAAAGCCACAGGCTATGCTGCATTTAACTTGCAGCTGGATAATTGCGAGAATACTTTCAAAGCGTAGCTACAAGTCCTATGGTGTTTGTACTTAGCAGCTTCAGTTTCTAGATAATGGCCTATTATTAATGTGGAAGTGTTAGAAAGTTTTCCAAGGGAAAAAAATATCAGCCTGGAACCGTTCCCCTTTGTATCAGTTATCCACTTAACCGCCATCTGTGGTTATCCATACTAAGCATAAAACCTTACTAGTTTTCCAAAAAGGACTATTAAGAGCACTTTATCTTTTTCTGAGAACAGTGTTCCTAACACTCAGTCAAAAAATTGACTTTGAAATTAATTTTCTTAAAAACATAATTTATTATGTAATCTATGCGTTTGTTTCTAGGAAACAAAGCCCAATGCTGTGTTTGCTTCAGACCTGTCTCACTGTCACTCAGCGGCACCAGATAACCATCAGTGCACTTTTCCTGGCCTTGGTTGTCTTTTGAAGCTTGCACTGCCGTGTTAAGGAAGGATCACAATTATTAGACTTCCTTTATGGGGCAGTGGGAGAACTTACACCTGAGAAATTATTATCATCATAAGATAGAGGAATCATTTTATTCACAACTCATGCTCTACATTCATGATCCAGCCCACATAGAAGCCTTCACTCTGTATCCTTAAGCTGCATCTGACATTTTACCTCCTAGAGTTTTCTAAGGAGCATTTTTTTACCAAACCAACTTGTGTGAAAAAATAAAAAGGAAGGTAGCAAACATCTGATGCTTCTGAAACATATTTAACTATTACCAGTATCTTCTAAGGAAAATAACAAAGAGCTAAAGACAAAACAATGATTTATCAAGTCCTGAAAGGAGTCTTCCCATGATACAATGCAGGAAATAAAAAGGTCTTATTTCCCCTTGTAATGTGTGTATATTGATACATCTCTACTAACCCCTAGGAAGAGTGGATCCTGCTAACTGGAGTCTTTAGGGGGTGGTGACATTAATAGCTTTGAGGAAACAAGTTTGGGGAAACCAGAAAAATACTGCTTGATAAAGAAATGGAAAAAATAAAGCATCTTGGGTATGCCAGTTAGAAGAAATGTTGGCCCAGAATGGGCAAGCCTTCTTTCATATCTCATATCAAGTCATCTACTAAATTTACATGGCCTACTAATGCTCAGTGAGGTGACTTTTCTTTTGTGGTAAAGGAGGAAAAGTGTTTAATTTTACTCACATTTGCCTTGGGGCAAAGACAAAGCTTGCTCACAGGTAATTAATAAATGAGTTGCAGAAATTAAGAAAATAGTCAAGAAGTTGGGAAACCTGTGTAGAAGTACACAGTTAGAAACTAGCAGAGAGGGATTTGAATGCAAGACTGATAAAAAGCCAGTGCTTATTTATTTTCCACTCTACTGCTGAAAACTGGTTCTATTATAATTTTCTCAGAACACTGAGTTCTTTCAGATGAGATGGAAGGGGAATGTGATAAAATGTTGAAGGTTGGCAGTGTTGAAATTACTCTATACAATTATGTATTTTTATATACAAAATTTATATATTAAAATTTCAGTGCCCTGGTATGAATAGCTTTCCTTTTAAATTACATCTTCATTGTTTAATCCATTTTGGAAAATATGGTTTATGCTTTGGGGACCAAAATGATTTAGGAATGATTATGATAAACTTCTGATATCCTCTAACAAGAAGTAAATATTTACTTGGAACAAGTCCCATGTTTTGATGTGTCACCTGTACTTTGCCTAAACTTAGCACTTTTTTAATGTTTATAGTAGTTACAAACACACATAAAACATTTCCATAAAAATTAGAACTGCAAAAATTATTTGGCTTTTCTCAGCTTCCCTTCTCAAGAGGTTATTTATTTTTATGATCAGGCCAGTCAATAATATACTCATACATAATTTATTAGCTTGTTAATTAGGCCCCACTCTTCCAATCCAGGGCTGTGGATCTGAGCCCAGGTGTGAGGCAGGGAAGAAGCTGTGATGATGATCAGTGTCCCACTGCCTTGCACGGCCAGGACTCCTACAAGGTTCGGATTGCCTTCAACCCATTTCTTTGTGGCTTGTCAATAATCTTATTTTGTAAATGCAACACAAATAACAATTGGTTTACATTTTGGATTGGCTGTGCTTTAAAATTTTATGGCAATTGATCTGGGTTTATTTAAGGACCTTTTTATTCAGCTTTAAAATATGTAAAGTTGCTACAATATTCAGTACTTGAAAGATGTCCAAATTGCTCTTTATTGAAATGGTCCTGTGGAGAGTTCTAAAGTTCAGTTAAATAGATTTTGAAGAAGACACTAAGAAAGTCTGAAATCTATTCTTAAAACCATGGTCAGAATGCACCATAGTTTTTAATTAAACATTTTGGTTCATTCATCCTATGAATAATCATTTATTCATCTAAATCATTGATTCATTTAAATCATTCACTTAGTCATCTTTTGGTCTTCTGAAGTCTGAGTGGTGTCTTCAATTTGTCTAGTTTCTGCAGTCTTGGGTACTGGAAGGGTGGTAATTTTAGTTTTAGGTCTCTGCTGTGCTTTACATAGTCACAGGGACTGAACATTTTAGAAAGCCACTTTATTAAAGCATTAAAATACTATAAGCTCAGTAATTTCATTTACTGGGTCAATAACCCATGATATCTAAAAGAAGATTTAAAATAGTTTAAAAATAATTATCCTAGTAAGAAGGGAATTTCAAAAATTACCATAGCTATAAAGGAAAGAGAGACTCCAAAGAAAGTATAAATATTCCTGCATATTTAAATCTTAATATTGAATTCCTACAATTCAAATGGTTTAGTTTGTCTAATAGTAGATCACAAAATCTTAGACTTTAAATAAGCTTTTGGAAAGCATCTAGTCTAAATGTAGAAATTCAAGTATTTTTTCTTAAGAACCATTTACAATTTAGTACCTGGATTGACAGCGTATTGTGGTTCATTCTTATATAAGGCACTCATTTTTCTTAAAGCATTAACATTTTTCTTGTTCAGTTTTTTTCTCTAGGTATTTTACGTTTTACTCTCTATTGTGCATGAAATTTCTTTTTATTGCAAATTCGATTTTATTTGCTGAGGTACTGTTCATAATTTTGTATATGCACATTGCAGCTGGCTACCATTTAAAAATTTTTCTGTTTTAATAGTTTTCTGTGGTTTGTTACATTTGCAAGGAAGACTATTATATCATCTGCAAATAATGATGATTTTTTTTCTTCTGTTCCAGTATTACTACCTCACTCCATACTACATCTGAGCTCCAGTTATTGCATTGTTTAAAGAACAATAGTGAAATAATAATGGAATCAGTGGCCATTCATGTCTTATTTCCAGCCCCAGCAAGACATCTAGTGCAGAGTTTCCAAACCATGTTCCAAGCTAGTATCCCATGAAATGTTAATCATTTTTCCTATAAAAATGAGTGAGTTTTCCAAATAATATTCTAGAACTCCCAATCAAACAAAATGAGAGACTTAAGAATAACTATATATAGCCTTTAGCATTTAATTTTCATTGGCAATCCCCAAGAGGTAAAGAATGTAGTATTTGACATTTCCCAGCATTTCTGTCCCTGAAACACCATTTTTGAAAAAGACTTAACTACCATTTTACAAACAAATATGTCGGTGCCACTCTAGTAGAGCACCAGCACCTGCAATGTTGGTTTTGGTTTCAGATGATAGTCCTTATAATGTTAAGAAATTATCCTACATGTATATTCAAGTAAGCAAGATAATGCTATAGTTTTTCAAAATGTTAGTGTCAAGTCCACATTCCTTACTAATTATTGCATGAAACTGCCAGTTATTGTTGCATACAATTTTTTTCACACTTGGTAAAATGTCAGACATTTTAATTTCAGGCAACCTGGTAGATATATAATAACATATCGTTTTAGTTTGCATTTTTCTTATTACATATGATAAGCACCTTTTCTGATGCTTATTTTCCATTTAAATTTCTTTTATATAACAACAATCATTTATCCATCTTTCTATTGCTTTGAATGGCTACTGTCTTGTTGATTTGTAAGGATTTATTATTTATTTCTTATGTTAACTCTTTCAGGACACATACATACATACACACCTCCCTTACAGAGAGGGAGAAGAAAAATACTTGTGGCTGCTTTATCACTCTCTTAATGTTGTCTTGAAGGATAGTCATTCTTAAATTTAATGTATTTCATCAATCTTTTCACTTATTGTTAGTCATTTTATGTCTTGCTTAAATTTTTTTTTCCTTGTCTGATTTTGTGAAAGTTTTCTCCTGTATTTTCATATTTTCTTTATAAAGCTTACTGTTTTGTGTTTTAGTTACAGGTTTTCATTCCCCTGAAACAAATTTTGTGTATATGTGTCTACGTTTACTTTTTTCCATGAGGTTATCTAGTTTTCCAGTTTCACCTCTTTTAAAGGCCTGTGTTTCCTTTTCTCCAGTACTCTGGTTGGCACTTCATCACAAATTATTTGTCCTGTTTAATGTGTCTATGGACGCATCATTGGTCTATCTCTGTGCTAGTACCATCTTGTTCTTCATCAAGAGTGTATTAACTTAAGTAGCCCTTTGCACTTTTATATAAATGTTACAATCAGCTTTTAAAGTTCCAGAAAATAAATACTGTGGTGTTTTAGGATTTAGATTGCAAGTACCTTGAATTTATAGGACAGTTTATATCTTTACATCATTAAGTTTCCATTCCATGTACATGTTCTATCTCTCCATTTATGTAGTTTTAAAAAAACGTTTACCAATAAAATTTTGCTATTTTTCTTCACAGATGTCTTGCACATAATTTATTGGACTTATTCCTAGGTATTTTTTAAAATTTAATTTTATTGTTGTATTACAGCCATCCCCATTTTACTCTCCTCTGTCCCTAGATATTTTTTAAAGCAGTTATAAATTATATACTTAAATTTTCAGTGTTGCTGATGTATCAAAATACAGTTGATTTGTATTCTGATTTGAATCTAGACATCCTACTAACTCTAATAAAAATATAATGAATTACATGTGGGTTATTACATACCATCATATCATCTGTGAATAATTATATTTTTATTTCTTCTTTTACTATTATAACTTTCACACATACCCCCTTGTACCCCTCACCCCCACCTTTTGGCACTGGCTGGAATCTCAGTGCCTTCCACAACAATGTGGTAGTGGAACTTGTCCTATTCTCAATTTTAAAGGGACAGTTTCCAACATTTTACTATTAAGTGTGAAGTGCTACAATGACTGATAGCGAATTTTTGTTTTGCAGAAACATTTTTTTAGATTAAGGAATTCCCAACTTTCCCTTAACTAACAGTTTTTAACCATTAGTTGCTATTGAATTTTATCAATGCTTTTCTGCACCTGCTAAGATGATTCTATATTATCATACGATTTTACTGTTAATATTACAAATTACATTTTTTTTTCTTCCCAACATTTTATTTTTTAGTTTTTCTAATTAATTTGATTAGGGTGACATTGGTTAATAAAATTATATGGATTTCAAGTGTATAAGTCTGTGATACATCTGTACATTGTATTGAATGTTTAACACCCAAAGTCAAATATTTTGTCACCATATATTTGACCTCCTTTACTATTTATTACCAACTTTTTATTTTGAAAATTTGTATGGGTTCCAAGGTCATTAAACATCATTTTTATTGGAAATAGCAGCCAACAGACAAATGATGAATATTTATATTTCAGTATTTGGCAGACATTTTCTACAATATGAGTGAAGTGAGGCTGTGACTTAAAGAAAATAGCAGTCAGCATATCTTACTAGTGACAAACATTGAACTTTCAAGTCAAAATGAACGTTTGACAAACTTGTATTTGTTACCATTAGTTTTCCAGTTTCTTAAAAGTTACAGGTTTTTCAGGTAAGATCAATGTGACAATATTATATTAACAAATGTGTTTAAAAAACACGCACTGGCATACGAACCCAAAGGTTGCTAGTTCAATTCCCAGCCAGGGCAACATAACCAGGTTGCAAGCCAGGTCCATGGCTGGAGGCAGGTGAAAGGCAACCATACATTGATGTTTCTCTCCCTCTCTGCCTCTCTCCCTTCCCCTCTCTCTAAAAATAATAAAATATTTCGAAACAAATAAATAATGCAATAGAACTTTCTAACATTTTTAATATCTGCATAACTCATTCAACTAACATTTTTCAAATGACCAATGTGTGATGTTACAAAATCATACATGAGTTAAAGGTCCATGCAAAGCACAAGATAGAACAATGGATTCTAATATAACAGTAGAACATTTTATTGATAATGGTCTCAGATTTCATAGTGCAAATAAAATTTAAGAAATTGCCACATGTCAAATTTTGGTATAGATTGTAAGAAAAACATACAAAATTATCTTCCTTTTTCCACTACATAGCAGTGTGAAGCTGCTTTTTTAAAAATCTATTTCAATCAAAACATCCTATTACAAGAGAGTGAGAACAAAAACAGACATGAGAATTCAGCAATCTTCGATTAAATTTGTAGGAGTGAAGTAATGCTACGCTTCACTATTTTGTGGGAAAAAGTTACTTGTTAATGTTAACATATAGGCATATTATTGTTATTTTTAAATGAATTCCTGAATATTTTAAAATTTTCTATTTTTAATTTCTAATATTACAAATAATTGATATATATTCAAGTCACATAAACAAAAGATCATTGGAATCCTCAATAAGTTAAGAGTGTAAATAGAACCTGAGACCAAAAGTTTGAGAACTACTGCCCTAGGGATAGTAGCAGGCATCCTAAACTTACGAAAATATGATGTTATTTGGCGTATTTATCCTTTTTCAAGACAGTGTGAATACCTTAAAATATTTTATCTTCATTTACCTCCTCCCAAATTACAGTTGACCCTTAAACACTAGAGGGGGTTAAGGTACCCCCACCCCATTCCAGTCTAAAATCCACCTGTAACTTAAGTTGGTCTTTGGCATATGGGGATCCCAACCACTGATGTAAGTACTGTTTTTCATCAGTTGTTGGTTGAATCCATGTATGTGAAACCTGCAGATACAAAGTGCTAACTGTATGTTTATTGAAACATATCCATATCCACTTATAAATAGACCTGCGCAGTTCAAACTCACATTGTTCAAAGATTAACTGCATTTGCTATTTTGTTGTAATTTTTAATTCTGTAATTTCCCCTTGGTTTTAATGACATTTCACTATATGTTTGGATGTGGATTTGTTTTTCCTTATTTTGTATGTGAGTCATTAGCTGGGCTTTTTGAATTTATGGATTCTTATAAGTTCTAGAGAACTCTCAGTCATTGTCTTCTGCCCATTTCATTTATCTTATGGTATTTCAAATATAATTTATTTTAAGCTTTCTCATTGTATTCCCTGTGCCTCTTATTTTACTTTGAAAAATAATTATGTTTCATTCTAACTGCTTGCTTTTATCTTCTAGTTCATTAGTCCTCTTTAATTTTGTCTAAATTGCTGTTAAATACATTAATGATTTCTTTATTTCATGTATTATATTTATTATTCCTAGGTTTTCTAAGTGGTTCTTTTTCACATACACTCTATCACTTTTTATAGTTTTCATTTCCGTCAAAATTTTCAGTTTCCTTTTATCTTCTTGAGCATAGTAAGCATAGTTGTTTTGATCTGTGCCCTGTCATTTTGTATGTATAATTCCTAAGGTAATTTTTCTGTTTGTTTTCTCTAATAGTGTTTTATTCCTTCAGATGTCTGAGTATTTTGGATTGTGTTTTGGGTATTGTACTTGAAAATTTATTTGCAGCAATACTTTGAGGACTATCTTCCTCCGAGATGATTTCTTTTTGCTCCAAGTATCTAAAGTCAATAGAAATTCAGCACTAGATAATGCAATTTTCAAAATTGGGGTTTTCAGAGGCAACCTATTCACATGAAAGAAGGCAATAGATTTTGCAACTGGTTTATTCCAGAGTTACTCCTATAATACATTTTAGCAGCCCTAGTCCAAAGTGGATGTTGATAAACCCATTTTGGGCTCGTGATTCTGATTTCGGTTCTCCTAGGCCCTGGAGGGTCCCAGAAGCTGAGTTCAACTATATGTTCCACAAATGCCTCCAGGGCAAAAGCAGTTTAGTGCCTCTCTGAGTTCCCAACTTCTCCAGGGGGGCAAGCTCGCATTATCTTGTTAGGTCTTGAATGGTCTTAAAGAAATGGATTTTAGATTGTTTTTAGTGCTTCCAGTTATCTTCTATGGAAATGGTCAGAATTTTTTAAATATTGAAATAGACATTCCAGTGCCAGTGCTTTTTAATAATGATGAATTGGAATATCCTCTGGACTTAGGTTTTGCATTTTCAAGCTAGAAGCAATGACTTAGACTACAGCTTCTATTCTAAAGCCTGTTCCAATTGGAATCACACACTCTTAATGTAAAGCTTGATAAACCACATTTTCACTCCTTATTTCGAAGATAAGTGTGGTCTCAGTACACACAATGCAAACATTTCTCTCCCAGTCTCCAATTAATAGACATAACCCCATTAAAATATTCATGCTTCCTTGCCTCTTTGTTTGCTCATTTTGCCATCATTTCCTTCCATTTTCAGTTTGGAATCCATGTTATAGTGCCCATAATTATTTCCTATCTATGAACTTTCAGTACATCACTTGCTACAATCTCCAGTCCTCATTCAAGCAGGCTCACTTCTTTCTTCAGTCCTGCTTTGGTGCTCTTGAACCGTACTCAAAATAATGCATAAACTTGTGGTAGGCTAATCAAAAATCTGTAATTTCTCAATTCTAGTTGTGACATGACTGGAAATCCTTTTGATTCTTGCTCAAATTATTCTCTTTCTCAAAAGTTAATCCCTCTCCCAAAGTCTACTAACTTTACCCCTCAGTATCCCACCTCTCAATAATTAACCCTTGCTGCTATAGAGAAATATAAGGAAATCTGGAGTAAACTTTAATTGCAGTTCTCTCTTATAAATTCATCTTATTCTCCTCCTATTCTTAACTCTTTCTTGATCTTTTTTACTGTTTCATAGAAAGATCTGTCTCAGTCTTTTCAAAGGCTGCCTATCCAGGTACTCAATATATTCTTTTTGAAACAAAATTATTTTCATTTATTTTTTGGGTGTTCAAGTAACCCTTATTTTATTTAATTTTTAATTTTTATTGAATTTATTTGGCTGATGGTTAAAAAATCATTAAGTTTTCAAGTGTATGATTGTATAATATATCATCTGTATTGTGTGTTCAGCATTCAAAATCAAGTCTTGTTCCATCACTATTTATCCTTCCTTTAACCTTCGGTACCATTCCCTTCACTCCCTTCTCCCTCTTGTAATCCCCATACTGTTGTCAATATCTTTGAATGTATTTATGTAATCTCTTAACCTTTTCTACCCAGTTACCAACCCCTCTACTCTCTGACAGCTGTATATCTGTTTTCTGTATCTGTAAGTCTGTTTCTTGATTTTTTTTTTATTGAATGTATTATGATAATATTGGTGAATAAAATTATATGAATTTCAGGTGTACAGTTCTATAATACATTATTTGTATATCAAGTCTTCTTCCATCACCCTTTATCTCCTCTATACTGTCTTCTATCTCCCTCCACCCCCTTTTCCCACTGGTAATCACCATACAGTTGTCTGTGCCTATGAGGTATTTTTTGTTTCTTAATCCCTTTACCTTTTCACCCAGCCCCCTGACCCCCTTTGCCTCTGACAGCTGTCAGTCTCTTTTCTATGTATGAGTCTACTTCAATTTTTTGTGTTAGTTTATTTTGTTCATTAGGTTCCACATATAATTGAGATCATATGATAGTTGTCTTCCTCTGACTGGCCTATTTCACTTAGCATAATGCTGTCTAAGCTGTCAAAAAGGGTAAGGTCTGTTTCCAACTTTTGAAACACTTCTGATTCAACTATATTCTGAAATTATTGATATATTTTTCCCTTGGGTTCTCACCCCATTAGTGTGACATTCTCTTGTATTCACAGTCACTCTATTGCCACCAACCCCTTCCCCTCAAACTAAAGAACCCTCCAACCTTAAAAATAAAACAAGATAGAGTCTAAAAAGCAAAATCAAACAAGAAGAGATGCCTAAAAATGGGGAGAAAAAGAAACTGTCCATCACTGAAAGGAAAGGAGGAATCCCCAGAAAGATTGCTAGATGAAATAGAGGCAAGCACACTATCAGATGTGGAATTCAAAATAATGATGATTGAGAAGCTCAATGAGCTCAGCAAGCTCAAAGGAAACTATAAACAACTCCAGGGGAACTATGAAAAACTTCAGGGAAGCTACAAGGAACTTACTGAGAACTACACCAGCATTAAAAAGGACATGGAAACTATCAATAAGAGCCAGGAGGAAATGAAGAATACAATTTCCAAACTGAAGAACACAGTAGAAGGAATCAACAACAGGCTAGAGGAAGCAGAGAATCAGATCAGTGAGCTGGAGGACAACATAGAAAAATATTCTAAGACAGTGCAACAAAATGAAAAAAACTGAAAAAGAATGAAGAGGTTTTACGAGAGCTGCAGGGCAACATGAAATGCAATAATATCTGTGTCCTAGGGATGCCAGAAGCAGAAGAGAAACAAGGGATGGAAAACCTGTTTAAAAGATTAGTGATAGAAAACTTCCCTAACTTGATGAGTGAAAATGTTACTCAAGTTTAGGGAGCATAGAGGGTCCCAATGAAGATGAACCCAAAAAGACCCACTCCAAGACACATCATAATTAAAATGGCAAATTTCAAAAACAAGGAGAGAATCCTAAAAATCTTAAGAGAGAAATAGCTAATAAAATATAAGGGAGTTCTGATAAGGATAATGATTTCTCAATAAAAACACTAGGAATAAAAACAGAAGGAAAAAAACAAAAAATATAACAAGTAATGGAAAACAAAGGCCTGCAGCCAAAAATACTCTATACAGTAAGGCTCTCATTCAAAATGGAAGGTGAAATAAGGAGTTTCCCAGACAAAAGAGGGTAAAAAGAAAACAACTCCACCAAACCAGCATTGCAAGGGATACTAAAGGGTCTGCTTTAAAAAGATCAAGAAACCAAGAAAGAGAGGAACACAGGTACAAAGAGGAAAAATGTCAAGAATAAGTATGTGTCAATAATAACCTTAAATGTGTGTAAATGGATTAAATGTGCCAATCAAAAGACATAGGGTAGCTGAATGGATAAGAAAACATGACCCACATATATGATATGCTGTCTACAAGAGACCCACCTCAGAGCAAAAGATCAACACAGATTGAAAGAGAAGGGAAGGAAAAATATATTTCAACCAAATAGACATGAAAAAAGGCTGGGTTAGCAATACTTATTTAAGCAAAATAGATTTTATAATGAAGGCCATAAAAAGAGATAAAGAAGGACATTTCATAATACTTAAAGGAACAATCCAGCAAGAAGATATAACCCTTGTAAACATATATGCATACACCCAACCTAGGAGCGCCAAAATATATGAGGAAAATCTTGGAGGACTTCAAGAAGGATATCAACAGCAACACACTAATAGAAGGGGATTTTAATACCCCATTATCAACAATGGACAGATCTTCCAAACAAAAAAATACCAGGGATATTGTGGCATTGAACAATACCCTAAGTGAAATTGACTTAACTGATACACAATTTACAGAACTTTTCACCCCAAAGAAGCAAAATACACATTCTTTTCAAATACACATGGATCTTCCTCAGAAATAGATCACATGGTAGGACACAAGACAAGCCTCCACAAATATGAGAAAAATCATACCAAACATCCTCTCAGATCACAATGGCTTGAAACTAAAAACCAACCTCAAGGAAAAAACCCAATAACATTCTAATTCATGGAGACTGAATAACATGCTATTAAGTAATGAACAGGTTAACAATGAGATCAAAGAACAAATCAAAAAGTTTCTGGAAACAAATGAAAATGAATACACAGCAGCCCAAAACCTATGGGACACAATGAAGGCAGTCCTATGAAGGATAGAAGTTATACAAACAACCTAACCATAACATTATAAAGACTAGAGGAGCAACAACAAAGCCCAAAGCAAGTAGAAGGAAGGAAATAATCAACATCAGAGCAGAATTAAATGACTTAGAGACTAAAACTACAATGCAAAGAATCAATAAATCCAGAAGCTGGAAAAAAAAATAAAACAAGATTTAAAAAACTGTATTGAAGGCATGTCAACAAATATTCAATTTACCACAATGCTTATCTGCTAGCAAAAGTTGCTCATGACAATTAAGAGAATTTATAGAGTAATATGATTTTCCTGGCTCCCAAAGCAAATTCTAGTTGGAATATCAAGAAGACCTCTAATGCTATGTAATTAACAATAACTTTGTGGGAAATAAAAATTCTCATGCTTGGTACTACATGCAAACTTCCAATATTTTCTCCATTCGTTCTTCTTAACCTCTGACTTCTGGAGCTAATTTCATGCTGTTGAGTACAGGGAATTCCCCTTTCTACCCTTCTTGAACTCTTGTAGCTGGCTACTAATAAATCAGCACAAGGCAGAATAATAGGAGAAAATCCCAAGTTTTATTATGTCTACACAGGGAGACTAAAGGAATAATGCTCTGTGAGAGCATACCATTTATATATCTTTTAAATAAAGAAACAATAAATTTGTGGGGATTTGACAAGACAAAGAAGCATAGGTTTTGGGGTACATAGTAAGGAATTTAAGCAGAATGTAGGCTTAGGGCGGTGAATTAGTAAAATTCATGGGAGTTTATTTAGTAGGCTTCTCAGCTCTAGATTCTTAAAATCTGGAATAAAGCTGTCTGCTCCCTAGTCTGATTGCTCCTGAGCCCTTTTCTAGCAGGGAGGGCACCTTTCATAGGAGGTTTATTTTCACCATTTTGAGAGACCCAGAAGAGTTAGGGAGTTCCTCCCAGTCTTGCTACCTCTTGAGTAATTTTAATTAGAAATGATCAATATGCCACCATGGGATATTTTGGGGTGGCTTGTCCTAGGCCCCAACAATGTGCCTCTCACCGATTCAGTAGTGTTCGAGGGGCACCTAGAAAGTGTCACGGGCATCTTCCTCACCTAGGGCCCCAAATGGACCATTTTGCTATTTTTCCCTTTGACCAGGAGTTATGCTCTTCACGCCAGTTACAACTAATTCCTCCAAGACAGTGTTTCTCAGTCCTAGATGAGAATCATGTGTGGCACTTAAAAAAAATACTTGTGTGCAGGTGCCTTCCTCATGAATTGTCTGATTCATTTGGTCAAGAGTAGAGTCTGGCCATTATAATTTTTTTAAGTTCTGCTGGTCACTGTACTATACAACCACTTGAGAACCATGCCCCTAGTTCAGAGACATGTTAAGATGTTAATACCCTAGCCTACATCAGTGTTTACTCTTACTTTATTTGTGTGATGTTAGCCTGGGGCCTGAGCTCATCTTCCTGAAAGGAGAAGAAAATAATCCAGAGGAAAGTCAGTCACAGAATCAGTCAAATTTTATTATGACCTAATAGTGATAGTGAAATATGAGTGACTTCTGTTATTCCAGTCCAAGGGAGAAAACTCATTCTTGGTTTGGGAAGACCCACATTTTACCCTCCAGTCCAGAGAAAGCAAGCTGCTGTTTTGGGCATTCGTACATGATTATACAAATCCATCTTTCTCAAGGAACTTTCAAATAAAGAGAACATATCATCTGTGGTAACTGAGAATCATAGGTTTATGTTGCCTGTTTTAGAATTATTTCTTGACATTAACATTTTTATGCATCACCATATTAAGTTTTATGCTTGGATATAATGCCACCAGGCAGGAATCAAGGTAAATGCCATATCCCAAATCCACAGAGAGTTAGAGCCAAACCATAGGTTATCAAATCTGTCTTTTTATGTGCTGTTATTCGTAGTACATGATTTACACACACTGCTTTTGAAAGCTGCACCAACAGAAAGTCCCTGGTTTGTGAAGGGGCAAAGAAGTACATTTACAAGCCGGCTAGGCTGAACAGTGTTGATTTCTTTCTAAAACAGTCTTCACAATTCTTTGCTCACAGTTAGAGGTCTGCTGAAAGTGACTTCATATAGATGAAAACAGCTTGCTTAATCATTCCTGAAACACGGGAAAAATTAAAATACATTTTTTTCTTTGTCAAGCAATAAAAACAATGCCAGATTGTTAATGCCTCTTTTGTACCTTTCACTTGAAAGACCTCAGAAGAACATCAAGGAGAATAAAGGCAAAACCTATTCCCCAATGGCGTCATTATACACGTTGAAGCCTCTAAAACTGAAAGTCTAAAGACATTCAGAAAGGGTAGGGGAATAAATGGCAGCCAGCTGAGGAGTGTGTCTCTGGAGCTTTGTTCCCGCTGCTTTGTTCAAATCCATCCAAATTGGATGATGAAAAGCCAAGATCTCATTCGTTTCCACATTAAAGTGGTAAATTAGTGAGTGGTAAGTTAATTGTCCTGTACAGCACTTAACATGCCAGGAGCACCCCCATCTCCACTATTTTAAGTGGCTTTCTTATGGTGGAAATGGAAGCAACCATTAGGGGCCTGTAAAACAATGTTTTTTAATAATTTAAGCTGGTTCGATTCAAATAGGATTTTTGTCCTGAAATATTTATCGAATGTCCTGGTTTGATTTGAGATGAGCAAGTTTCATTTTAGACTTCAAGGCATGAACTAGAAACTCATGTTCTGTTTGGGGCTAACATAGGGAGATAGAGTAGCATGTTCAGTGTTGTGTTTTACCCCTGGCTGGTTCTGTTTGTTTTCAGAATATTGCGTTTAGCAGGTTTGGTTAAATTTTACTGGAGTTTTCGGTGACCTTTTCTAATCCTGACTGTTTCATAATTTAATGTCTTGACCTTCGTTTTCTGTTGAGTCACCTCAGTGATAAATGCAGAGATTTAATAACTAGAACTAGTTGGCAGGTGACCTTTCGTACGTGGCCATTTCTCTTGGCTGGGGAAATCACATTGTTTTGCAAGTTTTAATTCACAGATTTTAATTATCTATTCTATTGTCTATAAGCTTATTTATGGAGTAAAAAGTAAAGGTTAAATATTTCATTCTTCTTACTGATTAAAATGTAAAGTGCCTGGCAGTTTCCCCAATATATCATTCAACAAGGATAGAGCAATTTGTCAGGTTCTTACCCATAGAAGAGAGGGGAGGCATCTTCCAGAGTGGTGGGAAGGAGCAGGATGATAAAAGTGGATAGGAGAGTGAGCCATCTCATTAGCAGGATGAGGGCAACCATGAGAGAGAGAGAGAGAGAGAGAGAGAGTGAGAGTGTGTGTGTGTGTAAGTGTGTGTGTGAATTTAAAGCAGAGAACCACTGGAGTTCTTTATATATTTACCAATTGAAGAGGAAAGTGACTGTACTTAACAAAAATTAGCAGAGTAATTGATCTGCTACTTTATGTCATTTTTCCTTCTGTGAAAAAAAAAAAAGCAAGAATCAATTGTGCATGTCATGATAAATGGGTTTCTAGGGTCTACACACCTAATATTTAAACACAGAAAAGTAAAACTGACTATTAAAATGCCGCAAATTATTAAAAAGCATGAGAATAAATACACCTTCCTTTTTCCCACCCCCTAGTATCAAAGAATACAGAATTTTTTTCATTCTCTGGTGCTCACATATTTCAGCATTTTTGCAAATACTCATGTCATGCCAAATACTCATGCTTATAATAAATTAAAATAAGAATAACCTATAGTCCCTGACTGGTGTGGTTCAGTGGATTGGTATCAGCCTGCAAACCCAAAGGTCGCTGGTTCGATTCCCCAGTCAGGGGACACCTAACCAGGTTGCAAGGCAGGTCTCCAGCCAGCTCTCCAGCTGGAGGCAAGTAAAAGACAACCATACATTGTGCTTCATTCCCTTTCTGCTGCCCTCCCTGCCCTTGTCCCTGAAAAATAATAAATAAAATCTTAAAAAAAAATGTGACCTATAGTATGAGCATAGTATCTCAGTCAGCCAGTGCCCTGGCATTTCCATCAGTAAAAGGGGGAACAATTCATGAGTTATAGAACCACATGGGAGTCTTGAGCTAACTTGGACTCTCAAGAACTTGAAAGTAGCCATCCATGTTGGTTTCTAAAGTGAATTTGCCTCAGGAGGTTTCCTGCAGGGAGCAGCTATTCCCTTTTGCCACGGAGATCAGGTTAAAACATCATCTGTCAGGGTCTTTTTGTTTTTGTTTTTGTTTTTTTTTTTTTGTAGACATGGACTATAACCATTTAATGCTTTAGCAAGAAACACAGTTCACTGCTATTGTAAAGAAAAAAAATTTAAAGATTTTATTTATTATTCCCAGAGAGAGAGGAAGGGAGAGAGGCAGAGAGGGAGAGAAACATCAATGTATGGTTGCCTTTCACCTGCCTCCAGCCATGGACCTGGCTTGCAACCTGGTTATGCATCCTGGCTGGGAATTGAACCAGTGACCCTTGGGTTTGCAGGCTGGCACCTTATCTACTGTGACACCAGCCAGGGCATAAATTTTTTTTTTTGAAAAGTAAATTGAGTAAGACATGAGGGCCAATTTTAAAGCTAATAAAACTGGCCATGATTAATTTATCTTAGACTAAAAGTTGAGCCCTATTACACACTGAAAATATTAAGAAGAGAATGTACATATAATTTCTTACACAATTGTAGCACCATTTCTGGAAAGAACAGGCATACCCTACTCACAGTCAGAGCCTAACATTTCCTAAGGAGGCTTTCATCAACTTAAAGCGTTTTCTTATATTGGTGAAATTCTTGGCCACCAGCATATTTAGAAGCATTCATTTATCACTTAATACAAATAATTTAAAGATAATACTGGGTGAAATTTGAGGTGTTTGCGTATATGCATACTAGGATTAGTGCAAAATAATATTTTATTATCTCCCACTTAATAGTGATGTGAATGAATTTCATCAAAGATAACATGCTCCTCTTTTGAACATGAATAGTATCTAGTATCCTCTACATACCATTTTCATTTCAATTTCCTGCACTCTATAATGAGAAATAAAAACTAACTTTTGAAGAATTTATTATGAGAATAGAGTGGAATAATGTAATAAGGTGCTGGGTAAGATGACTGGCCCATAACAGATGTTCATCATGTTTTTTAAAATCAAGAGACATAATATGCTATACTTATACATCTCACTCACATTGCTTCTTTCCTTCATCCTCTCCCATGCTCCCCTTGTGCCCCAGATAGGAAGATTCAGTTTAGCAGAGAAAAAACTTAAATTTCAAGGCAGTCTCTTCAGTCTTTAAAATAGGATAGTATATGAATTGAATCTAGTTGACCATATACTGAGGTTAAAGCTCACACTGATTAGACTTCTAAAATAATATTACTCTTCACAGTACTTTGCACAGAACAGGTACTAAGTAAAAATTACTTGGTTGTTTAATAGATGTCATCAAATTCTTAACTTTCCCAAGTGAAGTGTTTATAACCAGATATGCAAGTCAGAATTAGTATGTTTTTTACAAAGAGAGAAAAACACCCAAATCAAATACAGTGATGTTATCATAAAAATAACTCAATGTTTTGGGCTTCAAAAAGCAGTGTTTGACATTTGTGGGCTTTCTTTTAACGGGGACACAGTTGCTCAGACAGGCTTAGCTGTATATTTGCAGGGATCTCATTTTCAAAACACAGCCCAAGCACCACAAAAGCATTCAGCTTGATGATTTCTTGAGTGTACAAGAGAAAAAAGATGAAGAGGTCAAGTTTGTTTGTAATGGTAAAAAAAAAAAAACAAAACCCAGATACAGGGACAAGTCAACTAAAAAGGAGAATTTAGAATTAAGAGAGGGTTTGATAAAATAGAATGAGATAAATCCTTTCACAGGCTTGTGAAACTCCCCAGGCCTCAATCTAGAAAGAAACTGCTTACTGAGGTAGAACCGAGCAAGTGGAAGCATATGGAATAAATTTTCAAGCAAGGACTCCAAATCATATAATAAAAATGAGTTCAAGAAACAGCAGTGTATGTTAACAAAGAACGTTGAGATCACAAGATACAGAGATAAAGCGAATAAAATGAGCAGAGATAACCAGGAAGAGCAGCTCCTGGGTCAAACCATCCATTTGTGACTAGGTATTTCTTTCTTTTCATCATAGCTTACCGTGGTTTGAAGGTGCTTCAAATGTAGAAATGAGTCCCTTGGGCCTTAGCAAGCAAGCTGTTTGTGTTACCTGAAGCTTCAGTTAAGATGAAGAATGTTTCACTCATCCAGCCCTGCAGACTTTCCAGGCTGTAAGAATGGTTTCCGCAAGAAAGCGGTAAATGGAGTGGTCACCATGTGCAGCTGCATCTCCTCATTCAGAAAGTCAGGCACCTTGGCAGGACTGTGACCAAGCAATAGGGATATATGGAAGTCCCTTAAGATTCTGGCCCTGGTAACAATATGGTCAAGTGAATAGTACAAAAGAAAGGAGCAATTTTAAAAGTATCATCTATCCCCAGAGGCACTGCATTCATAGCACTCTGCCCAATTACATATTTGTTACTTAAATAAAAAGCTGCTGTTCCCATTGTTTGCCCTCAAGTTGTTAGTCAGCTGGTGACCCCATAATCTGCACAGCTGCAGTTTCCCAATATGTTGTCATGAAACAGATTGTGATGACTTAATTGATCACTTTGAGGGGTTACAACTGTCAAGTGAAACCAATATGCTGATTCTTATTAGTTAAATTAAGCCTTGTTACAGTAGAGCCAGTGAATTCTCTTATGCCTGGGAAATTCAATGCAAATTGGTGCATTTTGCAGATTAGAACACATCGAAGGCATTTTCTTTATACCTTCCTTTTTCTTTTTTAATTTTAAAAATACTTTCTGAAGTCCTCCACCACCTCTCAATGCTCTTATTATACAGTGAAGGAAGTTATTGGTACAATGAATTGAATGTAACTCACCCACAGCATATGCATCTTGGTGATGAGTTTGATCGTGCCATATGACACTTGCAATTTAAACCAGGCACTGATTTGCATGATTCTGGGTGAGCTTGGAGGACTCGGCTAAGGATAATTGGACATCAGGCCCTAGTGCAAATCTCCTGACAGAAAGAATACCGTGCTCTTCCTTATCATCCAAAAGATTGTAGGCTTATAGATGCTTGAGGGAGGGTCTTAGATCAGTGCTTGTTCCCAAGAGACACCTTCTTGGGCTTCCATTTGGTCATTAGTAAAGTCTTCACAATGGCACTAACCTTTAGAACCCAATTTTCAAGTGCTCTAATGTACTTACTTACCTGCCTAGAGTGAACCTATTGTAATCTGGTGCCTGGACCTTAGTTCAGAAATCTTACTGTACCAGGAGTGCTGGACAGCACCTTTGGTTGCAGTTTTAACATAATGTCATAAATGGACCTTTGTGGGCTCTATAAGTCAAGTTTTTTTTTTTTTTTTTTTTTTTTTTAATTCCTAATTTTAACATCTCAAATAGATACTTTTCTCTAGCATATTTTATAGGTGTACAATGAAAACTAAGTCAAAGAAGTACAGTTAATTTATAACTATTAGCATTCAAAATACAATGGGAAGCATAAGTGCAAATATATTCATCAAAGCAGTTATTTTTAAATAATAGGAAAAAAATCTGGTACCTAAATGCCCAAAGTAGGCTAACAGGTACACTAATGGTATACTCATATACTGGAATATTGTGTAGGTATTAAAAATATCTCCTTATTAAGAACTATTCCTTGATGTGGAAAAGCTTGAGGTGTGAGATCAAATAAAAACCCAGGGTTGCCAAATTATATAAATAGTATTTCTCAACCTTTTCTAGAATATATGTAGAAGGAGGAAAATACAACGAAATATTGTAGCAATTGTTGAGTGGTAGAGATATGAAGGTGTTTCATTCTTTTACCCATTTTTATCTTTTGAGTTTTACTTAGCAAGCCTATATTACTTTAATAATTAGGGAAAATGTTTGAGTAGTTTCGTTGCTACCTTTGCTGTAGGAATCTGTGCTGAAGGCAACTCAAATCTATCAGGTCTTCTGGGAATGAGTTCTCCTCCTCCTCCCTTGGTCTGGCTCCTCCTGAAGCCTTTGCTTCCTGAGTTAAAGGCAGATCCAGTCTTCCAGTTGCTTAAGCTAAAAGTTGAAAGTTATCCTTAATCATCTTTCTCTCATTTACATTCCATCTCTTGGTCAACCTAGTGGGCTCTGCTTTCAGAATATACCCAGAATGTGACAGCTTCTTGCCGCCTCTCTGCTATCCAACCTGTTCCAAGCAGCTATCTTATCTTGCCTCGATTGTGGCAGGAACCTGCTCTCTGGTTTTCTATCCTTGCCCCTTTGTGTCAGTTTTCCATACAGCAACCAAAGTTGTTCAAATATGTCTCAGATCAGTCACTCCTTCGCTCAGAGCCCTCCAGTGGTTTCTAGGTTCAAGACCCTACCTGATGCTTTCCCCCTCGTCTCTCTGGCCCCGGTATACTTGCTGTCCTCTGCACTGTGCCAGACTGCAATGCTCTCCCGATTGTTCCTCCCTCCCTCGGGGAGTTCGCAGGGACTTTAGCTTTTGCTTTGCAGGAATATCTTTTTTCCCCAAAATATTACCATAGTCAGTCTTCTTCTCTTAGGTCTTTCCTCAAAT
Organism: Noctilio leporinus; assembly: GCA_004026585.1. Lineage (NCBI taxonomy): Eukaryota > Metazoa > Chordata > Mammalia > Chiroptera > Noctilionidae > Noctilio > Noctilio leporinus. Next base: position 611,006 of record PVIW01000189.1, on the reverse strand, counting down.
ACCATCTTTTCCCTGAGGCCTTTACAGATCATTCTACCAAGACATACACACATGCACATGTGTGCACACACGCACTCACACACTGACCCCCTTTCTTGCTTTAATTTTTTCAATTTAGCACCTATTGCCATTTGACACTATAGAGGTCTGTCCTGAAAGCATTGAGCCAATGTCAGTATCATGAACACAGTTTGCACAGCCAATACTTTCAGGACAGACCTCGTATGCCAGGTAGATTTGCTTGTTGCCTTTCTCTTCTTAGTTGAATATAAACTCTATGAGGGCAGGGATGTTTGTTTAAGATTTTCACAATGGAATCCCCATCCCCTAGAGCAGTACCTCGCACACAGTAGTTGCTGAATAACTATGTTGGCTCCTGACCACTGTTAGGAAGGATGTTCTGGTATAGCTGTGTGACAATTATCCTGGTGACTTTTCTGAGGCACTTTGCCTACCAATTTACCCACCAATATTTGCCCTGTGGGTATGTTGATGTGTTTCTTCAATTTGGAAAAGTCCCTTTCTTCCTTAATATTAAGTTCAGTGTTCAGACTCCTAATAAATTACTTTAATTTAATTGCTTTCATTACCTAACTTAACTCCTGTAGTATTCCATGGACTCTGGAGAGTGGGATTAAAATGAACACATTGACTCCACTCTTACAGAGTTTACTGTCTAGTGCAGGGGTTGTCTGATTCATTTTCACCTGGGACCACATCAGCTTCACAGTTACCTTCAAAGGGCCAAATGTAATTTTAGGACTGTATAAATGTAACTATTCCTTAGCAGTTAAGTGAGCCAGGTGGAAACAGGGTGCCGCACTGAAGGTGCCAGGACAGATAAAACAAGGTGGAGGGCCGGATAAAACCTGTGGGCCTTGTGTTTGCCACCCGTGGTCTAGTGGACAAGCATAATTAAACAATTACGTCTGAGTGTGAGAGGGGTCATTGACCAATGGGCACAATAAACATCTAGGATCAAATGTGGAATCTCGTAGAAGGGAGGTGAGAAAGTTGTGTATCAAGAAAGCACGTTGCTCTTTTATCACTGCTTTGAAAGATAGGGTGCCTTTTCTTCATGTGGGAGGGAATCAGCAAAAGGGATTTACTTAGCTTTGGAGGAAAGAATCAGAGAATAATAGGAAAGGCAAGGGGTTCAGAATAAGATCTAGGTTTGAATCTACCATTGCAACCTGAATTTGTTGGCAACTCCTAAAAGCTGGTGCTTAACCTCTGTGAGTCTTTGTTCCCTCATTGGTTAAAAATAAGGAGGGTGGTGGTTAAAAAAAAAAAAAGAGAAAGAGACTAGCTCCACACACACCTTCTCTGAGTTCATAAAAAAACCCTTTCCTTACCCATCTAGAATCAACATAAGCACAAAGGACAGCTTACATGGAGATGCAAAAAAATGTTCTTAAGGGTCTCTGAAATTTTTGCCAGCCTGAGCCTTGTCTTAGGTAGTTCTGGGTTGCTGAATTTTCCATATTTTCATCAACTGCTACTTAACCATTCACATATATAAGTAAAATAGAAAATTGATGCCTGGATATATTCCTTTTGCCTTCTTTTTAGTCATCATCCTTATTAAGGAAACCAAATCTTTTCCTATTGCCTTATTTCATTTGAAATTACAGTTTTGAATGAAAAGTCATCATTTAGAGTGGAAAACAGATGACAGTTGTTCCATTGAACTTTTAAATCAACGCAAAGGGGGTATAAATTAAAATCCTTAACAATCTGTATTCACTTTTTAAGTGAAAGCATGCCCCTAGCTTAATAACCTGTGATAGTCATATGGCTGGTATATACATTCAGAGATATTCCTACACTGAGCACTCATATGTAACATCTGAGTTTTCTGTTTTCTCAGAGAAATGTGTTTGAATTGGTGAACCTCACTAATTTACATCCCCCATCTTGTCTCTCTCTCTGTTTTTCAGCCTTTGCAATTGGACTGTGATCTCTGTGCCATAGTGTCAAACTCAGGTCAGATGGTCGGCCAGAAGGTGGGGAATGAGATAGATCAGTCCTCCTGCATTTGGAGAATGAACAATGCCCCCACCAAGGGCTATGAAGAAGATGTTGGGCGCATGACAATGATTCGAGTTGTGTCCCATACCAGCGTTCCTCTTTTGCTAAAAAACCCTGATTATTTTTTCAAGGAGGCAAACACTACTATTTATGTGATTTGGGGTCCTTTCCGCAATATGAGGAAAGATGGCAATGGCATCGTTTACAACATGTTGAAAAAGACTGTTGACGTCTATCCAAGTGCTCAAATCTATGTCACCACAGAGAAGCGCATGAGTTACTGTGATGGAGTTTTTAAGAAGGAAACCGGGAAAGACAGGTGAGTCCTCTGACAAGCAGCGTTATTGTTCTTTATGCTAAATCTTTGCTGAGTCCTTTAGTCAGCTATCAAATGAACAGAGTTATTTTTCAAACTGATTGCTATGTGTTTTTGACTGTTATGATGACTTGATGAGCCAGCAACTAGGCCCCATTAATTCCACCTACACCACCTTCTGTTCTCTCGCTTTGATTGGCTTGAGGCTCCAGAAAACACTGGATGCTTTCCCAGGATATCTTTAGCTTTGTCCTTATTTAGCACAATTTGCTATTGATTAAATTGGATTTTAGCCAAAAGTTTTGAAATGTTAAAGAACTATAGGACGTCAACTACTTTGCAAGTGATGGCAAAAATTTACCTAAGATCACCGTAACAAACAAGCAATTGATTCCCTAATAAGATTGCACAGCCTCATGCATGTGTTTAGACCCTGTGATTGCGAATACCATAACTTAGTATCTACCATGTTAATCATATTGAAATATACATTACTTAAAATCATTAAGGATTCTTGAAATGAGGTATGAATACTACTTACTCAATTAAAAAAAAATCTATTTGCAGTTTTCATTGCATCCGTTTTCCTGCAGCACCCTATAAACCAACTTTCCTACTTCCTTTTCTTGAGGCCTGCTCGCCTCACTTTTTTCCTACTACTTATTTCTCCTGTGTCCTCTCTCTGTTTCTTCTTCATGCCCCTTATCTGCCACATAACTCTATTGCCTGCCATACTTACTTTCTCTGGTAATGAGTCTATGGGAGAGAAGCAGAATTATAAATCAATAGCTCTTAGTTCATTTATCTAGTTCTAATAAAGAACTGTTGAAGAAAAATCTTGAAAGTGATTGCTGAAGTTTAAAATAATTATGAATTTTGCTAATTCCTGTAACACCATGGGTAAATTAAGCATTGACTATAATTCCAATATTATTCTGATTCCTCAAACTGTATTGCTTTTGCTCTTCAATATTATCAAAAGTAAACTTTTAACTGTATTTGAGTATGTGCTTATAGGATGCAGTTTCTAATGTTTCTGGGTATAATTTGAACACTGATAATCATTTTGAAATCTTATCTCCTATTGACAATGTAGGCTGAATTTAGTGTTTTGTACTTCTGAGCACCCAAAACGCACAGCTTCTAATGAAATGGAAGACAAATATAGCCATAATACTGTCCCCTTTTACTGTTAGAGTTAGCAAGAAGAATCCCAATGATTAGATTTAAATCAGTGTAGCATAAGCTGTCCATAGAGACAGGCAATAGCGATAAAAGGAGAAGGCATGCGCTTCAAAGAAATAATCTCACATGAAGCATCATTCTACATAAATATGACCATTCTCGAGGGCTTTTGGAAGTGTTTGGTCTTTCACTAGCCCAGAGCAATGCAATTAATTAGCTATATTTGTTTTTTTCATTAGTTACAATTAGCACTTGGGTATCCCCCAGTTAAAACTGTAAGCCCTAGAACCATTTAGGGGTATTAGAGAAGAACTTAGCATGTCATATATTTCTGTGTTTATGTCACGTTGGCTTTTGCTGTGAGCTTTCAGTGAGACAGCATTGTCAGATTGTCCAAGAACTGTGGGAGATGCATTTCTCACTGACTATGCCGAGAACTATTTGTAGAGTGGGAAAAAAGCTCACCTGATAAAATTGATTTGCAAGTGTCAGTCAATTGGTAGAGTTACCAAAATAAATGCAGGTGGTAAAAAGTCAATAATTTTTTATGCTTTCTTGCTATTTTCTTCATTGAGTTTTATTCTGTCTGGTTGCTTCCCTGAGTACTACAGCCAGATTGAAAAAGAAAACTAGGCTAGTGCTTTAGAAATGAGCAGAATACATGGTTTTGGTAAATTTTGGTTTATAAAAGTTGATCAAAATAACCTCAAAAATTGCTCTCACCACTATGATTTAAATCTCTATCCTAACTTTAGTTGTGTGGATTTTATTGTCTGAGGCTTTCTTATAGTGACCTGATGTTCATTGCCAAATTTCAAACAACAGTATTTTTTTATGTTTTTATGAAAGGAAATGTCAAATTCATAAAATAGAGAGACTGATGGTGTAATGAACTTCTATGTACCCACTGCTTAGATTGAATAATTATTAACTCATAGCCAATCTTATTTCAGCTATACACCAGTACCCTCTTTTTCTTCCTCCAAGAACATCATACTATTTCATTTTTGAACATTTCAGCACATATCACAATGCCATTGGTCCTACATAAGAATCCACAATACTTCCTTAATAACTTTATATATTCAGTCTATTTTCAAATTTTTCCAGTAATCTCAATATTTTTAACAGTTCATTTCAAGCAGTATTACCATTAAAGTCTATCCATTGTTCAAGTCAGGATCAGCATAAAGTCTGTAGATTGCAATTAATTAATACATCAGCTATATTTTTCATAATCTTCAGCTTCTCATCCTCTTTCTTGCTCTATTACAAAAAAAAAAAAAAATTGTCATTTGTTTTTTAGAGCTTTCTTCAATCTAGATTTTGCTGATTGTACCCCATGATTTTCTTTAGGTTAACATTTTTATATTGAGGCTTTATTATTAGATTCAGGGTTTTTTTCCCTCCAAGACCATTGGAACATTGAATGATACTTCTGTCATGAGGAATACTGTTTAGTTTTCTCTTTTTATGTAAGCTGTCATTAATGATCATGTCTAGGTCCAGTAATTCATTGGAGGTTGCAAAGTGGTGATATTTCTTCATTTATTTTTCATTTTATTTGCTGATATACCTAAGAAACTCATCCTCACTAACCATTTGGTTACCATGAGATAGTACTAATCCTTTTCATTTATCAACTTTAAAACACTGGTTCCCATACCCTGGCTGGTGGCACAGTGGATAAGGCACCAGCCTGCAAACCCAAAAGTGGCTGGTTTGATCCCAGCCAGGGCACATAACCAGGTTGCAAGCCAGGTCTCCAGCCAGGTCCATAGCTAGAGGCAGGTGAAAGGCAACCACACTTTGATGTCTTGCTCCTTTCCCCTCTCTCTAAGAATAAATAAAATCTTTAAAAAAATTTAAAAAAAACTACTGGTTCCCTTGCATCACTTAAAAGTGACCAATACATTTATTATTATTAATATTTACATATATATATATATATATATATATATATACTTACACATATTTGATATATTTCCATTTACTAAAATAACTTTATTAAAATGATCCTATGTTGGGCTTTGGAAACCTCTGTAAACTGGCTTTTGGGTCCATTTCAAAAGGAATAGCTCCTTTGCTTCCTGGTATATGATAGGGCATTTCACACTCTTCTTGTACATATCATGATACAAACCTAGATTCAGATACTTCTCTTTTTAGTATTTAAGAGAGCACAATCTTGGTATTTCAGGTGCTTATTAATACTGGCTTGCTATTTGTTTCTTGGTCATTTCACTGGACAGAGCTAATATGTAAACAATATGTACTGTATATATTATTTAAAGATAAAATCATTCTGAGTTCAAACTGAAACTTCCAATTCAAATTCAGAGCTACCAGGTTTTTAATTTACCCAATCAACTTTTTATTTTCTGCCCTATTGACAATCATAGGTCCTTGAGATGCCAGTATAAATCACTCATCTGCTCTGTGCCACAACACACATACAACAGTCTTAGAGTGAGAAAGCCAGCATAATCAGCAATGTTGTTGCTATAAACATGTTCAGATTATTTTGCATCAAACAAGACATTTTATTTATTTATTTTTTTAAATATTTTATTTATTATTTTTAGAGAGAAAGGAAGAGATAGAGGGAGAGAGGCAGAGAGAGAGAGAGAGACATCAATGTGTGGTTGCCTTTCACCTGCCTCCAGTTACAGACCTGGCTGGAGACCTGGCTTGCAACCTGGTTATGTTGCTCTGGCTGGGAATCCAACCATCAACCTTTGGGTTCTCAGGCCGGCTCCTTATCCACTGTGCCACCAGCCAGGGCCAAACAAGACATTTTAATGGCAGGCATTCATGTGGGTCCATGTGTACAATTATGTGTTGGTTATATCCTAACAAAAGTTGTAAATATTTTTCTCCTAAGTACATGAGAGTAAGTGGTATACATCAGGGCAGGCATGAGGAAGTCACGCATGAGGGGTGCCCATTTGATTTAACATTAAACTAAATAGTTGTAAAGCTATTTTGGTTTGCCTGTGGTTATGGGAAGTTTTTAGCAAGGGCTCATTTTCTTCCATCTAGTTTTTAATGGGGAGATTATGTCATCATTATGATGCATAAGTTATAGAATTTTTTAAAATTGTGTCTTAGTAAAGTGATTCATGATAGGTGAATGATTAAATGAAGTTTCTCAATAAAGTTTAAATTGTCAAGTTCTTTCTGAAAAATAAAAGCTCCTTTCTCATTTATGGTGGATGTCATTTTTATTTTTGTTTTAAGGGATTTCTCATTGAGAAAACATGAAGTAGCATAAGAAATATGTGTACTGTTACGTTTCTTAGAGTGACTTTAAACCAACTCTTAAGCATATTGAAATACTTTTCCAACCAAATGAAATTTTAATTTGCTTTCTTATCGGTTACAGACTAAAATACTTTGGCTTCTTAATTAGAAAGTGTGACCTTGTTGGAAAGGCTGGGAGGAAAAAAGGGAAGGCTGTTCGCTTTTACTGTCCTCATCTCCTGGGACCCAGTTTCCCTTGGAATTCTGGGTCCTTTGAGCAGTGGTCATTTTTATATTTTCCCTTACCAAATATTTTTCTAGGAAACAGCAACCTTCAACAAACCAGAAACCTTCAGAATTAAGTCTTATATTCAAAATAACGTGGGCCAGAAAAGATCTCTTTTTCCCCTTTGAATGATGGGTATGCATAAATATATTCACTTATTCACTTGCCGTCATTAACACGTTTGCATTAATACATCTTAAGACTGACATACCCAAGAGGTGCCGCAGGGCTGACAGTGTCACATGGTGCCACACTCAGCATTTGAAGAATGTGGTTGTGTGCCTGGCACAAATGTCAACTCGCCTGGAGAAGCAACCCAGAGCCAGTGTGAGATATTCTGCTTACCTGTAGGCAGGTAGGTAGTTACAGCTTGCATCCCACTTGAGGAACATGTTGTCAAATGCATACATATTATTTAATCAAGTAAGAATTGAGAAAGCTGTAGCCTTCGTTAAAAATGCAAAACTTACCCAGGCTGATCAAGGGCTCCTTTACTGCCCTAAATAGGTTTTAATTAGCTGGCACCAATGTGGCTCCAACTTCAGGGATAGTTGACATTAATGAAAGCTAGCAGCACATACATCAGTGTTTCAAGGTGTTACTGCTTCAAGTGCAGATATGGGAAGGTAGAGAGTTACTTTTAAGGACCATTTACACAAAAAGACACACAAACATCATCACTTTCCGAAAACACTGTCAAAATAGGAAAGTGATGCGTAAATATCAAGATGGCTACCTGGCTTATCTTGGCCAGCATGCTCCGTCCATTCCTGCTCAACCTTAAGGAGAAGAAAGGAAACCAGTGCTGTGTCATTTCTCACTGACTTCTGCTAGAGACACTTTTGTCAGCTGGCATAGGTTTTAACTCAGCTTGGACATTTTAGATTATTTTGCGCCACAATGTGGTTGACTTCAGGGATTAAATCGGCTCACATACCTTAGGTTGCATGCACGTAGTATTTTCTCAAGTGGGAAGGGGTTTCAAGCCTGTTTCCTGAAAATTTGGGAACTCTGAGTTCCCTCTGTTGGGGCACGTGGCAGGCAAGTTGCCTCAACAACAGCAGTGCAGCGAGGGGGAGGGAAAAACAGGAGCAAAACACCGCTAACCCAGCTCAGCCACAAGATACAGAAACCTGCCTAGTTCACTCAAAGTACTGTTGCTCTACCTGGACTCTGAAAACAGAGACATCTAGTTATTTCCGATACAGAATAAACAGGCACTAACTCCAGGAATGCCTGGACCAAGAGAAAATGGACAAAGTATAAAATTTCTTGGGTTGAAAGACAGGAAACTATTAAAACAGTATTTCTTTTTTCTTTTTCTTTCTCTTGGAAGGCAGTCTTTCCAAAGACAGCATCTCAGCACTTCTTTGAGAGCAGTGCTGACATATCTCTGTTAAAATAAATTCATATTCCCACCCAGCTGATGTATCTGGCAAGAGCAGTATGTTCCTGTAGCGTTCATAGGCAGTCCCAGAGGACTCCTGAGTCAAAAAATGTAATAAGGGGTCCAGGGCTGTGTTTTCACACTAATAAGCCCTGGGAAACAGGGCACTGCCTTGTTCCCATTATTCACACGATGGCATCCAGTTACCTACATTGGGCCTCCTCTATTAATACACATGTACTGGAAATTTAAAATTCAATAGAAAAGAGGAGAGAATCTACTTTAATAATGAAATTCATTATTAAATTATCAAGGTGTCAATACTTAGCTGCCATGTGTTGAAAACTCACCAATGTACACATATGCGCTTGACAGGACAGCTTACTTTAAGGTAAAAACAAGAGAAACATCTAAGATTCAGTAACCACATTTTAAAAGGGAAGGCTGTGCAGATCCTGGTTGTAGAAATCAGGACTTGAACAACCAGCCTACTTGGGGAAATAACATTCCCCTAGGCCTGAGAATGTGATTTTGCACAATAGCTAGATACATAGCCAGGTTATACTGTATGGAAAGAAAGTCCCAATAGACCCTTATGTGGAGCATTCCCTTGATGTTAAGGCTTTTGAACACTGCTAAGGATGTGAAACTCAAAAACAATAGGCCTGAAATAAGAAGCCCCATTAGAGTATATTCATACCGTTAAGGTTTAGAAAGGCTTGAAAGGTTTCTTTTTTATTTTCTTTTCCTGTCTATTTGTTTGTTGGTTTGAAATCATGTGATGATTCCTTCAGTTGATTGGCTTCTCTCTATAATCTGGATTTTTCTTTGATTTTGTGAAACTTGACCATCTCTCTTCAAGTTTATGTCAAAATTAAGGACAGTTATACACTTGTCTTAAAAAAATATATGAGCCAGGGGCAATCTATAGTTTTTTTTCTTGAATCTTGCATGCTTTGATTCTTCTTCTTTTTTAAAAGATTTTTAAAAAATTTATTTTAGAGAGAGGGGAAGGGAGGCAGGAAGAGGGAGAGAAAGATCTCTGGGTGAAACATTGAATGGTTGCCTCTCCCCTTGACCAAGGAAGGATGGGCCAGCAACCCAGGCATGCACCCCAACAGGAATCTGACTGGCATCCTTTCACTTTGCAGGATGAAATTTGGCAATTCTTGAAGAGTTTGTTGTTTTACCACTTTTCATCCTATACTCTGTCTTTCTTTCTATACCACAGTACTTTTCAAACATGAATGTGCATATTAATCAGTCACCTGCTGAGTTGGGTGACTTGGGGTGGAGCCTGAGAATTTGCATTTTGAACAAGTTCCCAGGACTGGCAAATACTGTTCACCTTCAGATAACATTTTGAATTGTGTTAATTTAGGTGGCTTTGAATGAAGGAACAAGACAATAGTTCATTGTTCCTTGAGCCAGAGAAATGCATAAGGATATCTATTTCTGATATAGCCTTGTAGTTGTACCCTAATTTTGCCACTATGCCTTGTTCCAGGCCGTTTAAGCATGGGGTCCAGAAGTTTTAAAGAATTCAACAAGGGACTTATTTATCAGACATTATCACTTTTATTTTCCACTTCTCTCATTGACAGTGCACTTCTTAAGGACAGGGTCTGTGTCCAAATTGATTTTATTCTCAGACCTAACATAGTAGGGTTCACCAACAAACTACCAAATGTGTTGTTCATACCCTGTATCTTTTAGCTAAATGCCCCACGGATATTTCAGGTTTTCTTGAAGTGGCCACAGCAATGACTCTTGATTTTTCTTCTTTCTTTTTACCACTACTGCTGGACTAGGATAGGCATTCTTGGCCTCTTCTCTGGGAAACCCCTAACACAGGTCCCCCTCCATGGCTGTGTTACACAGAGATCGGCCCCTCTGTCAGCTGAGCTTCGTCCAGCATCATGTACACAAGTCCACCTTTGTGACCAAATCAAATGTTACCTCTTCTGTGGAGCCTGTTGCAGTATTTCTCCTTAGAAGTTCATATGTCCTTCTCTGAAAATCCAGAGTTTGGCCTTTTAAAAAATAGAAATCGTTCTTCTGTGCCATGCACTATTGACATTATAGTGTCTTCCGATCTCTTGGAGGGAATACCAGCTCTTACGTATTTGTTTCCCCAGAACCTAACATAATGTCTGACTCTAATAGGTGTTTAGTAAATATTTGATGGATGAATAAATAAGTAAATGAGTTAAAGAAATACACTACTTGATAAAAGTTTTAAGTGTACAAGTCCCTTTGCCACCTGTGAATTGCAAAAACAGTTTTCTACAGTACTAGGGGTCACAGTCATACCAAACAAAGCAAGTTCTAGGATTGGATTTTGATAGAAAAGTTTCCACAGTTCTACTCAGAGTAGCCCTTGCTCTGTTTCACCAAAAGGTTGGCAAATCTATTACCTTCTGTGGAGATTTTGTAGACTGGGCACTGGGTTTTAATGTCACTGACAGAGCCATTCTTCAAATATAGCTTTCCATTTTAGTTTCACTTTGATGGCAAATCAGGTTCCAAGATTTCACTCACAATTCTGTTAGCTGTCAGTTGCCTGGTGAAAAACAAATCTATGTGCCCCAACCCAAGGTTATACTCCTGGGCCTCAGGAAGCAAATACAAAAAACTACTATAGAAGGCAGAAAACAAGACCTAAGTAGAGAAGAACTGATTGTTACCCAATGCTATCTTCTAATTTTCTCCAAGAAAACAGTCTCTTCTTGATTAGCAAATAAAGTAACTTGCCTTAGTAAAAATACTTTTAAATAAATTCATGATGAACATAAAGAAAAGGAAAAAAAATGGTGGCAGTGTCTTCTAACCCACTGCATAGTTGATGAATTTGTACATAGACTTAGAGAAAAAAAATAATGAAAATGTCTTGACATAATTTAGATCATATCACTCTTCTACTTACAACCCTGAGGTTGTCTCCTGTTTTCCCTAGAAAACAAGTTTTCCAGTGACTTCCAGAGTGATCTGATGACCTTTGGTTTCCTCTAGGACCTTCATTTATTAAATTCCTCTTGTGTTAACTCTGCTCCAGCCACACAGACTCCTCATTGTATCTCAAACACACTTGGCATGCTCTCTCCTTCAGGCCTTTACTGACCTGGATCACCCTTCCTTCCCATACATCACATGATACTCTCCATCACCTCCTTTAAGCCTTTGTTCATTTGTCACCTACTCCATGAGTCTACAATGATAGCATTGAAATCCCCACTTCCCATAACCAGCATTTCCAATTCTCTTTACCTTGTCCTATGATTCTTTTTTCCCATAGCATTGTTTGCCTTCTAACATTCCCTATAACATACTTATTGATTTTATCATTTGTTGTTTTTGTCTATCTACCCCACGAGGACATAAGTTTCTTTCTTTCTTTCTTTTTTTTTTTTTTTTTTTAAGATTTTATTCATTATTTTTAGAGAGAAGGACAGGGAGGGAGCAAGAAAGGGTGAGAACCATCAATATATGGTTCACCTGCCTCATGCTACAAACCGGCTGGAGACCTGGCTTGCCACCTGGTTATGTGCCCTGACAAGGAATTGAACCTGTGACCTTTGGGTTTGCAGGCTGGAGCCTATCCACTGCACCACCAGCCAGGGCTGGATATGAGTTTCTTAAGTGCAGAGATCATTGTTTGTTTTTGTCACTGATATACATGTAATGTATGGCATGCAGTAGATATTTAATTTTCTGAGTGAGTGACCAAGAGATGAAGAAACAATTAAATAACAGATTCAGGTTAACTTACAAAACTTGTCTCAGTGGGTCCACCAAAAGAGCTGAAAAAGAAGAAAATGCAGATGTTCAGACACCATGCAATTGAGGTAATAGTTTAAGGCAATTTGTTCTGCCATTGTTCTATAAAAAGCAATAACGAAAAAACTAGGAGGACAGCTGTCTCTTATAATCAAAGAGAGCATCATGTCACTCAACTAACTGGTCTGATTTTTACTGTTTCCCACATGAGCCCAGTTGTTTAAACAGAACTGACCGAATTAGCTAATTTCTTTTGTATCCAGCAGAAACAGCAGAAATCTCTGACTCTTACTTGGTTTGGTAGAGTAACGGCTTCTGAATACGAGCTTATATCAGAATCACCTCAAGGGCTGGGTAAACCCCAAATTGCTGAGCCAACCCTGAGAGTTTCTGAGTTGGTGGTTTGAGGCAAGTACCTAAGGTTTGCATTTCTAACAAATTCCCAGGTGATGCTATTGATGCCGGTCCTGAGACCACATTTTGAAAACCCCGGTAGTAGAGAAAGATTTGAACAGATCAGGAACCATATTTAATTCTTTTGAAAAACATTTAGTTCTATAATCTTTATACTATTGCTATAGTGTTATGTGAACATCTAAAATTATTTTTATTATGATTATTTTTTAATGCTGAGGAATTGTTAACCTCCCACAACAATCCTGCTTCAGTTCTGTCATTTCATTCTCCCCTTTCTTAAGATCTTGCTCCTTTATAATCATGCCAGATGGTGTTGTTCATTAGCTTATGAGGAAGTGATGCTTTATCATTCTAGACAGAGAGACAAATCATTCTGTTCTCTGATTTTGAGTCAAGAATCAACATTTGGGTGTATGTTCAACCTACTATTTGCTTTACAATTTTGCTCATTAGGTATTTATTACCCTGACAATATACGAGCTAGTCATTATCCCTCTGTCATGTATTTCTTTCAAATTATATTCATTGAAAGTTCATATTGACACTGTTTGACAATTGCCTTCATCCCAGCATTACCTCCACTAATATGTAATTTCTCTTTTGCCTGAATTATCTGGGTGAGGTGGTTATCTAGGAAGTATGTGCATGCAATTAAGGCATTATTTCATTCTCTGACTCATCATGTTCCAAATGGATAACTGGGACAATTGGTATTACCTACTGACTTGTGAAAAATAGTAACATGCTAGAACAAAAAATAAGATTATGACCAGAGTATGACATTCTTTTTCATTCATTATGTTTTTCTTATTAAGAAAACAGAATGGGATAGCAGTCTATGCTATATAAAGAAGCATATACTTTAATTAAATATATAAGACAAAACAAGACAAAACTTGAAACAATGAGACACTGGTAAGGTGATGGTGAAAGATTTCCCATGTGAAGTGGAGAACTGGTTAGAATCTAGGATCTGTAAGAAACTAATATAGTTAAGATATTTAAGTCTTAGAGTAAAAACCACATTTTAAAAAATTTGTAATTTTTGCCAAAAGGATAAAGTTAGTGTTAGATAATTCAGTCAAAGGCACTATTGCAGACATAAATATAACAGTGTCATAATGTGAGTAGGTAATTTATTTTTCCCAACAATGCTCTATGATGCAGTTGAAATGTTAACCATGCCAGAATTTTTTAAAAATTGTTGATTGGAGTATAGGCAGAAGAGAAGCTTCTGGGAGAGATGGTCAGTCTGTCTTAATTCTTCTACCTGGTAGAAGATTTTGACCATGAAATCTTTATTAATTAAGATATTAATTTCCTTGTGATGAAATGAGTATCCCACAGCGTAGTTATATCTGTATATGGTTGTAAAGGCACAGAAGCTTTGATATTAAATGAAAAACAAAGAGTAGTTGCTTTTTCAAGGTGACTTTGCCACTATACAATCTCTACTTTTAATAGGTTATGTAGTCCTAATCAGTTCATCATTAAAAATACAATTGGGTCTTCTTACACGTGCGTTAACTTTTTTCTATCAATGGAACAAACCTTTACTTATGCTTTGTGGTAATCATAATTAATGTGCTCTTTACCTCCTTTTTTCTTCACTCATAACTCCTCTGATAGCTCACCATTTCACCTTCATTAGGAGAGACGAACTTGCAAAGAGTGAACTGTTGGCAACTCTGTTACCTGGCACAAGCTACATAAAATATGTTAGAAAATGAAATGATTGCATGACTGGTTCATTTTATTGTCTTTAGCAGGTGGATTCTTGGTAGGCAGGGAGCACATTTCTGGTGTTTTTGCTAGCAAGCACATTGTGGGCATTTAATAAATATTAAATACTAGTAAGAATTTCATAATTAAGATGAAGGTTTTTTAGAGTAAGCAGATGGTACTCAATGGGAGCAGCCCATTATTTATAAGTATGACACACAGCGGTGGCAATTGTCTAGGAGACACAGCTCTCACTTCAGATGCTGATTGTATGTTAAAGCAAACTTGTGACAAACAGCTTGATCAAGATTAATGTTTGTGATAGAAGCTGTTAATAGGGATGGACTTTGAGCATATACATCTGTAATTCTGTTTTGATTATTAATATTGGTTTTAGTTATAAGAGTATTTCTTACTATTTGCTGAAAGGCAAGTTTTGGCAAATCAGTGTATATCACATTTTATCCCAGGGGCTCCTTTTTTATTTGAATTCTCATTACTGCCTGATTTCTAAAGGATTTTTTCTTTCAAGCCCTTGGAGTGTCTCTTTGGGGTTACTAAAACTAAAGGCGAACACCTCCATGATATTTGCAATGCTTATGTTAGCAGCGGAAACCTCAGTGGAACTAACAAGACTTAATTAGGCATTCCCAAAATACACATCATTTTATGATTTTGCAGATCATCCCAATGAAAATAACAGTCTAATTTCGTCAAGTCATGTAAATTATACCGAGAAGGATGATGAGAGTAGGCAATTCTCAGCTCTTGCGAGAAGTTAATTTTGTTGTCAGCGCATCCACATTGCCAAAAATGACAAACCAACAGGCAGAACTTTCTAGCACAAGTGAGATTTGGTGATCATATACTATTTCCATTTCTAACGTCTGCCTTCTATATAAGATCTATGCAAATAGGGGCTTTTAAGGATGTAAAACCAGCAGCTTCCTCTATTAGGGGCCTAGCAAGCAGCTGCCATGCTTTCTCATAAAGTATAGGAAACATCCTGTTTACTAACATACGCCCACACACCATCATCCACATACATTGATGCTAAGCTCTTCCATTTAAGCAGAGCTTTTATTTTGGTTTGAGATAGGCAGCACAGAAGTATGGCATTATTCAATTTTTTCCCCAAACATATTCATTCATTCTTTAAGCATATTCCCTGGGTACTAACCAGGTGTCAGCAATCTCCTAGACATGGAGGATCCGCTGATATTTGAAACGTACTCTCCGTTATATTGGGAACTCATGAGAGGTTCTGGCATGTGTTGGCAGCTTCTTTGCATTGGTCTCACCACTCTATTTTTAAAATTTATAAATCATGTTCATCAGGCTGTCAGCAAATAGGAAATGAAATCGAGGAAACCCTGCCAAGACAAAACAATCCCGGAGTGAAATAAAAATATGTTGACTACTAGGATGTGTGGCAAACCAAGGTACATGTGTTCTTGAAGCAGCAAAAATAGGTACTATGCCCAAGTTCAAGCCTTACCTCGCTGTCAGATGATCTGTGAACTCGAGATCTCACCTGTGCTTCCCACAAGACCTGTTAAGAACTCATGGCATGTGCTTTCCTACAACCTGGGATCCACTCAGAACATGAGCTCATTAAATTATGTGTATTAGCTTAAGTAAGGTTTATAATAATATAGAATAAAAATTAATCTTTCTGTTCAAAAAGCATGTATTCTATCATTCAATATGTCTGAGTCTCCCAGACAGCTATGTGATTTTTCTCCCTCATTTCTTTCTTTCTTTTTGGTTAAGATTTTACTTATTATTTTCAGAGAAAAGGGGTAGGGAGAGAGGCAGAGAGAGAGAGAGAGAGAGAGAGAGAGAGATCGAGATCGAGAGAGATCAATGTATGGTTGCCTTTCACCTGCCTCCAGCTATGGACCTGGCTGGAGACCTGGCTTGCAACCTGGTTATGTGTTCTGATTGAGAACCGAACCAGCAACCTTTAGGTTTGCATGGTGGCACCTTATCTATTATGCCACCAGCCAGGGCTTCCCCCTCATTTCTTTAGGTCTTAATTCAAATATTGCCTTATCAGAGAACATTTCGTTGATAGCACCCTCGCCTAGCCCCTCCCCCCATCTGCTTACCAAACTCTTGTGGTTTCTGTCACTTATCAAGGCCTGATGTATTATGTATTTTCTCTCTTCTGTCTTCCCCGACTAACCTGTGAACTCCATGAGAATGTTTCACCCAGTGTTGTGTCTCTGTCCCCTTGAACAGCACCTAGCACATAGATGACACTCACTGTCCAGTTGTTCAGTGTATGATCTAAGGCTGCTTGGAACTATTAGTTTCTTAATTTAAGAAACAACAAGAAGGAACATGGGTGAAGACCTCTTAGGGCTGAAACAGAACTTAGAAATCTTGATCCCATTGTATCCCAGTGTTTTTTCACGACAGTATTTCTTTGTGCACTTTTACCCCTGTGGGCTCATTTGAAACATACAATAGCATAGGGATTGCCTGAGGCCGTGGTGGGGTTTGGGTGGAGGGGAAAATTGGGACAATGGTAATAGCATAAACAATGAAATATTAAATTATAAAAACAAATGAATGGATAAACAAATTGTGTTATGTCCATAGAATGGAATGCAACTCAGCAATAAAGAGAAGCACACTACTTTTATGTTCAATAACAAGGATGAGTCTTATAATAATTTTGCCGAGTAAAAAGACAAAAATGAATATTTTTGTCAAATATACATACAAATACCATGTATTGCACATAATATTGGAGAAAATGTAAACTAATCTATTGCGAGGGAGAGCAGGTCAGATCAGTGACTGCCTGAGGACTGGGATGGGGAGGCACACACAGGGTTAGTGGAAGATTAGAAACAGGCAGGATGAAATTGAGGGGTGGGGGTCAATGCAAATGTTCATCATCCTGACTGTGGTGATAGTTTCATAGGGATATACCTAAGGTATTTCAAACTTGCCAAATTGTACACATCAAATACGTGTAGTGGTAATGGACTGTATTTCAGTTATTCCTCAATAAATTGTTTTTAATCTAGAAAACTGGTTTGCAATTGTTTTTCCATACCAACATACCTCTCCCATTAACAAGAGTATCTGTGACAGTGGCCTTAACTAGAGGAGAGAAGTAGCCACATACTTGGACAAGCTTCAAATAAGGTAACTCTGATAGACCCCTTTCAGAGAATCAATCATTGTTTTAGAAAGTAAGAGTTTGAGTAAGAAGATCTTCATTCTTCTTTGAAAAGATTATGTTAAGTGAAAAAAGCTAAACACAAAAGGTCACGTATAAGCAAATCTATAGAAACAAAAAGTACATTAATATTTCACAAGGGCTCGCAGGAGCAGTGGTGGAGGTAATAAAATGTTCTGGAATTAGATAGTGGTGATGACTGCACTCTCTTGTGAATATAAGAAAAACCAGTGAATTGTACATATTACATAGCAGCAAAAACCAGCAAAATGATGAATTTTATGATGTGTGAATTATATTTCCATTTTAAAAAATTTGGAGGGAATCAATACTGATGGAATTTCCTAAGAGTTGAGAAGTCAATAAAATAGTACCTATGAAATTTATTACTTATCATCAAATTTCAACTTTTTTCCTTAAAAAAAGAAATATGTGATTTATATTTCTTAAGTAGTATTTATTTCTCTATATTTGTAAATCTGAGATAAATATAGCTGCCATCAGAAATTCTGACAAGTAGAGGATATAGTCCTAGCCAAAAAATTAAAACTAGGCATGTCAGTAAGACTTTTAGGTATTTAATAAGTAAATTATCCCAATAGGACTTTTGAAATTTTATACATAGTTCAAGAATCTCTATTGTCAGTTCCATGGTCCCCTTGTGAAGACATCTCAGTGAAGAAGCTCTAAAATGAACCCAACACACATCTCGTGGGTGAGGAAATCTAACACCAGTGCAGATGAAGAGACATTATCAAGATCACACCTCTTAACTACAGTGAAGCCTCAGTTACATGTTCATGTGAGCCCAAGACTAGTGCCATGTTTATCAGTCCGGGAGGCTTCCCCAGTGCTGCACTGAGCACCAGCTCCAGGGTTCTCAAATGTATTCCATGACCAGCTATTTCAGAACCTTTGAAGGGTCTTGAGGAAACTTAATCACTTAGCCCTGTGGAGTAAGAGTTTCTGGGGACAGAACCTGGGCCCTGCATGTCATCAGTTCCTCTGGAGTGCCTTACACATAGCAGCGTTTGAGGACCATGTGATGCCTAACCTAACACCTAGGGTTAGGTGTTTTCGTGGGTTACATTTCTAAATCTGTGTGCATACTCCTGTATATCTTTCCAAGTCCACCAAATTTGTCTTAACAAAAAAGGAATAATGAGTGGATCAGTGAGTTCTCAGAGGTAGTGGTTAAAAGCAAAAACTGATGGATGTTGTTGTGATTGTTACTGTACTAGTTTTCAACACCCAAACACTGTCCAGCCCCGCCTCCCTTTGTCTTTGTTCTGATAAATGTTCCTTGCTCTTCTTCATCATATTTGGGGATGAATCACACAGTTCATCCACATTTTACTTCCTGATGTAGAACCTTGAGATTGAACAGTTCAAAAACTTTCTCAGAAATGGCTTCATGGGACGTTAATTTAATTCTCTGAATGGTGAAAACTGTTTGAGACATTTTTCAAAGGTTTGGCTATTGAATATTTCATACCATGGAAACTGTTTTAGGAAAGAGAGACTAAGGGGCATAAAACTGGGGAATATACTTGAGGAAACCTTAAAAACAGAACTTGTGAGAATGTTAATAAATTATTTTTCTCCATCTTTAAATGTCCTCAGGCATGTGGTGAATGAGCTGACTTCATGGTTGTAGTTTTGTTGTTCTTTCCATGTTATTTTGCAATTCTCCCTGTGGCCATCGTATTGATTTCAACACTGTGGTCATCATTATAGGAAAATGAAGACATTAATAACTTGGTCTCTATGGACAGATTGTAATAGAAAACCTTATAAATAATTACCTACTAATGGGAAAATTGAAAATATGCACTGTATTATACTGGTCATAATATAATCATTAAAATTGCAATTATGTGACAACGAAAGAACTTATTATGCATTAGTTTATCTTTACATAATGTTAATAGCTAATGAAAGTGTGACAATTACATCTAATTAAGTTAACAACATTTCTGTACTTGTAAATGGACTATCTTTTGCTTGAAACTGTGTATGTGGAGACATTAGTGAAGCTAAAGTTTATCTTTATTATAAGCTTTGAAATGTAACCATCAGTCCTATCAGAAACTGTAACTTCATGTCTTGTTAAATTACCTGGAAGTGCAAGTTCTCACCAAGAGTATTTTTATTAAGAGGATTCCTGGACTGCTTCACTGATAAAGTTAAAATACTTGTTGGCCCTTTCCCTCTTACAGATGTTTGTGTATGTATGTGGGTGGGTGACTCATTTACGAGTATGTTTTATCTAGAACAATAGACTTGGTATGGTAAATTTTCAAGCTAGAGGAGTTTCATCTAGATTTGGACTGTAATGATGGATGGAAATAGGTATTGGTTCTTTGCCATAGGTTATAAAACATGACTGTTCTCCACATCTTATCTATGTGGTTTCAGCCACATTTAAAACTCTTGAAGCTTCAGTTTTCCCATGTGTAAAGTAAGTCTGAAATAGTATCTGCCCTCTGTACTTTTGTTAGAATTAAACTAAATAATAGTTATAAATTTCATAATTAGGGCCTGGCACATGGAGAACATTGGTAAATATCAGTTATTATTATAATTATTTTACATACATATTATATTAAGAGAGCAATTAGTGTCACTTTTCCTCCTTTCAATTTTAATGATTTAGGTAATCCTTTAAACTTATTTTTCCCTTCTTGAAAAAATAGTCATTACACGTATCATTTTGAAAACAGCATAAGGATCCTTGATATGTATTCAGATGTCCCCTAAAAGGAATTTTGAGACATTTGAGTTCTGGAAGGCATTGGCCAAGCCACCAGGGTTTCCAACTACTCAGGTTTTACTTTCAAAATGATAGTCAGCAGGATTCCTGCCAGACCCTTACGTGCAGTCGTCAATCTGGGTCACCGGGAAGCATCAGGAGCAGAGACTCTTCAAGGAAATCCAGGTAGAAGTTGTCAGACTTGGTCAGTTGCTACTATAATTCCAGTAATTTATGGCACTGGTCTTTATTTTTTCTTCTGTCCCCAATATATTTCAAGCATAAATGAAACATTCCCTCCCAAAGAGGACTCATTCACTCCCAGAGTATCAACCACCAATGTTACATGTTATCTTCATATCACATGTTATCTCCATCTCTCTCATATCAATGCTAAACATTGTCCTCTGAAACTTGGCTAGCTGTTCAGCATTCTCTATATGACACAATTTGTCTAAAACTTGGCTCATCTTTCTAAACCAAACTCTGATTTTGATGGTTATGAAGATCACCATCTCTCAATTCATAAGATCGATTATAGTGTTGCATGCTTTCTCTATTAAGGTTCTCATTATCTCATATCTAGACTATTAAAACTTTGTTCATTGATTCTTTCTTCTTTCTTGCCCTTCAACTCACATTTTATACTTTTTCCAGATTAATTATCCTGAGCCACTTTTGCATTTCATTCACCTACCCACAGATCTTTGATGGCTCCTCATTGTCTATAATATCTTTCATCTGACATTCTTGTCCTGAGGATCTTGCCTGATCCTCTCTGTAAGTTTGTCATCGAGTTGTCCCTACAAATATTCTCTAGTCTAATCAAATAAGTCTGCTCATAATATACTCTGAACTTTGCATCATTGCTGCCCTGATCTCTCATCTGAAATGTCCTTCCTTTTGTATTTCTGTCATATAAATTTGTTAAGGCACATCTCAAGAGTCAGCCCTCTCATGCAGCTGTCACCAACAGCCCTGTTTATAACCTGTCACTCCTACGAATCCTTAGGCATTTATTTTCTTGCCCTGTATCTCACACTTTGCACAGGCTGCTTTGGCTGTTTATTTTTCTTTATATATTATTCTGGCTGGCCAACAAGATTAGCCAGATTGAAAGCCCCTCAAGATTGTCTTACCTCTCTGAGCAGAGTTCTCTCTCTCATGTACACACACAATGTTTATATGTTATATTAACATATATATTATATAATAAATATATTAACATGTTAATGTTATATAATGTGTGTGTGAATAAATATATGTATTAAGTCCTCAACAAATAAGGGAGACAATACTTAAAAGCCATCTTGCAACTACTGGAATCTGCCTGGGGCTGATTTCATACTTAGAAGTAATGTTTTCTGAGACTCTTTCTTATAGGAATCCTATCAAACCTCTTGGCAGAATTAAGCACAATCCCATCTGTCATAAATTCAAAGACCTTCTTGAGGAAGTGTCCTCTTTGCTGAGCGCTTAGGGAGAGGACAGACAGTCGGGGATCAGGATCTGAGCCCTGGCAGTCCCATTCCCACCGAGGGCAGCTGTCCCAGTCTCCCACCGTAGAAGCGTTTTCACTTACCTTGTTTCAGGTGCTGTGTTAACAGTAGCTGATGCCACTAAGCAAACCCCAGAAATAGAAGCAGGTGAACACTGAGTATACTTGTTCAACGTTGTCATTAACTAACTAGATAGGCTTGGATAAGTCACCTCCTGTGGTCTCAAGGCTTTGTTTTCTCTTCTCTAAAATGGATGAAGAACTCCAACATTAAAATTTGATGATTTTTGTATCCTTAATCAGAAGATCCAAATAAAATAAGTTGCACTTGGTAAAAAGCTAAAACACAAGACAAATCCACCTGGTTTTTTGTAGCTCTTCATTTTGTAGAGGCAAATCCATTACATGTTCTCTTCTTCAGCTCCTGCGACACACACACATACACATACACACAATTCTCCATCAATCATTTTTTTCCTCAGAAATCTCTTGCACACTGGATGTTCCTCTGTGTGTAAAGAACTGCTGATCAAAGAGGACATGGGAATAGGATGAGAAGCTGCCTTTCCTTTGGAATGTTTTATTTGATACATGGAAAATTTCTGGCTGAAATAGGTAGCTTGGTTGCCTTCACTGATTTTTTTTTCCTAATGCTGAGTGATTTTCCTTTTCTGACTTAAGGACACTGAATATACCTGGAAGTCTTTCTTTCATTTGTATCATCTAAAATATTTTTTGTTTAAAAAAAAATAAAACACTCAGTGGATAGGCACCAGCTTGTGAACCCAAAGGTGGCTGGTTTGATTTCCCAGCCATAACCAGGGCACATAACCAGGCTGCAAACCAGGCTGCAAGCCAGGTCTGTAGACAGATCCTTAGCCGGAGGCAGGTGAAAGGCAACCATATATTGATATTTCTCTTCCTTTCTGTATCTCTCCCTTCCCCTTTCCCTGGAAATAATAAATTTTTTAAAATCCTAAAAACAAAAACCAAACTGACACAGCTTCATAAGCCACTTTAAAAAAATAAAATAGTCTGCAAACCCAAAGGTTGCTAGTTTGATTCCCCACCCAGGGCACATACCCAGGTTGCAAGCCAGGTCTCCAGCCAGGTCCGTAGCTGGAGGCAGGTGAAAGGCAACCACACATTGATGTCTCTCTCCCTTGCTTTCTCCCTCCCTGCTCATATCTCTGAAATTAATAAATAAAACCTTTTAAAAAAATAAAACAAAGAAATGGGCAGTTCACAAACCTACACGGGTGGTCTTTGAGGGAGAAATACAGAAGGTGAGCACCTTCATTTTTTTTTTTTTTAAGATTTTATTCATTATTTTCAGAGAGAAGGACAGGGAGGGAGGAAGAAATGGAAAGAAACATTTGTGTATGGTTGCCTTTCACCTGCCTCCAGCCACTGACCTTGCTGGAGGTCTGGCTTGCAACCTGGTTTTATGCCCTGGCTGGGAATCGAACCAGCAACATTTGGGTTCGCAGGCCAGTGCGCCATCCACTGAGCCACCAGCCAGGGCCTGAGCACCTTCATTCTTAAGTTGCTTTTCTTCTTGTGGTGACTCCTTTGCTGTCCCTACTACCTTGTCTTCTTTCTCTCCTTTGGTTCCTCCTCACTCTGTTCCCTTGGATTTCTCTTTGTTCTTCCTCAGAGCTCTTGCCTCAGCTACTTCTACTTTGCTTTTCAGTGCTATAGTGTTTTGAGACAGGCTGATTTGATCACTGTCTCTGCCCCTTTGAAAGCTTTCTCTGCCCGTTGTATCTTCTAGATCTCTGCTAATGCTATTGTTCTTGTTGGATCTTATTCTTGTTTTATTTTCATTTTTCCTTAGGTTCTTCTTAACCCAATGAGAGAAGAAAGATTTTATCCTCCCTCTTATTCCAGGATTTTCTTTCTATTGCATTTTGTAATGTGGGCCTGCAATATAGCTCTTTAAAAATGCATTTTTAATTGTTTATTGGGGTGACAACGGTTCATAAAGCCATATAAGTTTTAAGCATACAATTCAATAAAATATCCCCAAGCAAAGTCTCTTTCCATCCCATTGCCCCCACCTTTGCCCACCTCCACCTAGCCCTCACCCCCATTTCCCTCGGGCTATCACCACACTGTTGTCTATGTCTATGTGTTAGGTATTTTTTTTTTTGGCTAATCCCTTCATCATCTTTTTGTGTTAAAGTAAAAAATATATAGAGAGAGTAGGTGGTGGGGTTATTCTGAAATTGTTTCATGGTACATATGTACAAATAGCTATCATTAGAAAGAAATTGCAATGAAACTGTTTCCATTTTAGCAAAGAAAACTGAGTGCCTAACTTTGGGTCTTGCATCTAGCTCTCCATCAAATGTCCTTTTCCTTGCCTGCCTTTACCAGTGAGCACTCTACAATGGATGGCTGAGCCGGAGATGGACAGCAGTCCACGGGGACTGTGGAAGTGATCTGCTGGTTAACAGGCACCTACAAAACTGCAAGTCATGGGTCACGTCTGTTGAGTCCCCAAGGCTAGGCTCTTTCTGCTAGTTGTTCCTAAATGGAAGAAATGTGGGAAATAACATGAACTGCCTTATGAAATCCAGCAACTTTAGTTCAAGGTGACAGTTATTTTCTAAAGCTGTTGATGATAGGCGATAGAGGTGAGATGTGATGAGGTTTATTCATTATAATAGCATCATATTGTGATTACAGAGGGTTTTTAAAAATTTTACATTTTATCTGTTTATTCATTTATTTAATTATGATAGCATTTTTATTGATTGCTGCATGCTCATTTAAGTTGCATGATGAGTGCTGCTACTTCCTCACTCCTTTCAGATATCAACCTCCAAAAGCAAACCAGGGCAGGCCACCCAGAAACTAAAGGGGCAGCAATCAGGCACAGAAAGCAGATTCATTTTCACATGCCCATACAATTGCTGCTACTCAGTGCATACATGTAAACATAGGCATGGCATTTCATGACTGTAAACTGTCACATTTTGACCATTTTGGACTTTCAGGATGTTAACTAAACATAAACCTCTAACCTAAGGAATCAACTCACATAGTACAACAAATCAGCAGTTCATTTATTTATGCAGAAAGCATTTATAGCACATCTGTGACATGCTAAGAATCCTGCAGCCACAAGTAGCCTGGAAATGCAACACTCTGTAAGCACCTCTTCTAGGGAAGGATGTGGACTTGTTAACAAATAAATGCAAAACAAGATTATAAAATAGTATTCTAGAAGATGTAGCTATTGAGAGGATGTAGCAGAGAACTTAAAGTTACAATAAACCATTTTTTATTGTCAGGTGAACAAAATTGTATTGAATTCACTGCAATTGGTTGATTAATATGAACAACAGCATATATGAGCTGTCACTGGAAGATAACTTTTTATTGCCATTTTATATTCTGGTAATTCATATTTAGTACTCTTATTCACTTAGTTTCTTGATATCTCATTTTCCCTATGTGTGAAGTTCAGTTAATTCATGTAGTCAATATCCAAAAAGTTTATAGGTTAGGGATATTTAAAAATATATCAAAGAGCTGACTGAAAATGCCAAGCAAGACTATGTATCTCTAAACAATTTGAGAATATATATAGAATGAAAGGTATTATAACTGTTATTATTAGCTTATATATGGCAAAAACAAATGACTAAATAAATATACACATATTATGGATGACAAATTTATGAAATATGTACATGTGGCAAACAGAAAAATCTAGTATCTTCTCTTTAAAAAATAAAATGTAAAAGTTAAAAGAAGTTTAGAGGTTCAACATTCTCATGTTTGGTCGATCACAGGTAATGATAGTCCTAAATGCAGGGTAGGTGGATAAATCTGAAAATGGAAAGTGGATTGTTTGTGGCCATGGTAATACTCTTCCTGAATAAAAATACTTTCTCTTAACTATAAACACCCTAAAATTAATATTTTCCCTTCCTGAAAAAGTGGTTTCCATAAGATTCTGGTCAGTTTTTCAGTATAACTTGAAAATAATATTAGCTGATGTATTCGTGGTAGTATTGGTCAGTTATTTTTCACTGATGTTAAGTATCTAAAAATGTTGTCAGTTGACAACATACCTATTGCGTTATGCTTCATTCTCTTATAAAACTCAAATTGGAGTGAAAATCACAACTTTGTTTTTTAAAACTACTTTAGATGAAATTTGAAATCTAATGTTTTGCATTACTGTATTTGACTGCAAAAAGTATACATTTTCTCTGTGTGAACATGCCATTTTCTAAACTCGCTTAAGCATGGACTGCTAATAAGCATATGAGACCAACTTCCAAGCTAGATTACAGGAAAGTTGATTAAGGGTGGCAATAATTCCTAGAGGATCTGACTGACAGTCCATAAGAATATCACATTTGGGTCATTAGGCTATGGGTTGTAATGTTAAGCCTAAAGAGATACTGCTTTCTTGTGGAATGAGTGAAGCAGTGTTTTTATTGAGCTATCCTGAGTCTCAATTTTTTTCATTTAAGGTCTATGTAATTCTCTAGAAATATGGTCATTTCATTTTACCTGTTTGTGGTATATCAGCTACTATTTAATACCTTAAGTATTGGGAATAAGCCCTTAGACAAAAATATAGTAGGTGTATGAATGTGAGGGTTTTTTTTTTTAAACAAATGCTTGATTTGCTTTGTACCAGGTACTATGCCAATTATGTTTCTCACATTATCTTATTTAATCTTTATAACAACTTAAGGAAGAAAATTAACACTTTCCCTACACACACAGACAGGTAAGGGTATTCAGACATAGAGATATTATATACAATCCAAATTTATTTTGTCTAAAATGATTTACAACACATTTGAGGATTTATTTTTTATTTTTATTTTTTAATTTAATTTTATTGTTGTTGTATTACATCCATCTCCTTTTTATTCCCCTCTGTCCCCTTCCCCATGCACCCACTCCCACACAAAGTCAATCCCACATGTCGTCCATGTCCGTGGTTCTCCAATACTAGGTTCTTATTTATTTATTTTTTAATTTAATTATATTGTTGTTGTATTACATCCATCCCCTTTATGCTCTCCTCGGTCCTTTTCCCCACCCACTCATTCCCCCTCAAGGTCAATCCCACCTGTTGTCCATGTCCATGGTTCCTTTATACTAGGTTCTTGTCTAAACTCCCCTTCCTTGCCTCTGCCTCCCCCCTCCTCCCAACCCCCTTCCCCCTGACCACTGAAGGCCTATTCACTGTATTCATATATTTGGTTCTGTTTTGTTTGTTAGTTTTGTTCATTATTGTCCTGTAATGGGTAAGATCATATGGTATTTGTCCTTCACTGACTGGTTCATTTCACTAAGCATAATAGTTTCTAGTTCCATCCATGTTGTTGCAAAGGGTAGGAGTTCCTTCTTTCTTTCTGCTGTGTAGTATTCCATTGTGTAAATGTACCAAAGTTTTTTGATCCAATCATCCACTGATGGGCACTTAGGCTATTTCCAGCACTTGGCTATTGTAAATAGTGCTGCTATGAACATAGGGGTACATAGGTTCTTATGAATTGGTGTTTCAGGATTCTTCTGGTATAGTCCTAGTAGTGGAATTGCTGGATCAAAAAGCAGTTCCATTTTTAGTTTTTTAAGGAAACTCCATACTGTTTTCCATAGTGGCTGCACTAGCCTACATTCCCACCAACAGTGCACAAGGGTTCCATTTGCCCCACATCCTCACCAACACCTGTTGTTTGTTGATTTGTTGATGATTGCCGTTCTGACAGGTGTGAGGTGGTATCCTATTGTGGTTTTAATTTGCATTTCTCTGATGGCTAGTGATGTTGAGCATTCTTTCATGTGCCTCTGGGCCCTTTGTATATCTTCCTCAGTGAGTTGTCTGCTCAGGTCTTTTGCCCATTTTTTAATTGGGCTGTCTGTCTCCCTGGTGTTGAGTCGCATGAGATCTTTATATATTTTGGAGATCAAACCCTTGTCTGAGGTATCATTGGCAATTATGTTTTCCCATACAGTTGGTTCCCTTTTAATTTTGTTGGTGTTTTCTTTAGCTGAACAGAAACTTTTCAATTTGATATAGTCCCATTTGTTGATTTGTTCTTTGATTTCCTTTGCCCTTGGTGAAGTATCAGTAAACATATTTTGGTGTAGGATATTCGAAAGTTTACTACCTATATTTTTCTCCAGGGCCTTTATGGTGGCACTGCTTATGTTTAAATGTTTAAATTCTTTATCCATCTTGAGATTATTCTGGTGTACGGTGTAAGTTGGTGGTCTAGTTTTATCTTTTTGCATGTTGCTGTCCAGTTCTCCCAAACCATTTGTTGAAGAGGCTGTTTTTACTCCATTTTATGTTCCTTCCCCCTCTGTTGAATATTAGTTGACCATAGAGTCCTGGGTTAATACCTGGGCTCTCTATTCTGTTCTATTGATCTATATGTCTATTCTTATGCCAGTACCAGATAGTTTTGATAACAGTAGCCTTGTAGTATTGTTTGAAGTCCAGTATTGTGATTCCTTCTACCTCGTTCTTCTTTCTCAAGATTGCTGTGGCCATTCTTGGGAATTTTTGGCTTCATATAAATTTTTGAAGTATTTTTTCTATTTCTGTGAAGTCTGTCATTGGTATTTTAATTGGGATTGCATTGAATCTATAGATTGCTTTGGATAGTATGGACATTTTAATGATGTTAATTC
Source organism: Noctilio leporinus (assembly GCA_004026585.1). Taxonomy (NCBI): domain Eukaryota; kingdom Metazoa; phylum Chordata; class Mammalia; order Chiroptera; family Noctilionidae; genus Noctilio; species Noctilio leporinus. The sequence goes on along the minus strand of PVIW01000189.1, from coordinate 582,521 downwards.
TTCCCATTCGTGAACATGATATATGCTTCCATTTATTTGTATCTTCCTTAATTTTTTTCTTCAATGTTCTGTAGTTTCCTGAGTAGAGGTCTTATTTTTTAATTTAAAAAATTGTTCCCATTTTGAAAACTAACAAATAATTGATTATGGCATCACCATTTTAAGAAAGTGAACCACTGATAATTTATGAAGTTTTTCTCCAATTCCCAACCAGAAGTCATGATGAAAAGTGTACTCATGTTTTGACCAGCGTTTCAGTGTGGGTGAGCACTTGGAAGACTTAGTCTTGTGATTATAATGCAGGGTACTTAATCCTGTGTGACTATACCCATTCCAATAAAAAGTATACTGTTAACAAAAAGAGCAAACTTTCTTCTCAATTCCTTTGTTTATTTTATCTCAAGTCTTCACATCCTCTAAGGAAATACACCTTATGAAATCAAGTCCAATGAGAAATCAGAGACCCCACCTAAAAGAAAAGGCAGCCGTGTCCTTTGAAGGTGACTTTTAATTTTTTTTACGTTCAGGTTTCTAGGTTTCCGAATACGCATTCATAGCCATTTCTCTGAAGCACAGGATCCTTAATCCGAGTAGCTGTGGTAGGTTTAATGTCATTGCCTCTCAGCAACCCTGTTCAGTAAGATTCTGTACTGTCTGATTGTTCTCACAAGCAGATGGGCTTCTTTGATTGCTGCAATGAATTTTTTCATTGATAAATACGTCACTGGTTTACTCTTAGTGTCCAGTGAAGTCCTTTTTAACTTGCTGAATTACTTATTACTGTTACATAATATATAATTAATATATTTTATGTAATGTAACAATAAAATTAATTTTCCCTTAATAAGACTGATTCACAACAAGCAAAACAGAACCAAATATATGAATACAATGAATAGGCCTTCAGTGGTCAGGGGGAAGGGAGTTAGGGAGTGGGGGGAGGCAGAGGCAAGGAAGGGGAGCAGTTTAGACAAGAACCTAGTATAAAGGAACCATGGACATGGACAACAGGTGGGATTGACTTTGGGATGAATGGGTGGGTGGGGAGGGGGACAGAGGGGAGCAAAAAGAGGATGGATGTAGTACAACAACAATACAATTTTTAAAAAATAGAAAAAAAAAAGAATAAGACTGATTCATTTAGCTTCGTTTTGCATTTTCTGTTTCTTAAAATAAATTCTAAGAGTTAACTTGATAAATAATAAATTTTCGATAAGCATTTTTTGAAAGATTTAATTTTATTATTTTTAGAGAGAGGGGAAGGGAGAGAGGCAGAGAGGGAGAGAGACATCCATGTATGGTTGCCTTTTTTTTTTCACCTGCCTCCAGCTACGGACCTGGCTGGAGACCTGGCTTGAAACCTGGTTATGTGCCCTGACTGGGAATTGAACCAGTGACCTTTGGGTTCACAGGCCAGCATCTTATCCACTGTGCCACCAGCCAGAGGTAACCTTTGTTAAATGCTGAGTGGAACTGGATGTTGGTTCTGGAAATGCCAGCTGGTTTTCCAATGTAACATAGTAATTCTTCCATTGTAATTCTCCCATAGTAACTCTTCACCTTAACTATTGGTTAAGGTAAGCGATTGCCAAGGGAAAGCATGAAATGTCATATATTATTGATTTTCCCATGACACCTAAGGGGAGAAGAGAGTTCTGAGACATGGTGTAGTAAAGAGTCTTTGCAAAAGAGTTACTGTCCAAACCAAATGAAACTGTTTCAAGAGACTCTTAACTCTCCCCAATATGTATAGCTTAAAATAAAATCTTACGTATAGAAATGAAAAGAAGTTTGTTTTAAGAGGTTTGGGGTTTTGAAAAGCTATATGGTTTATATTTTCAATTTCTTCTTACATGACTCAGTAACTCTTCAGATTTAGGAGTGTTGAAAGCATTGGTTATTGCTGGAGGTTGAACGCTGTGCTTCTGCAAAAGTATACCATCTCTAAAACTCTTAACTTTCTCTCATCTACCAAATTTCATTTCTATTCAGTTGCTGCTAAACCCATTTTTGCAACCAACTAAAGATATGGTAGCATATATGATATTATGGAAATCTGTAGAGAGCTGATTTGTCTTATTTGCACTGATATCATTAATATCCATTAGTTAAGCACCAAGTAGATGTAAGACACAGCTCTTGACCTTGGGACCACAAAGGTCAATTCTGAAAGATGCTTATACCACATCAGACTATAACAGGCACTTATGGCTATATAAACAATATAAACACTATACTAGAAAAGAGGACAGAATTCATTCTGACTGATTGAAAGCAGCTCCTACATACCAGTAGTGAGATTTAGACATGTTATTTAACCTCTGTGTGCTTCACTTTTCTGTAAATAGAAGTAATAATACCACCTTAGAGGATTTAATGGGGAATAAATTAGTGAATGTGTTGTTAGTGCTAAGAATAATTGCTGCTAGCCAGTATATGCTCAAAAGAACATAAATCTGATTAGTTTCAGAAAAAGTACTCTGAACTTTTTAGGAGGAAAGATGACAAAGGACTTCCCAAGCAGAGGTAACAGTCTGAATAAGAACAAAGATGTGGAAGTATAAGGTTTTCTGGAGGGCTCAAGTGTCTGTAAAACTTCCGTTTAATGGGAAATTTTGGGAAATTTTTAATGTCTTGGAGATGTAGGTAGGCACCAAATCAGAAAGAGCATGGATTGCCATATCAAGAATTTCTGATCATGATGTTTGTAGTTTCAAAAATGAGCTTTGTGGCCAAAAAAAAAAAAAAAAAAAAAAGATGCTTTGTAAAAGAAATATAGCTAAAGATCTGAGTGAGAGTCACTAACTAGTCATTGCCACAGCCCAAGTTAGAGATGATGAGACTAGGATGGGGATATGCTATCCTAGGGAAAGCAACAGGAACCAGGACTTGAAAGCAAAGATGATACCAAGGGCAAATACCACAACAGATATATTCTTTTCTGTTCTATAAAATAGAAGTACATTTGATAAAATCTTACTGCTCTACATCAAATTCTGTTTTAGATTTTTACCTTCCAACTACTCAGGAACATTATAGCCTCATGTACAAAGTTAATGGAAATTTCAAATTGATTTTTTTTTGTAATCATGAGTGTCCCTTTCTGTTGATAACTAGGTAAAGGAAATTAAAGATGGGACTTTTTCTCAGGAGCTACCAAGGAGAAAAAGAAACAAGAAGCAACATGGACACCAACCCAAAGGAAATATGAGAAAATGTAAATGTGCTCAACCCAAAGGTTGAACCAAGGTATATGTACCTATAATGGTTATTTTGGTGCTAATAACTATTTTTGTTGAACCCTTACTAAATGCCAGGCCCTGATCCATGTATTACATTATCTTATTTGGTCATCTCAAAAACCTCATGAGGTACAATTATTATCTTTATTTTCCCCAACAGAATGTGACCTCCATTCCAAATGTGCATTTCTTTCTTTAAAAAAAAAATATATGTTATTTTAGAGAGAGGGGAAGGAAGGGAGAAAGAGAGGGCCAGAAACATCAGTGTGAGAGAAAAACATCAATTGGTTGCCTCTCATATGCTTCCCAGGGGACCAAACCTGCAAACCAGGCACATGTTCTGACTGGGAATCAAACCAATGACCTTTGGCAGAATGGATGCCCATCCAACAAAGCCACATCAGCTGGGGCACATTTCTTTACTGCATTTCTGTAAGATTTAAAAAAGTGAGTGGATACAGCTCGTCTATTCCACTTTTATCAGATTACTGGGGAATTCAGCCCTCATTTTTTCACATGCAGGGTTGATGAGGAAGATCAAAATGGTCTCCTACTGTGTGTAAAATCTTTCCTTTTCCCCCCTCTTTGAATGACTGGCTTTCTGCAACTTCCTTCTGTAATCTCCAACAGCGATAGGGTTCCAATTTTGATTACTCAAGATTTCCCACAAGTCTCCATCTCTGAAGTCTTGAGGGCACCAATTTGGTTTTATTCCAGCACATTTGCTGGTGTACTGGAAACGGAGGTGAGCCTGAGGGAGTAGTATGTTACTTGCTTAAGCTGGCTAGAAGGAAAATATGTTCAAGGCAGGATTTGAGTCCATATTTAATTGTAGAGCACCCTCACATAGCTGTCCTTTTCTGAGAACACCAGAAACTATTGGCAGGAGGCACTGTGAAAAGCTGAACAATTTCACACTGAGACAGATGACATTATCTTCATCAAATACGGTTGTTTCTTGGCCAACGTCACTGGTACACTGGTAAGCTACCCTGGATGTCAGTCCCAATCTCCAAACCACTTAATTTCTCTCAACACCTCTTGGATGGCCTCTCACTCCTCAGTTAATCAGAGTCCTTGTCACCCATGTATGTTCTTTCAGTTCTCTCTGATCAGAACTAATGTGCAGGTGTGTGAAGCAAGTAGTGTGAGTGGGAGGGAAGAGCCTCAGCACAGAGTTAACAGACTGGGGCCTGTAACCCTGGTCCTAGGTTAGGGGAAGTAACATGAGTTGTAGTTTTCCTTACATAAAATGAATGATGTCTGTTCCCCTCTATGATCTAATGATTGGTTAGTTCTAAATTTTGCCATCTGGAGTTTATCTACAGAAAAACTACATTCCAACCTGATTTATTCCTCCTACACCGATTATCTCTTCTACCCATTGATATGCCCTGAGAGGCTACACACCAATATTCACATTTCCACCAGCAGACCACAAACACAAAGGTAAACCTGACATCTCCCAAATAAGGCAGAATATTCCATAACCAAAAACAAGTGACTTTCTGCGTTTTCATTTGGCATAGTTCCATCAGGGTTTGCTTTCATGAGTATGGTATAGTTCAGAATTTACTAGCTTGCTTTTACTCCATGAATGTCTAAAAGGCAGTCTGGCCATTTTGAGGTATAATTCATCTCAGTAGTTAGGGAACCGTGGTGTGGCCTGGGGGAAAAAATATTAGGTACTAATTTTTGGCTCATTTAACCAAGTAACAAATTCTTACTTTTTTTCATCTCTTTCCCACAACAGACCTGTCACCTGATGAACACCTCTAACGTGCCCCTTAGCCAGGCATTATTCTCACACCACCTTGAAGGGGGCCTGACTTAGTGGACATCTTGATACTACCACTTTTGGGACCCCTTTTTTGATTTTCACCCAGAGAACATGACCTCCAATCCAAATGTGCATTTCTTTTTTACTTTAAATTTCTGGTTTTCTGCAGCATCCTTCTGTGATCTCCAACAGCTATAGCATTACAATTTTAATTACTCCACATTTATCTTTCGTGAAGTCTTCCTCTGAAGTTTTGAGCGCACCAGCTTGGTTTTATTTCAGCACATTTACTGGTATACTTTTGAATTTTAAGTGGCTTAACCCAAACCAAAGGCAGACCTGTTATTGTTCATTCAGACAGTTCCTGGAGAGGTTAGAGCAGTGTGAAACAACTTGGCCTTAAAGAGTGGGAGTTCTTATCAGTCCATTCAGCCTGGAATGGCGGTGGAGAGGGGTGAGCTGTGCTTCCTGTCTGCCAGACTCTGCTGCAGAGTATAAGACAGGGCTTCTTGGAAGGGCTGGACAGGGCCAGGTGAAATACAGCACAACGGGCTCTCTGTGATCCCTAAGCTTCTTTCCCCTTTTCTACCCAGCTCCCACCAAGATTCCCTACGTCAAAAAGGATCCTACTTTCTATCCTTAATAGCTTTGTCTGTAGTGTGAGGGAGACTGTGGTTTACTTTTCTTGGCTTTTTCAAGTTTCTAAAGTGGGATGATCTATAAAAGTTATTTTATAGATTTTGAATGAAATTATTTGAAAATGAAGCTATTATGATAGAAAGTAGCCTTCTGACCTTGCCTTATGCCTTGTAATAATGTCAGGCTCCCACCCAGGAAAGATAGCCAGAGAGTTACATTTCATGTAAGTACTATTTACTTTGGCCATCTGGGAGACCCTATAATAGTTGCAATTTGGCATCTTAACTGTGGAAGTGTAGAAAACAGGGTTTCCAATTATTTTTCAACACAAAGTTTCACTCAAGTGGTTTGATGAGAGTAGTTGAGACCAGTGTTTCAGGAACTGGAATTGACTTTCTACTTGTCACAGAATGAGAAGCAAAAAAAAAATTGGACACCTTTTTGGAAAAGGAGAATTAGCTTTTACTTTATGATGACTTGGCCAACTTGAGGCTTCCTTGTACCCACACATAGTTTTTCCTTTCCCAGTGAGACAATTGACAGCCACTTACACGGCTTCCCGCCGTTAACATTTGTCTCTGCAAAATGAATCACATTGCAGACCCTTAGAGTTAGATAAAAGAATATTGGAATAGTCTTTCTCAATTTATTCAATTTTTTGAGTGTGGAAAAAACCCTCCAGGTATGTCCTGAAAGTTTTCCCCAATTTTTTTTTTTTTTTTTCAGAAAGCTTCTACCGCACTTGTTTACCCATTTATGCTCAGTTTTTAATCAGTACCCTTTCTGGGCCATGGACTGTTCTAGGCACACAGTCTATCTAGTCAGAGATAGGAAAGTTCATAAAACACTACTGAAACTGGAAAAGCTTCAGGTCAGCTCCTGAAAAGACTCATTTGCCATTCTACTCTTGAAAGGAACAATTTAAAAAATCCCTGGCAGATAAGCATGGTAGTAACGTTACTATACTTTTATACAGGACCTTTATTTTTCAAACTATTTTCTTGGTTTTGATGCCATTGGATTTCTGCGTCCACCCTGTGAAGTACGGACAGGGGTCTTTCTAAGTCCTGAAAACAGATAAGGGAAATGAGGCTTATCCAAGGTCACACAACTACTGCACAGCAGAGCAGCCCTGAGAACCCAGGCTGAGGATTCCTACATCAAAACTAGCTCATTGCTTAGCCTCAATTCTGAGTGTGGGTGGTGGTATTTTTCCCCCAACAACCTGCTTGCTCATGGGCGAGAGCTTCTGTTATCTGAAGATGACTGAGTCGTCTCTACGCTTGGTAATTAATGCTCACCGCAGGGGCTTCAGCTTAAGTCAGGGCTCCGTAAATGACTTTCCACGTGGTGTAGTTTATGTTCTCTGGATTTTATATCCTAAATTGCCTTTATATTTTTGTCCGTAGGGGAAAAGAGAGTTATGAAAAACAATCAATAAGGAGAAACTAGCTGACCAACATATAAGCAGAAATTAGTTTTTTTTCTGATGAGCCTTCCCCATCCTAAACACCTAGGGATGTCCTTCCCTTACAGGAGTGTCAAGTGCACAGGACATGGCTGGGGCCATGTTGCTGTTAGTCATCCGCTTCCACTGTTCCCCCTTCTCTGGAAAACATGAACAGGAGGACAGCATCTGACAGTGAGCAGAGTCACAGCCGAAAGTAGTCCCCAGTGTCTTCTTAGCCAGCCGAAAAGGGTTGGACTGTCTGCTTGTTGTTCTTCATAAAGGATTCTTCCTCTCATCATCGGGAGCCCTGAGCTTACTGAATCCCTCCCAGTCCTCTGGGGCCCTGAAGGTTTTCATCCTCCAACTACAATTCTTAAGCAATAATATTTTTAAGTTTCTCCACTTTGTTCATCAAAGGCATATAAAAATGCTAAGCAGAGCTGCTGATTTCTCAGAAATAACCAGTACTGACTAGAGAAAATTAGTCCAGAGTCAGAAAACATGATGATTGTAAGTTCTCATGAGCAATGTTAACTTGGGTGCATCCAGAATTTCCGTTAAGCTTTGTTGAAAATGGGTTTCCACCATGTTAAAAACTTCAGAGACGATTGAGAACCATTTAGGGTGCGAGTTGGGCACATCTTTTCCAGGGAGACTTTCCCTGATGCCCATGCTGGGCCGAGTGTGTCTGAGAACTCTGCATTTAACAGTCTCAGTTGTGTTTAAAGTGTGATCCCAGACTGGTGGCATCAAGCATTATTGGGAGGGGGTTAGAAGTGAAATTCTTTGGTCTTCCTTCAGGTCTAATAATCAGAAACTCTGGCATGAGATCCTGTCATCTTTGTTGAAACCGTTCCTCTAACAGACTCGGATACGGGCTCAAGTTTGAAAACCCCTGTGTCTTATTGGCAAACGCATCATACCGAAAACTATTTGCTTATGTGTGTGCCTCTGTACTGGACTGGAAATCATTTGATGATAGGGACCATTTATTTTTGTATTCATATTATGTACACCTTGTGTGTGTGTGTGTTGTATGTGTGTATGTTTTTTTGAAAAATGGGATCATATAATATATACTGTTGTAACATGCTTTTATTTGTCCCCAATGATATATCATAAACATTCTTTCTTTTGGATACACATATTTTGTGATCTGGTGTTTGATGACTGTGTACCATCTCATTGTATTGGTTAAATTAAAATTTCCTTAATTTGCTATTATTGAACAACATAGAGTTCTTTTTTAAGTTAATTATATGAAAATAGTGTACGCATATACTTAAAGACCTGGTTAAAGTAGTCTGTTCACCCCTCCCCAGTCCTCATTCTTACCTGTAGGCGCAGTCACTTCCCACACCTTTAGATGATGCTATTTACACCCATGTTTCTAACTAGCATACATATACTTCCCTGGTGTCCCCTTTTTAGATGTTTTCTGTGCAAGTCCTGTGATGGCAATTGAGACGTTATCTCTTGTATCCCCACAGATGTTCTTTACCCATTTTCCCAATAAAGATTCATCTCAGATTTTAGTTAATGCAAAAACTCAGGCTTTAAGATTGTCTAAACACTATTCACTATAAAAGCCAAAAAGAATGCTATCATTTTATTTCCTTTCTTGAAAAAAAAAATTTTTTTTTTTTTTTGAGTGGTATTACTTGCTTTGTATTTTCACTAGCACAGTTTTCTAAATGGGTCATCAACACTGCCAAGTGCCTGTCAGCCTCCCCACTAATACTCAGGCATGTAGTGGTCCAGGCCTCTTTTGTCCTTGTCATTACCAGTCCCTGCATCATCTTTGTTGTTGGATTTGTGGTTTCCTAGATCCTGTGTTCCTTCCTTGGATAATGTTCTCATTTTGCTGATTACATCTTCTAGAAGCTTTAAGAAAGAGTGGATAAGAAAGACAAGTTTCTTGCATTTTTGTCTAAAAGAATCTTTATTCTACCCTTATGCTGGGTTGATAATGTAGTTAAGTACAGAACTTAGCTGGGAAATCATTTCCCTTAGAATTCTGGAGAATTTTTTCATCATTTTCAAGTTGGGAAGTCTGATTCTCTGATTTTATTTTTTTGCTCCTTTGTGCCTGGCAGAATTTTTTCTCATTAAAACTTTAAGAGTTTCTCTTCATCACTGGAATTATGATACTTAATGTGATATGCTTACGTGTGGGTCTTTTTAAATAAATTGTGCTAAGCTTCTGTGAACAGTTTGAATATGGAGACTCCAGTTTTTCTTATACTCTGGGAAATTTTCTTGAATGACTTCTTTGATAATTTTCTTCTATTTATTTCAGATCTCTTTTGGAACTTCTTTTAATTTTCTATTAGATATGGATTTTTTTCCTCTAAGTCTTTTTTCCCTAACTTTTATACCTGCATTTTTTTATTCTGCTTTCTGGCAGATTTACTTAGATAGATATTCCAGTCATTAAGTTTTTAATATTCAACTATTAATTATTTCATTTTTAAGAGTTCCTCTGAGCCCTGGCTGGTGGCTCCGTGGATAGGTACCAGCTTGCAAACCCAAAGGTCACTGGTTTGATTCCCCAGCCAGGGCACATAACCAGGTTGCAAGCCAGGTCTGCAGCCAGGTCCTTAGCTGGAGGCAGGTGAAAAGCAACCATACATTGATGTCTCTTCCTTTCTCTACCTCCCTCCCATCCCCTCTCTCTGAAAATAGTAAGTAAAATCTTAAAAAAAAAAAAAAAAAAGAGTTCCTCTGCATTCTCAGAGTACTTCAGTTTTATAACAATCTGTCCTTATTTTATGGATGCAATATCATCTTTTCTTATTTACAACATATCATTCCATTTTCCTCTATTTCCTACACATACTATGCATGCATATTGATTTTTACCATTTCCTTATTTTTCGTTGGTTTTGATTTTTGGCATTCATTATGGAAGCTTTCCTCAATGTCTGGAAGCATTCTGCTGCTGATTGGTTAAATCATAACCACTGTCACATCAGTAAATTCAATAAAGTAAATAAACTAATAAATAAATTAAATAAAGTCACTTAAAAATAAAGCAACAAATAAAGACTAATCGAAAATTGTCTTGTATGGAGAGTTTTGTACACACTGTAATTTGGTCTTGGTTAGCTAGCTCTTTTTTAGAGGATTCCTAGTTTAGTACATGTAGGTTTTTACTGTAGGAAGATACTTTATTTCTTCAAGATATGCCCCAATCTGCTTCGGACATAACCCTGGTTGCTAGGATACTGAGGTCCTCCCCAGTCAGTGTGCAGATTTGGAAGTTTCAGCTACAAAGTCTTACTCACACTTTCCATTGTGTCTGCTGCTCTCTTTATTTCTGTTGCTTGAGTAGAGAACTGCCTACTCTCTCAGGGAAGATCAGAGTTGCGTGATTATTCCCTGACTCCTGACTCTGAACCAGTGCTCCCTCCCTGCCTTAGCCCAACACTTCCCTTTGCTTTTTAGGGTACCTTGGGTTCTTGGCCTGCCTGTTACTATACATAAAAATACATTAAAAATTGCTTAAATTGTCAGAGCATCCTTACCCTTGTCTATAAAGTGACAACTTCACAGGGGCATAATAAAGGTTGAATAAATTATATACGAGAAAACACTTTGTTTACTAACTGTAAAGCACAATACAATTCTGCAACAAGAGTGTGACTTCTCTGTGTGGCATTAAATGGGCTCCTCATATTTTCCCACCAGCATGCCCATTGCTGCAGATTTTGTGTGCTCTGTGAGGTTTACAAAGTGCTTTCACATGTTCTTAAAGGCAAATTGCCTTTTTAGAGTCTGGAAGCTACTGAGAAATTTCTTTTAAGTTATAATCTTAAAAAGGCACGGGGATCTTGCATTGTGCTCTGTAATGTATCTGTTTTATAGTACAGAAAGTAATGTTCTTAAATCCCTTGTTATGAAGTGAAACTGACAATTCAGGAAGATGTACCATATTATTTCTGGGATTTATATACCTCCTGGCATGTCAGTAAATGCCCCTGCGAGTACAAGTACCTCTGCTCAAGTGTTGTATAGAAGCAACCTCTGAACCATTATTTTTGATAAATTTGGTTCCTTCTGTTTCTTGTTTATAAAGTTAGATTTAAGATGGGCTGACAAATTAGCATAGATGGAGAACTATGGGAATAAAATGGAATTGACTGTGGACTGCAGAGGGGAGTAGCTTATTACAAGTATGTAAACATGCTTGCTCCCTGTTGCTACACAAAACAGTAAAAATTGCCAGGGGAGTGAAGCAAATTAGCAGTGTTTCCATGTTGCAGGGAAGAAAAGTGGTGAAATTGGGAGCAGAAGTTATAGGTTATAAATAACTTCAGATAACAAACTATGAACTTTTTTTGACTACACAAAGTCTATTTTAATTTTTTCACCTTCACCCAATAATATGGTTTTATTGATTTCAGAGTGAAGGGGAGGTGAGGGAGTGAGAGAGGGACAGACAGACACACAGACATTGGAGAGAGACATAGGTTGTTGCCCCCCTTATGTGCCCCACCTGGGGATAACCTCTTGCTTCACAAAAATGACACTCCAACTAACTGAGCCACCAGGACAGGGCCACAAAGTCTATTTTATTTTCTGTGTGCCCACTACGAGGAAAGGTATATCCCATGTTAATTGTCTTAAAATGGAAAAACTGTCTGTAAGGTGTTTTAACATTGTCCATGCTATGAGATACTTTCCATAATTTTCTCCCTTCCTCAATCTTCCTCAGTCTTTTACTCCTTAGTCAATGTCTAATCTAAGTGAAAATCATATTCATGTTTAGCAAACACAGTTTTGATGCGAAGCTTCTAGACCCCTCTCAAATACGTTTCTACCCCTAAACACATCCTGCAGCTCTGTACAGAACTTCTGGAGCTTCCACAGTGTGTGTGTGTGTGTTAAAATACACATAATATGAAATTTACCACTTTAACTACTTTAAAGTATACAATTCAGTGGTGTTTAGTACATTTACAATGTGCAGGCCTACTATCTAGTTTCAGACCATTGGCATCGCCAAGAAGGCAAAGCCATTGCCATTAAGTAGTTCCTTACCCTTCTGCCTTCCCCAGCCCCTGGCAAATGCTCATTAGTCTGCCTTCTGCATCTGTGAATTTGCTTATTCTGGATATTTCATATGAATGGATTCATACAATACGTGACCTTTTGTGTTTCACTTTTTTCTCACTTAGCATCAACTGTTCAAGGTTCATTGACATTTAGCATGTATACTTCATTCCTTTTCATGAACGAATAATATTTTATAGTACGGGTATACCATATTTTGGTTATCTATTCATCGGTTGATGGAAATTGGAGGTGTTTCCATGTTTTGGCTCTTGTGAATAGTGTTGCCATGAACATTGTTGTACGAGTTTTCTTTGTACTCGGATTTTCAGTTCTTTTGGGTGTATTCCTAGGAGTAGAAATGCTGGGTCAAAAGATAATAATTTTATGTTTAACTTATTGAGGGACTTCCAAATTGTTTTCTACAGTGACTACCATTTTATATCCTACTAGCTATGTATAGGGGCTCCAATCTTTATCCTTGCCAACACTTGTTTGTTTGTTTTTTAATAGCCATCCTAACCATGTGAGGTGACATCTCGCTGTGGATTTGGGTTGCATTTCTATAAAAACTAATGAAATTGAGCAACTTTTCATGTGCTTGTTGGCTATTTCTATGTATTCTTTGATGACATGTAAAATCTTTTGTCCATATATGGATTGAATTGTCCATCTTTGTGTCATGATGTTTTAAGCATAAAACTTGAGGCCAATTGGAAGCTACTGGCTGGTTTCTTTTTTTATTAGAAATCATACAACTTGCAAAAGTCTTAAGGATAGATTTTGCTAAGTTCTTTGTCTGCTATTCATTGAGAAGCCCTTCTCATCTCTTTCTCTTTGATCATTGGTCCTCTGGTTCCATCTGTCAACCTTTGATTTTAGCAAATAAATTAGACACTGAAGAACCAAATCTTGCTGCTGCATCTGAAGTTTCATCAGGGTGGGTATCTAAGAGTCAGCAATGCCATCAAAGACAATTGCTAAATGGGTCTGACTTCATTATTCTTCATTTGCATTAGTAATTGCTCTAAGCAATAACATTATTATTACCCAAACCAGCATTCTGTTATTTTTCATTTATTTGATTTTATACATAGAGATGGAGTCTTAGAAAGAGCATTTACTTTTCTTCACATTACCAAAATTATACGTAATGGAAACATGTAGCCCAATAACGTGGATGAATTCCCTTTTAGATCCAATGACTAGGTGGAAATCAGAATCTCTGAATTATTTGACCATTTGGGTAAATAGGTAAGAGAAGAAATGGTAGCAGGTTTTACTGTGGCTGTGTGAAGTTTTCTGTGAGCTTTAATCAGGTGAGTAGGAGTAATGTCTGTGATCATTCTCATTGAAATGTCTTAGTTATTGAAGATCATAGTACAGAAATAATCCAATTTAAGAGAGCTGGAAGTGGAATTAAATCCTGGAAGTCAAACCCTGGCTGGGTGATTCAGGTGGCTGGAGTGATATCCCCTATACCAAAAGGTTGAGGGTTTGATACCTAGTCAGGGCACATGCCTGGGTTGGGGTTTTATTCCTCAGTTGAGGCTTAATATAGAAAGCAACACAATTAATGTTTGTCTCCCACACCAATGCTTCTCTCTCTCCCCTCCCTTTCTCTCTAAAATTAATAAACATATCTTTGGGTGAGGATTAAAAAATTCCCAGCAGTCAAGATTGGCCATTGTCTTATTTAATCAAGCTCTTCTTTCTTCTTCTCACCTATAAAATTGTTTTTTATGATACTCTGTATCTGCTGGTGCTCCATATCCTCCATAGATTTCTCTAGCTATGCAAAACACATAGAGATCAGCGATCGGTTATCATTTGAACTTTCATACAACTTTAATAAGCATATTTTATATTTAAGTAGTTTCTCCCCTGGTGGTTGCCTGTGGCAGACTTTGGAGTTTTATAGCTCTTCACTCCTTATTTTACATTTCATCTCAAAGTAATTATATATACTGTGCCCTTAAGTCTCAAAAGCATCAAAATATTTCAAATTACATAATTAAACACTTCAGATAACAATGCTAAAACTTCAGGAAAAGGCACTCCAGAATAAGGTGCTTCCTTCATGCTGTGATCTTTCTTTTTTTAATTAATTTATTGTTCTATTACAGTTGTCCCATTTTTCCCCCATTGCTCTCTCCTGCCTTACCCACCCTAATCCCCTCTCCTACAGTCAATTCCCACCTTTTTGTCCACATCCATGGGTCTTTCATATTTGTTCCTTAACTAAACCCTTTCCCTTCTTTCCCCATTTTTCCCCCTGTCCCTTCCCCGTCACTGTCAGTCTGTTCCTTGTTTCCATACCTCTTGTTTTATTTTGCTCATTTGTTTGTTTTTTTATTAGTTTCCTGTATTAAGTGAGATCATATGGTATTTGTCTTTTGCTGCCTGCCTTATTTCACTAAACAATATACTCTCCAGTTCCAACCTTGCTGTCACAAAAGGTAGGAGCTCCTTCTTTCTGCTGCATAGTATTCCATTGTGTAAATGTATCACAGTTTTTGATTCATACCTCCACTGATGGCCGCTTAGTCTGTTTCCAGCACTTGGCTATTTTAACTAGTGCTCCTATGAACATAGGGGTGCATAGATTCTTCTGATTTGTTTTTTCAGGGTTCTTGGGGTATAATTCCAGCAATGGAATCACTGGATTAAAAGCAGTTCCATTTTTAGTGTTTTGAGGAAATTCCATACTGTTTTCCATAGTGGCTGCACCAGCCTGCATTCCCACCAACAGTGCACCAGGGTTCCCTTTTCCCCACATCCTCACCAGCACTTGTTATTTGTTGATTTGTTAATGATTGCCATTCTGACAGGTGTGAGAGGGTATCTCTTTGTGGTTTTAATTAGCATCTCTCTGACTGCCAGTGATATGAGCATTCTTTCATATGTCTTTGGGCCCTTTGTATGTCCTCCTCAGAGAAGTGTTTGTTTGTGCCCTTTGCCCATTTTTTAATTCAGTTGTCTGTCTCCCTGGTGTTGAGTCCTATAAACTCATGCTGGAATCTTAATTCCACTTCCTTCTTCTGTGAAGTCTTCTGACTCACAGTGGGTGTCTGTCATGCTTGTGACAAGTTCAGGGAGACCCTGCTCAACAAGTCTAATCATTCATGATGCCAGTTTGCAGGGAAACTCTTGCCACACCAAGTCTGAGAGGCAAACCGAATGATGGTCTTGATGCTGACGGTGATAACGGTAAAAGCAGCAAGCATGTGTTGGGCCTGGGACCTGGGGTCCTTATTGTTTGTCCACCCTCATGTTTGAACCTTCCCACAATGCCACTAGGTGGGTATTATTACCTTTCCTTTTATAGATGGAACGACTGGGCTCAGAATTTTGTTTAAGGCCACTGGGTAATAAAACACAGAATAAAGAATTAGTCGTAGGTTAGTTACCCTGGTGGCAGCCCAGAAAAGGCAAGCTGGGTAGGTAGGCTCTTGGAGGTAACCTAGCATGCTTGGTCTTTGCATGAACTCCTCTGGGCAGTGTGCCTGACTCGCCCAGTTAGGCTGGCTGTACCACCTCCTGATTCCTCAGCACCCTGCTTCCTTCGCAGAGTAATTACCTCCACATTAGTCTTTGTCTTCCTGGACTGTTAACTTCTGAGGGGCATGGGAGCTGTCTCATATCTCTCCACTTTTTAGACACAACAGAGAGCGGGAACTCCAAGTTTGTGGAAGGCATAGTTGAATTAATGGGAAAAAAATAAATGTATGTGTGTGTGTGTGTGTGTGAGTTAATTAATAGATTGTTTTTTGATCTTCTCCCGATTCTTAACGTAAAATGAGCCCAGCTATCTCCATAGCTTCTTGGATAAATGGCTCCATTATTTTTCTCTTTGGTTTCTTCAGTTCCCATCATTTCTTCTTAGGCTGTCCTGCACTTTCTTCTTTTCCACAATTGGCATTATATATGTGCTCAGCCAAATCAAGCCTTTTAAAACTGTAGGTGTCTACCCATTAGTGAGTCTTGAAATTAATTTAGTGGGTGGCAGTCAGCATTAAAAAAAAAAAAAAATAGACTAGAAAAGAATGCAATTTATCACATGAATGGCACAAAGAAAGACCCAGTATCCCTTTCAGATGGGTGGATAAAAAGAGGATACATATGTATAAATAGCACTGATTAAATATTATACATCAAGATGTGTTTTAAGCAGGACAGATGCCATATTGGTATTTAAGGCAGAATATTTCAAAATATTTGTCCACTATCTACAGTAAAACATATACTTTATATTGTGACACGTTGTATATCTGAGTGTGTACTAGATTGCTATGAAGTACATTGCTTACTGTTTGAAATACACTGTCCTAAATCATATCCCAATGTGTAACTTATAGCCAAACGTCACTTGTCCTGCTTAAACGGTTCCTAGAGTTTTATATTTAGTCAGCTTTTTAAAAAATCATGGCCAAGGTTTGGGAAGTTTAACCCGTAAATTATTTTAACATCAGTGAATCAAAAATAAATAAAGAAATACTACAGAGAATTTTAATAGGAAAAAATTAAAAGTTTAAAAAAATAAATAATGGAAACTTAACTTTAAAAGTCACAGAATTATTTCATTTTGTACCCCTTTTTAAGTTTGCTTCTCCAAATGTTGCTTTAGATAAATTGTGGGGGCTCCATTTATGTCAGTCAATAGCACTAATACAGGATTTAAACTTGAACTTGCTGTGAGAGAGCCAGACTTTGCCGGGGAATGCATTCATGTGCAGAGCTGCCTTGCACAGCTCATTGGAGATAAGACAGTTTTTACTTCACATGCCAAGCTTTTGCCACTTTGTATTTTCATATCTCTCCATGACTCTGCAGAGACCAGCTTTTGATTGGTTTAGTAGTAAATTGAAAATGTTACTCTTAAAAAATATCTAACACTGAAGTAAATATCCAAGCAATACTGCTCTTCCTAAAACAAATTTTCATCGAGTGCTTCCGCTGAGCTAGGAAATGGTTGGACAGTAAGTTACTAAAATGAACAAGGTACAATCCTTGTTCTAACGGAGCGTCTGGTCTTGGAAATTTCCCACCTTGGGACTTGGTTTCATCTTGTCTGGCTGTATGGGTAGACTGAAGATCCTACGTACACCCTTCACCTTGCTCTCTGCCCTGGGACGTTGACCTATGTAGATCGCAGCAAGAGCTCTCTTGCTTGTTGGCTTCATCATTGGGATTGGTAGGGGAATGGGGTTGAAGTATTTATTGCCCCAGCTTCCTCCTTGCAAGGAGCCTTCCAGGCGGGCTCTGTGTTCCAGTGACCACGCTCCCTTCTATTGTTTCTCCAACCCTCCACTGGTCCCAGGCTTGAGTTTCACCTTTCAGGGTGGCTTCTTGGCACCCTGACAGCAACTTTGTAAATCATCCCTTTAGCATTGGGTACCTTGACTGAGTGCCACTTTAGCCCAAAACCTTTTCCTTAAAGATATTCAGTTCTCCTGATAGAGGCCTGAACTAATTTTTCAGCATACACAGTTGAAACAATTTCAAAAGGCTTACATATATTTATGTTTCCAGGAAGCTATCTTATTAATCAATATGAAAAGTTATTTAAAACCACAACCTCTGGTTCCTACAACTGTTTTATATCTACCCAATTGATACTTTAAAAGCTTCATAAATATTTGCTATTATGGGAGATTGATGTTGATTGTGATCCATGAAGCAGCCGTAGCCTTCATTGTTAATTACCTGGTTCACTAGGCTTCGTGCTAAATATCCTAGGAGGAATAGTGTTGAGGGAGAATAAGAAATCACCACCTTTCTAACAAATTTGCCACCAGCCCCTACTTCATGAGTCTTAGTTGAGCGTTGCTAGCTGTTCTCAGGATGAATGAAAGAGGATGAGGTAATAATTTACCCCCCTGGCAATTGCAATTAAACCCTTGGCCAATTATTCATTGCCTGTTGTATGCTAGGCATTGTCCTGGACCAGCATCATACTAGAATCTTTAAATTATCATCTTCATAATCACCACTACGCTCTGAGGTACCTCTTCATTCCATTTTGTAGACAAAGAAGCTAGTTGTTAAAGAGAACTAGGGACTTGTCCAGGATTGCACAGCTAGTTTCAGAACTAAAATTTGAATTCAACCCATTTAACGCGGAAGCTTTCTTTTCACTGTCATCTCATCTTCCAAAAGTCTCTTTGATTTTGTCACCAACTTTGCCAAAGGTCATATAGGTCATCATATTTGATCTCTTAAAAGTTTCAAACTTTTTTTTTTAATTGAGCACTCCATAAATTATAGAAAAACTACCTGATTTGAATTAGTCTCCTTCCCGTAGTAAAAGAGTAGAGAACATGGAATTTGAGGGAGAATGAAGAAGGATAAATGGACTATATATTAGCAAAGAACCTAGGGAACCCTCCGGTGAATAATAATCAAATAGTGACTTTTCTACATTTTATGTATTGAGCCATTTGCCCTACAACATAATGAGACTTGCTCCTGATTCCAGATTTTGAACTTGTGGTGTCCTTGGCAAATAAAAGGGTTTACCATTGACTGGCTCAGTCACTTCTGTGTGGTTTTAGAACATTCCCTATCTTTATTCCCTTGGAAGCAAGCATTTTCCAGAGTTTCTGCCCTGAGATAGGGACCAGGCTTAAAAGAAGAAAGAAAACCAAGAAGTCTATTGAAAACTGTCAGTATCATCTTGGTGGGGACTTATGATGTTTTGACTTCAATGAAAAAGCAAAAGAAGGCAAGCCCGCCAGTTATAAATTTAATTTATGAAAATAATACTACAGGCCTAACACATTCAACAGTACAGCCATTGATTCTTCTTTCTTGTTCCTTGGGGAGCCGTTGCTGTATTTGATATGGTGAACTTCAAATTGTCTTACTTTATCATTTAAATGTCTTATCAGCCATACAAGGCGAGCAACTGAGGAGTTGCATTCTGACTGGAAAAAGACAGGAGAGTGTTTTCACTTTTTTAGGGAAAAAAATATTACTTGGTTGACAGATTTTCCCTGTTGGTAAGAATTGTTGTTTTTCCCTAATTCGTTTCCTCTTCATTTTTGTATCAATCACAACCTTGCATTTCCTCATTCAGGGTGAGGCATTGGGAAAGGGTGAATCATAATGTTCCAAGCCTATAGTTATTCTTAACCTCTGGGATTATTTTCTTTAACATAGTTGTTGGAAGGCTGGCTGTTACCTGCCAGAAAATAAAACCACCAACTTTTCATCCCAAGTTAAATAAACATTGAAAAATAAGCATTGTGCAAGGGCCATTAGCTTATGTATCACTGTAAAATATTTTATGAGTCTTGGTATAAAGGGTGCTCATATCAAAAATAAATTGTGCCATAACAAACATTCCTCCCTGTCATGGTTTGTAATGGCCCTAATAGCAAATAAATCTAAGTTGAATTGTGTTAGTCTCCAGAAACACTGACCTTCAGTTTCTAATAGGTGGTTAAATCATTGTGATGATGACACAGTCTCAGCTATGAAGAGACACAGACTTGTGTCAACTCCCTGGACATCATTTATTTAGAAGAGGAGAGAAATCTCAATGAACTGAATTGCTCTGTAGTGACCCATTATATTTATGTATCTGCTTATTCTGACTTTCACTTTATACACATGCCAAGGAGAGTTCTGCCCATAACTCCCTGGGGATTCTGAGGGAGCAACACATAGACACACATAGAGGAAAAACCATGAGCAGTTACATCCATCAAATTAGAAATAATTTTTAAAGTGTAGTAATCTCTGCTGGTACAATATTGGTGAATCTGCTGGACTCATATCCTATTGATAGCAATGTAATTGCTTTGAAATGCACTTTGGCAATACATATGAGTGTCCATATCCTTTGATACTATATTTAAACTTAGGGAAATTTAGCTGTAGGAAATAACTTTAGAGGAATTTTTTAAAAGATAAGGTGTTCATTGCAGAAATTTTTTGTTAGTGAACAATTAAAAACAATCCAAAATACTCAATAATTGAGAAACTTTTATTCAATTTTGTAAAATTTGCATGCATTTACATATATGAAATCTAATTGGTAATGTGAAACTTTGTTTTATAGGTCTCAGCGAAAAAATTCTGATCAGGAGGGTATAAAATGATTGGATACCTGTAAAATGGAATTTGGTAAAATGTATCCAGATTTAGCTTTTAAATTTTATTCTAGTTTTGCATTGTTTTGCATTTAACAATAGTTAAGGTCTAAAAACTAATTGACCGTGAAGATTAATATCAATGAAAAAGGTTGGTTATTTTTTTTATTGTCACTTTACTGAGAATATTATAGTTTCTCAGATATAAACCTTTGCTTAAAGCTTGAAGGTTTTGGGAAATTAATGTTTAAAGGATCGTATTTAAGAAGTGAAACCAAATAGATAATAAACAAAATAGACATCTTTCTTGTTCTTTTTGGGGGGGTTTTAATGTTGGTAACCAGAGTGAAAATTCTTCTTAGATGATTCAGACAGAAGTAATTTTCTTTTTTTAATAGATTTTATGCATTATTTTTACAGAGAAGGACAGGGAGGGATGAAGAAAGAAGAGAAACATCAATGTATGGGTGACTTTCACCTGCCTTCAGCTGGGAACCTGGCTGGGGACTTGGCTGGGGACCTGGCTAGGGACCTGGCTGGAGACCTGGCTGGAGACCTGGCTGGAGACCTGGTTATGTGCCCTGACTGGGGAATCGAACCAGCCACCCTTCAGTTCTCAGGCTGGCACCGATCCACTGAGCCACCAGCCAAGGCAATAATTTTCTTTAACAGGCTGCAGCAGTGCACCTGGCCCATGACCTGGCAGTGCTTACTGAGTGGGGTAAACAGGGTTTAGGGAAGGGGCTCTTGTCCAAAGAACCATATCACAGAAGTAGAATATCCCTGCCTTGAATCAGACCTGAACACCCCATAGAGAAAAGCCTATTGAAATATCCTAAATACCCAACAGTAGAGAATTGGTTAAATGAAGTGTGCTATGGGCATAGGATGGACTATTAAATGGGCAAGGGAAGTAAAGTAGAAAAAAACATTAATCTAAGTAAAGTCCACAGTAAAATTATATGGAAAAAGGGAGATGCAAAACTATGCATAGAACATGATCCTGATCCTGATTTTTACACTCACTCATAATAAAGAAATTTAAAAGTTTTAATCTTGTCAATACTGATCATTTGAATAGTAGGAGAGCAGGTAATTAACTCTCTATTCATGCCCATGTTCTCCAATTTCTTTCTCCCTCAGGAGAGTTGTTTGTAAAAAAAATTGCTTCTTAAATTTAGTTTAATACAGGCACTCAAATGCATGTTGATTGAAATAATTTGGAAGAGAAGTAAAATAAATTAAAATAAAATGAAATAAAATAAAATGCCATTTTGATTGCATCAATTGATTAAAAGCCTACAGCAGTGTTCAGATAAGGTTTTGCTTTTATTGAACTCCACCAGTAAATAGCTTGCATCGACATGCCAGATATTGATATTTATGCATATACAAACTCTTGCTGAAGTTCATATTTTTCTGAAAAAAATTGTTTTGTTACAACTATAATGCTATATATACTAGATTCAATCAATTCTTCCTTTTTCCCTTCCTTCCTTCCTTCCTTCCTTCCTCCCTCCCTCCCTTCCTTCCTTCCTTCCTCCCTCCCTTTCTTCCCTCCCTCCCTTCCTTCCTTCCTCCCTCCCTCCCTTCCTTCCTCCCTTCCTTCCTTCCTTCCTTCCTCCCTCCCTCCCTTCCTTCCTCCCTCCCTCCCTTTCTTCCTTCCTCACTCCCTTTCTTTCTCCTTCCCTCCCTTTCTTCCTTTCTCCTGTCTTTCCTTCTTTCCTCCCTCCCTCCCTCTCTATTTTCCTTTCTCCCTTCCTTCCTTCTTTCTTTCCCTTTCTCTTTTCTCCCTTTTCTTCTCTTTCCTTTCAGTTCTACGATAGTAAGCAGAGGGAGAGAGGATGGGTTTAGCTCCATTTTTCCATTTGCAAAAGGGCTTAGGTTCATAAAATCTTTAAAAAATGGAAGTAGCAGGCAGCAAAGACTCTCGCTTCAGGACTAGCTAGCAACTAGATAGTTTTTACTTGCTAAATACTTTAGTGCCTGTGATTTAAACACCTCTTTGGGGCACATCGAGGAGCCTGCTCTTACCCTTCTGGATTCATATGGTAAGAAACAAACAAATGAACAAAATCCCTTAGCCTTGAATCTTACTAAAGAGAACAGACTGCAAGTAGACAATGTATGTTTTGTTTGTGAATATGTTGAGGGTGATGCACCCCCAAATTTGTCAACTTCTCATCACTGAATAAACCAGCCCTGCAGTTAATGAAATGCTGGAAACTCCCAAGGCCACTACCTTCACCCATTCCTCTGAAAGTATTGATAAATGAGTTTAGTTATAATTCTGTTCCTGATCATTAGTCATTTTTTACCCAAAGATTTTATCTTTGCTTGTAGTACATGAGGATCTAGACTCCTATCATTTGAAGTTGAGGGGCTATGGACTTTCAGATCAAGAATGGGGTGGACCAGTGTGGTTAATTATTACAAGGAAATTCTAATTAATTTTACGGTAGTAAAAACCATGAAAATAGTTTTTAGTGGTTTTGAAATATTTATGAAATGGAAAGAAGGAAAGAAGGAAGGAAGGAAGGACAATAAACTTGTCATCACACATGAAAAAAATGATAGTCTGGTTTTGACCACTGTATCTGCTGAGGAGGAATTGTTTGCTTTTGTACCTTGCTAGTTGGAAAAAGAAAGCCTCACCAAAAGGTAACTAACCTATTGATTATTTCCATAGTATTAGCTAGGTAATGAAATAATGTTATTTATGTTGGAGACAATTACTGCTTCTGTTTCTTTTAAATTACATTGGTTATGTGTTGCAAAAATTTAGCCTGGGGGTTAGCCAAAAATGACTTTTTTCCCTAATGAAAGACTACTGTTGCAAGACTTCTTTTTCCCTATTTTTTGCTATACACCTCCTTCTGTTTCCTCCTTCATGTCCTCATCATTTACATTTTTCTTACTCCTATAGATTTGAAGGATGACATCTCATAATACAAAACATCAGATTGCCCCAGGACCTAGCGCAGTGTCTTGCCTAGTGTAGGCGCTCAGTAAATATTTAATGAATCCAATTCAGAACCCTGGGGGAAAGAGTCGCAAATTTATCAAGTAATTCACAAAGAGACATATCCCTGGCAGCTAATCCAGTTAACTGTATGAAAGGAAGCTGAATCCAGAACATGTTTCAAATCACTTCTCTTCTTACAATTTTTTGTTTTGTGGCTGAAAATACTTGTTTCTCAGTATGTTGATCAAATGTGACTTGGGCTAGAGAGATTCACAATAAATAACACCAGGAGGCTTATGAATGATGTATAAAACCCACCAACTTAATGACAGGTAAGGCAGAGGAGAGCAATTACTTTATTTCAGATCAGCCAAAGTCTTGGTAACGTAATGCCACCATGGGAATACTGAGTGGCTGAGACCAGGTTGGAGTAAGTGCCTAGAATTTTAAAAGTTTCAAATGTTCTGATGGGTATTTACCTTTTTTGGTATTAATGGAGCCATTGCTTCAGGTGAGCACAAATGAAAACGGCCTCTCTTGCTTCCCTAGCATTTGCCCAGTGAAGGTTACCGGGGCCAGCTGAATGACATTTACAGTATTAATCACATTTTATTTTCAGTGAAACTGTACTTTCTTTTAAAAAGGGTCCTTCATGACTGACTTTCTCTCTAAAGCCTAGGTCCTGCAACAAATCAAATGATTTATTGCATTGCTACCATGTGCCTAGTACTGTGATTCTCTGTCATTGACATGATGGAAACATAGATCATAATATTATTGGATGGCAATGAGTCATAGCTCATGGGTGAAAGAAGTTCCAAGTGAAACTAATTGACTGTTGGCATCTAGGGATGAGTAATGATACAGCTGATTGGCTAACCAAAGACTGGTCTCCTCTTACACTATATCTATTCTATTTCTGCATATAAAACCCATCACTCAACTCTTCTGCATTCAATAAAGTTCTTATTATATCAGTCTGGATATTTTTCACTTGCAAGTTAAAAGAAAATTCCAGCCAAAAATGGCCTGAGCAAGTAAGGAAGTTAATATATCACAAACATGAAATAATGCTGTCTCCTGTGTGGTCTCTATTTTCAAACAGGTTTTTCCCTCATGCTTACCCAGATCCAACAGAAAAACAAATCAAGTGTTGTTTGTTTGTTTGTTTTCCCAAGAGTTTGGACAAAATCTCAAGGCTTGATCGCTTGAGTCCAGGTTGGGTCACATGTCCATCTCAGAAGCCCACCACAGAGGCCATCGCCTTGCCTGGGTCACCTGTTTGTCTGTGGAGCTGACATCAACTCCACACACACTGGGCTAAGCATAGGGGAAGGGTGATTTGCTCAGATGCTTTTACTGGAAGCAGAGGCTGGATATTATTAACAGATGAAAAATATTCAGTACACTTACTGATAGTCGAGCCTTGTGCAAGTTGTTGCTACAAAAACAAATTAAAAAAATGTCAGGCCTTCTCCAGGTATCAGATGATGAGCTGACAAGTATAAAAAGTATAAAAAGTGAGACAGCGAGAACATGTGGGAGAAAGAAGGCCACATGGTTCTGTATGACCTGATGAGTAAATGGGGTTTGGGAACAGGGGAGAAAGGGAAATAAAATATTATTAGGAAATTCTGGGAAATAATGCGGTGGGTTGCAACATGTCTAGGTAAAGAACTGAATTCTTGGGAAATGTCCTGTGTATTGTTGTTGCTTTTTGATGTGTGGACACAGCTTCCTTGTCACGATGTTCCATTTGCAGCTGGAAATAAGGGCCAGAAGCTCAGAGTAGGGGCTGGAACCTTTAGAGGTTTCAAACAAAAAGATTCAACCAGCCCTCCTTCCCTTTTGTTCCAGTCTGAAGGGTCTTTTCTCCTTTGTCCTGTATTTAGTAGCAAAAGTGGAGACATTCAGCAAAAGCTGAGGCATGAAGGAAAGGACAGGGAAGGGGGACACACAGGAGAGAAAAGGCAACGTTAGTCCTGTGGGATTGCATCTTATTTTAGTCACACCTCTTGGAAGGCTGTGCTGCCTATGTAAAAAGGAGCACAACATACACACTCAACTAAAATTATCACCATTCAAAAGTTCTCCCTTTAAATAGACCCAAATGAAAATAAAAACCCTAACCTCAGCTTTTAAAATCACAATGAAAGGATGGGAGTTCTCCTTTTATTTTCTCCGGCAGGCAATGCCTCAACGTTCCACTTGTCCCGTTGTGCAATATTTGTAAAAAGAGTGGAAAATAAAATACACTGTCTGCCATCTAAAGGAGACAGTATAGTGTAGAAGTTATGTGCTCATGCTCCATGATCAGCTAGAACCGGATTCAAATCTTCGTCCCATCTCTTCCTAACCTTGTTGTGGCCTCAGACATGCTCTTAACCCCTCTGAACCTCAGTTAGTTCAGCTATACAATGGGGAGAATGCTGTCTATTTCAGGGGGTTGTTCGAATACTGTTAATGTGATACTACTGTATATGAAGCATTTAATCTGGTAAGAACATGTAAGTAGTTCATACCATCATTGAAATGACTGGTAATTTGAGGCTCTGACATATTTGGCCCATCATTAAGATGATTTTTCAGGAATATTTACAACACAAGGAAATGAGATCTGAGTGCATTTCCGTTAATGGCTTTGTGCAACAAATGTTTATTATATAACAAGTCATTTTATCATTTAGAAGTATCATTACAGTTTCGCTCCTGGATCCAAATTTTTGTTGTTTCACAGAACCTTTGTAAGTCTTAAAGCACATCAAAAATGACATGCTGGTTCCTCCTTACTTCAGAATTTTGAATGTAATAAAATAAGCAAGGTCCTAATGTAAGATTTAGCAATTTTTTTCTGCAAAGAACCAGATAAGTACTATCTCCTCTCAGGCCCCATTTGATGGATCTCTATCTCATAGTTTTCTTTTGTCAATTTTTACAACCATTTTAAAATGTACGCACCATTCTTTGCTCATACAGAAGAAAAGGCACTGGTTGAGTCTGGCCATAAGCTGTAGTTTGTCAACTAGCATGGTTTATTATTAGGATACTTAAGCCAGTGAGTGCTAAAAAAAGGAAATGAGAAAATGCATTTAAGTAAATAGCTTGTAAGCAATTCTGATTCTGATTTGGATATACAAGTGTACTGGGCTTAAATAAGACCATTTGTTGCTATCCTTGATGGCACCGGGCCATTTTCATTGAGACACAATGAGGTTAGGTGTGACTTTGAGGACTGGGACCATTGAGAACATTAGCTCTGAATGATATCCTTGTGGTTTGCACAAATTTCTTTCTCTTCCTCAGAGGAGCAGTTTAGATTCTGGGCTTTAATGGCATCAGGCATAAGCTGCCATTAAAATCCTAAACTGAACATTTGTGTTGCCCTTTATGAAAAAGACCAGCTGGTCAGCCCCAGATGATTGCCACCCTCCCATGTATTTGTGTTGTGTACAATTAGCTGGATGATCCCTTCATGATAAAGGGTGTTTCGGATGTTTTCCCATCAGCACCCACTGGGAGGGAAATCCTCACCAGCACTCACTGTTTCGCTCAGCCCTGTGTCTCTGTGGACCCCGGACAGAAATATCTTCCTGGACATCATGATCTGGGACTGCCTGGGTCTTTTCTACCTCATGTCCCAAGATGCTTCACTGGACACACTGCAGAGTGTCTTCTTTACCCTGTTGCTCTGCCTACCTTTCTAATTCCCATTGACTAGATAGAAAAAGGAGAAATAATTTTAAGACATATAAAGTACCCCAAAATATTTATCCCTGCACATGCTGAGAACAGACTGCATTCTTATCTTTTAATGCAACATGTTCCATGTATTCTGTCCTTGATCACTTTTGTTCAACATTGTGAAACCTACGGACCTGTGGCCAAGGATAATGCCTTTGAACCAGACTGATCCATAGACTCTGGAAGAAGGGTAGACAGGGAGGAGTGGTGGGAAGGGACCTGTGAGCTGCTTCAGCCCCATTATGGGTCTTGAGAATATGTGTGGTCCTGCCTGTTTCATCTTCTGACCCCATCTGATTCTGTTCTGTTGATCTGGTCTCAGGCCAATTTCTGTTGAGCCTACATTATGGTCTGTAAGCCTCAGCCTGTAGGCCCAGGGCTGTCACACTCACCTCACAGGTGTCATCTTTATCTTGTCATAGCAGTCAAAGTCTATTTTGATTGGAACAGAGAAGTTCCTTTAGTGAATGGAGACCACCTGTCAGATGCTTTTGCGAACACATCCTTTTTAGTTTGTTTTGTTTTGTTTATGTATTTTTTTTCTAGAATGCCCTCCGGTTTATTTTCTGAGAACAGTCTTTTGACTCCCCGCCTAAACCAAAGATTGTCCTATGTTTGATGTATCTTGGCTTTTCAGTTCTGATTGATATATGATAGGTAATTTCTAGGGAGACTTCAATTCTTCAATGAAATCAGGTTCTTTGACATATAAACTTAGTGGCTCTCACCCATTCAGACAGAGAATGAGCTTTTATTAACTACAAGAAAAAATTACGTGTTTCCTGTTTTAAAATCAACATACTCCCAGTATAATTATTTTTTTCAGTCTTGTGGCTCTAGATTTCTTTCTCTAGTTGACCTTCTCTACGATCAGATTTGTGGCTGCTGTCCTTCCACTAGTTCATTAATTTGTTATACCTGCCCCAGCATAATAGCAACATGCTTAAAATGACATTTTGAAGTGATATAGCAGAACTAAAATATCTTCCACTCTACATATATCTTCACATCACAAGAAAAGGTTACTCCAGGAAGTAAGTTCTTGAGGGGTTATTGGAATATAGAGACAAAGTCTATGTTCTTCCCTTTTCCCAAACCTCTTATAGACCCATAGAGTAAAATAAGAGCTTGGCTACCTACTGTTGCTTTCCTCTTGGCCTGTGTGGACTCTCCTGAGTATGTGTGTGCCAACCCATTATTGTCCAAATTTATCCCTTTCCTGGTCAATCCATCTGTAAAAATTTCATGTATTTTTTTCCATAGCATACTGACCTGAAACTGGTAAAGCTGTCTGTATTTGTTGGTTGATAAAAGCAACAAAAATAACAGCTCTCATGTCTGTAATTAAATGTGTGAAACTAACAAATGAAAATAATAGAGAAAGATATGTTTTTACTCTACCAGTCATATTGTGACATCAATTTGAATTAAATAATGAGAATGAGAATTAGCAGATTTGCTCTTCATTATGGTGTAAATTAGCATTCAACTGCTAATCCAAAATAGATTTGCAAAAAGTTACCACTATCGATAATCATTTAGAATTCATTTTACTTAGATAAGTTAGAATCTCCAGTGATAGCAAGCAGGACTTTTCTTTTATGTTTCTGAACAAAACAAAAAAAAACGATTAAAATAATAGTTATTTCTTACAACTGCATCTTAAGATTGAAAACAAACCATGTACACATGGCTTTCTATTTCTACTCTTATTTTCCGCTAAAGGGTAAGCCTGAATAAATGCTCCATAAAACTAAGAAAATAAGATGGAATTAAAAATTAGTGTTGGGTAGACAAAGGTCAGAAAGTTATGGAATTGAAAGATACCAGGATGTTCATTCCCTTGCATAGTATTATTGTATCTCTAGCCGTTATAATACTTAATGATCTCTGAGAAAGGAATAAGGAAAAGGTCCCTCAGTAATCAGCTTTAGGAGTCCCTTCAACCCTGTCCCAGATATTGTTGCTTCAAACTCTCTTTATAACAGTAAATTCTTGTGTGTGCATATGGCTTAAATAACATATTTGTTAGAGATGGTATGGTGATGATAACATGTAATCACTATCCTTTTTTGTTGCCCTGCAAATATGACATATAATAATATCAACTACAGTCATATCAAAACACCATATATTGAATATGTAAGTGTGTTAGGCACTCTTTTGATTCCTTATTTTAGTATTATTTACTAGTATCCATTGCTATTATTGATGAAGAAATAGAAACTTGGAAAGGTGAGTAATTTGGCAAGTCCCACAGTTTATAGGGGACAGAGTTTGAATTGGGACCATGTACTCCAGAGCTTCACTCTTCACCTCCTGGTCCTGCATCATCATATTGTAACTATGAACCTTAATGCAAATCTCTGGGAAGGTCCCTGGTGAGTTTTCTCATCTCTGGATTAATTATTTCCAATTTCTAACATTTTGTCATGGTGTCATGTTCTAGCATTAGTCACTAACAGACATACATGGTATACTATTTAAAATCCACACACATCAAGAAAATTGGCCTCATTGGAGGAAATTAAGGTAGTTGCAATTTCCTGATGATTAAGCATGAGAATATGTTGTTAGAGGAAGTTGTAGAATTTTCTCTTTTGAAAATCTAGAGGGAAAAAGCATAATTAAGGCTTTAACAAATTCTAATTTGGACCCTAATTTCCTGATTTTGTAAAATGAGTGGTTTAGGGTTGGTGATCTCCTTGCATTTCTCCTAGAGCTAACTTCCTGAAAGTCTGTATGTACCTTTAGGTAAAGATCGGATGTTTTAATGTTTTGCCATCCTTTTTAGACGTCTCTTTTTATGCTTGAATGATTCTTGTCTCTGTTTTAGCTCCACATTCTTCAGTCTCTTTTAAAGGGAGATCTTGTAAGAGCTATTATTTAACAATATCCCAAATGCACAATGTACCGAATTAACTACAACTGTGTATTTGGAACTTCAACAATCACAGTTCATCAGTATTATATGTTCCTTCTCCTGTTTGATTAAGGTTAAAAAACAAGGATTTCCTCATTGGGTAACATTTTAAAATGCATTGTGCATGTGACAGATTGAATCTTATAAATGCATTAAGCATGCTTATTTTAATACCTAAGCATATGCAAAAGTTCTAGAAACATTTTACATGCAAATGTCTAGGGATCTTCAAGGGACTATAATAGAAATCCATATTCTGTGACTTCAAAGCCTTAGTTTCGACAACTAATCACTTGGCTATTTCCAAATCAAATTTCTTCAAACAAACCAAAGGCATTTATCCTACCCAAGAACCAAGTTCTGTGGCAAGTTTGACATTTTTAAACTCAAGCTGCTTATTGAGATATTCATGCACTGAAAAAGGCACCCAGAATTTCTTTCACGGGATGAGAAACACCTTTTTTCATGCTCCAATGACTCAGAAATTTGTCAAAGAGAATTTTATCAAATTTTCTTCACACACAAGATAAAAAAAAAAAAAACCCTCACCTTTTCAGTAAGAACGAGTATTTGGAATTTTAGCCCAAGAGCTCTTTCATTTTCTCAAAGGTGATGAATCCCTGAGGTTTCGTTCCTTTTGGAATCATAATCTTGGTGTTGCTTCTGAGTTGTTAACAATAACACTGATTAAGAGTGAGAGGAAATGAGATATTCCACATAACAATATTAAATGGCTTCACAAAGTTGAAATATTTTAAACATCACAGCATTTGTGGTGAGTAGAATGAAGTTGCCCAATTTCCCAGGGAACAGTGCAGAAATGAAAGGAACAATAATGATAAATAACTAACCTTTATCTAGGGCTTTCTGAGTTCAAGGAACCATGCCAATTCTTTCACATGCATTGTTTCAACAACTCTCCAAGGAGCTACTTTTGCCTTAGCATTTTTACCCATGAGAAAGCTGGGATTCAGAGAAATTGAATAACTTGACTGGCATCACCTGGACAAAATCCAGACAGGGTTCATTCCAGCCCTCTCTTCTTAATTGCTATGCTACTATCTTCTCTAAAACAAGAGTAGAATGGAAGCAGGAGGAGGCAACTCAGGCACGGGAAGACCAGGGTAGGATTCTTATGGACAGTTCTCTGGAACCCACATCACAGAGCCTATACAGGCTGGTTTAGAGTCAGCACTTACTAAATGTTTGTTGAATGAATGACTGTATGATTGAATGCAAGATGATGCATGATAATTTACAGGCCATTCTGTACTTTTAAGAGCTCCCCACCCCAATCTTCTATTTGAGTCCATTCTGCCCTCCATCAGTTGTGCATAATTTGGTAACACAACCTGGCTTGCTTTCACTTCCAGAACCAGTGCTGTACAAATTTGTGAAAAGGGCAAAATTCCTCTTTGTTGGCCTCTGGCCCTCCTTGTTCTTAGCTGATACTCCTATTTCCCAAGCCATGCATGCTACCCCCTTTGCTGGCTGTTTATTTCCCAAACTCAGCAGGTCCAGGAAAAAATCCATAATAGCCCTTCTGTGATCATCTTTCTTCTGCTTTCTCTTCCTCTTTAAATCTCAGGCCTCCTGGAAACAATTGTTATTTGCTTATATGTCTTCCTCCTTTGAACAGTAAGATTCATGAAGACAGGAGCTGCATCATTATTATACTTCCAGTGCGCATCATGGTATGTGAAATAAAGCGGTTGTTTAGTCCACATTTGTTATCTAAATTAGGGAATGAATGGATGGCTGTGTTCCACTGCAAACCTTGCTTATGAAGATTGCAGGTAATTGGATACTACTGCCATTAATAATTATTATAATAATGTACTTATTTAGAAATATTACTATAGAAAGCTTTATAGTCTCCAGAGTTGCAGGGGTGTGTGTGTGTGTGTGTGTGTGTGATCTTTTCATTTCTACAATAAATATTTATCAAGTACCTCCTATTCTACTATGTGCCAGGGCTGTTCTAGACATTGGAGTATATAATAGTTGACCATTACACAATTAAAATATAAGTTTTGTTTTTTACAATCCCTTTAAATTGTTTTTGGAAAAGAATTCTTTTCCTCTGTTCCTGGATGCAAATTCTAATAAGCTCCATAATTCCCCTGCTCACTCATGGATAAAACAGTCCTAGAATGCCTGGAAGTCACAAACACAGTCTCAATTGGGTAACTGCGATTTCCAGTTCTGTGCAATAATCAAAACTTTGAACTTGAGTTAACATTAGGCCTTCTCCCTTCCTCCAGCTAGAACTCTGTAGTCAGGGAGGGGGTCAGAGGGGCTTAGACTCATTCTCTACTCTTTCCTTTGTTCACCTCTTTCCTCATCTTTATATCTGCTATCTCAGTTCCCCTCATCTCAGGACTGAGCGTGACTTGGGAGGGAAGTGAAGGGCATAATACTTTAGCTTCACTAGTTCTTACTTGGTTGTCCGTTCTGAGTCTGGCAGATGGTTCAAGATCATCTGTTGTGGCTAAGGAAGTTTCATGTGCCCTTCAGAGGTTCCCCACTGGGCCCCTTCTTCTGGGGGCCCTTACCCTCAACATGTGTCTCTATTCTAGTCTGTGATCTTCTATGGCATTTATCTCGCCCTTAAGAGCTGGAGGTACACATCCTCAGTGTTAGCCTTCTAGGCGGACTTCTTAGGAATGATGTAAACAAACAAACAAACAAACAAACAAAAACACACTTGCTTTCTGTCCTGTATGGCCCATAGCTATCTGCTCCATGAGAAATGTTCACATCCCTGCCCTGACTGGCTGGGACTGTAGGCTGTTTAACCAGGGGTTAATTAGGCATCAGTCTTTTCTATCTCCTAACTGGGAAACAGCCCACAGATCTCCCCAGAGATCTTGAGGATCCCTCACCAGACTTGGGGTAGAAGTGGGGAGGTAGAAATTCAATGAAGCAAGAGGTTTCTCCCTTGCACCATAGTCCATACCTTCCTAGATTCTCAAATTGGAGGTTAAACTTTAGGATATGAGATTTTTTTTTTTTTTGAAAATCTGTACATGATGGGTTAGCCTTGGAAATTACCATCTATTTCACATTATGGTTTGTAGATACTGTGATTTTTAGCATAATATTATGTAATATATATATTTGTGTTATAGATATGTGTATCTCAAGTACATTGAGCATAGCTTGTGAAATGTAATGATAAAATTATTTTGCCATGAC
Source organism: Noctilio leporinus (assembly GCA_004026585.1). NCBI lineage: Eukaryota > Metazoa > Chordata > Mammalia > Chiroptera > Noctilionidae > Noctilio > Noctilio leporinus. The sequence goes on along the minus strand of PVIW01000189.1, from coordinate 549,432 downwards.
TCTATAAAATATATTCAGTTCTTCTGCTCCTGGTTGTAAACTTGGATATTTCCTGATATTTCTTAAGTAATAAAAAATATTCTCATCACTTTAAGTAACAAAAATACTGTCACAATTTGGTACTTTAAATGTATAATTTCATGTAATAGTCAAACCTTCCAACTTCATTCAAAATTACAGTGACTCTCTCCCCTCCTCATGGGCCCACAGCCTGTAAATGTGATGCATTTGGTTTCTTTTTCCTTCTTGTTCCGCTCTGCTCTATTTTGCTGTTTTTTATGGACCACTTGCAGTTGGAGCAAAAGGTAAGGAGGAAAGGCAAGCTTTTATAAGGCCAGCTCTGCAGTAAGGTGGCCTGTGCCCTCTAACCTGTTTTAAAACTCTTTTCATGGAACACTTTCACTGGTTCTATAGAATGCCCTTCCCACCCTTGGTGCTGGGCACCTCTCAACTGCACAGTGCTTTTGATATATGTGATGGTACATTTTCCTCTGACTGGTTCCTTACTCCTTCCATGAGGAATGAGGTGTTGTAGCGGGGAGCTTCTATCACCACCTCATTCTGGTTCCCTGTTTATACAGCCTATGTCTAATCTAAGGCACACACTCACACAACTCTTGTCCCAAGAAACTCTGGGAAACACTTTTGAGGCCATTGTTGCTGGTAGAGGTAAGATGCCAGTTCACTCCAGGGCCCCAGCTGCCAGGGCAGATGTTACATTTCCAAGTGGTCCCAACGTCTCTTGGATCTGAAGGGGCAAGCACCCCATTGGGGAAGAGACCTCCTAGCATACATAGCTCTTGCTAAAGAAATCCCCTCAAATATTTTCCTCTCTTAAACCTCTTATGTTATGTGGGGCTGACTTAAGACCACAAAATTAGGTTTGGTTGTCTCCTTTTCAGGTCTTGCAGGTTGATCTGTCTCATCAGTAACATTGGTATCTGATATTTGTGAGAGCTGAGTGTTCAGTCAAAACTTTGAATTTAATATCCTGGTATAAATATAGTTTTGTACACGACTATCCCATGGCATTTGCAACATGTATTTTTATTTCTATTTGACAGATGAAGAAACTAAGGTTCAGGCAAATTAAGTAACTTGCACCATGGCTAGTCTCAGGTTTTCCCTCTCCATGATCTTTGCTCTTTCCCTGCCAATGAGTTAATTCATTGTCCTTCTGAAAATGGACTGGAGGCTCTGTGAATTAATGAACAGAAATAATCTTACTGGTAGTCCTAGAGTCCTACAGAATCACCAAGAGATCCTTGTACCATAGTTTTTTGAAAGCACATAATTAATGGTAAGTAAAATAAAATAGATTTAATGATACTCTGGACTAAGTAGGCTTAATTGAGAAAAATGGGCTTACATCAAAAAGAAACAAAAATACAGACCTAAAAATATGAGCATAGTAAAAAAATTTCTACAGAAAAATACATAATTTATTATTGCAAACAAAATATCTGACTATTTGGTAATCAAAGCTAAATGGGGTTTGTCAACACTTGAAAGAAAACCAATTAGAGGTTGTGTTAAGAATAATGAATCCCACCTGTGCCATAGGTAGTGTCTTGGAAAACCAGACACGAAAGTAGTCATATGTACCTAACTTGGGGATGGAGGAAAGCCATGGTGTAGGACTCCCTAGTGCAGAGTATAAACATCACTGGGAGGTTAAATAAATATGTAAGAGTAATATGCACTTGGGGTTGAGAAGCTTTTGAGTACTTCAGGTCTCTTGTAGGATAATGTCAGTAATGTCATTGGTAAGTCATAGTTTATCACCTGTTCTATCTACCAACTGGCTTATTTTCCTGAAAGGAAATGTCATCCCCCTGGTGCCCTGGGATTGGGGCAGTCTATTTGTTTCTAACCCTATACCCTTTTACCATGAGGACTGGGCCTGATGGGGGTGGGTGGGAGAATATGAAACAGAAAGTTAACATCTTCTTACTTCTGTTGATTTATTTAAAGTACCATTAATCCTATGCCTAAATATGTTTACTGATACTTCACCAAGGGCAGAAGAAATCAAAGAACAAATCAACAAATGGGACTATATCAAACTGAAAAGTTTCTGTTCAGCTAGAGAAAACACCAGCAAAATTCAAAGGGAATCAACTGTATGGGGAAACATAATTGCCAATGATACCACAGACAAGGGTTTGATCTCCAAAAGATATAAAGAACTAATGCAACTCAACACCAGGTAGACAGATAGCCCAATTAAAAAATGGGCAAAGGACCTGAATAGACAACTCACTGAGGAAGATATACAAAGGGCCCAGAGGCATATGAAAGAATGCTCAACATCACTAGCCATCAGAGAGATGCAAATTAAAACCACAATAAGATACCACCTCACACCTGTCAGAATGGCAATCATCAACAAATCAACAAACAACAGGTGTTGGTGAGGATGTGGGGCAAATGGAACCCTTGTGCACTGTTGATGGTAATGCAGTCTGGTGCAGCCACTATGGAAAACAGTATGGAGTTTCTTCAAAAAACTAAAGATGGAACTGCCTTTTGATCCAGCAATTCCACTCCTAGGACTATACCCGAAGAATCCTGAAACACTAATTCAGAAGAACCTATGTACTGCTATGTTCATAGCAGCACTATTTACAATAGCCAAGTGCTGGAAACAGCCTAAGTGCCCATCAGTGGATGAATGGATCAAAAAACTTTGGTACGTTTATAAAATGGAATACTATACAGCAGAAAGAAAGAAGGAACTCCTAACCTTTGCAACATGCATGGATGGAACTAGAAAGTATTATGCTTAGTGAAATAAGCCAGTCAGTGAAGGACAAATACCATATGATCTCACCCATTACAGGACAATAATGAGCAAAACTAACAACAAGCAAAACAGAACCAGATATATGAATACAGTGAATAGCCCTTCAGTGGTCAGGGGGAAGGGTGGGGGTGGGGAGTGGGGAGGAAGAGGCAAAGAAGGGGAGCAGTTTAGACAAGAACTTGGTATGGAAGAACCATGGACATGGGCAACATGTAGGATTGATTTTGTGGGGGAATGGGTGGGTGGGGAAGGGGACAGAGGGGAGCAAAAAGGGGATGGATGTAATACAACAACAACAAAATTAAAAGAAAATAAGTACCATTAGATCCACTTTTGTGTATCATTTTACTCCCTATCAAGTTCAATTTTAGATCTTTTTTTCTCATTATTTAAATCATTCAACCCTTCAAAACTGAATACTGTCTTTGGAAGTAAAGAATATCTGTCACAGGACTTGTGCTGGAGGTTTTTCAAGTAGGTGGAGAGATAAATGATGCTTGGAGGGTTGGCATAGTTGGAAATACATGGCTTATGGACACACCAAGCCTACAGAAACTGACAAGGGGACCACAGTGCACAGTAACTTTTGAAGTGGGACTTTTAAGGGGAGGAAATTTAGGGGATGCTAGAAGTAGAAATGTGAAATCAGTATGAAAGAAAGACATGAACTACAGCTATAATCCCTTCACTTCAGATTTTGCATTGTGATCTCAGACTACTGATTCCTGAGTTTGAGTAACTGTTTCTCCAGGGTGCTCTGTTATTTGGAAATCTAATTTTCTAAAATGTAAGACTCCCTGGGCTATCCAAAGGGAATGGATATCTCTCTGTTTGAAACAAGATAACAGATATAGGTGTGCTTTCAGCAATTTAGAATAAGAGTGCAAACATTAGGTCTGATTTTTATATTTTTTGTATAGTTTAGTCTATTTTCAAAAGATGTTTAGTATGTATTGCTTTATTTATTTTTCTCACGTCATTTCAGCATGTGTATATAAGAAGAATGTTGAGTTCAGTCATTCAGAAATTTTTAAAATTGGTATCAGCTAAGTTATCAAGAATCTCCACAATCTGAAAAAGTTGTATATGTTCAGGGTCATTTCCTCAGAGGATATGAGCAGGTTCATGTAGATGCTCCACACCTCCCCTTCTCATCAGGGCCCCATTATCATCTCTGCCCAGGTCCTTAGTAGGGTTCTGCTTTGTCCATATCTCTGTAAATCTTGACAATTCTATGAAGTTTTTCAAAAAGTAGAAAGCTGTTGGAATGTCTTATTGTTTTATAAGTTTGAGTCCAATCATGGTTGCAGAATTTCTGGTGTCACTTCCTAAAACATTTCTTATTCATTTTGAGTGCTAAATGATATCTTGATCATATCCTATGCTTTCTAGAATCCACACTGCCTTAAATATTTAGCAGTCCCATTTCTGACATTCAACTAAGGGAGTTATGGTTTTAGGTAAAGTTGCTTTTCTTTCTTGGAGGATATGCTGGTCTTATCAAGTCACTTAAGTCTGTAAAATTAAGTTTCTAATTCATTTGTCAATTTACAAATAATCAAGATATACTTGTTCAAAATACAGTATTCTCCAGAGGGAAAGTGTGTGTGGTATGTGTGTGTGTGTGTGTTTGTGTGTGTATTCGCATGGTTATGGAGGTCCTGATATCTGCAATTGGCAAACTGGAGACCCAGAATAGATAATAGGGTAGTTCCAGTCCAGCAATTTTCAGCTGGTGTGCTGTGGCACATGGGTATGCCACAAGAATTTTTAAATGACGTCAGGAATTGTATGTTTTAAAATTTCTTGCAGAACACAGGTTGAAAATTGCTGTTCTAGTTTAAAGGACTGTATATTTGAAAACCAAGAAGAGCTGATATTGAGTCAATAAGCAGGGAAAAATATATCTACATGTTAAGCAGTCAAGGAGACAGAATTTCCTCTCACTCATCAGATTGGTCTTTCCTTTTCTTTCCAGACCTTTGACTGATTGGAAAAAGCCCACTCACATTGTAGAGGACAACCTGCTTCCTTCAGTCTACAAATTCAAAAGCTAATCTAATCAAAAACACCCTCACAGATATGTTAAGAATCATGTTTGACAAAATGTCTGGGCACCTTGTGTCCCAGTCAAGTTGACACATAAAATTAACTATTACACAAAGTATATGAGGTATGTCCAGAAGGTATGTAGCTATGTAATATGAAAAATAGGGACATTTATTGAAGAAGATACAAGAAACATTGTACACAGGACAATGACGCCTCAATCCCCTTCAAAGTAGGCACCTTGGCACCTCACACAATTCTCCCAGTCATCATCAGCTTCCTCATTGTATTTTCTTGAATTTCGCTGATGATCTGAAATCTCTTCCCTTTCAACAGTGATTTTTAGTTATAAAAGCCAGAAATTGTGGCGTACCGAATCTGGAATATTACCTGCATGATTTGATGTTTGCCAAGAAAATCTGCATGAGATGTGATGCATGAGTAGGCAGTGTTGTGGTGATGAAGGTTCCAATCACCAGTTGCCCAAAGCCATCACCTTCTGAATCATTTGAATAGTTTCTATGGAGGAATGTTCAAACTTAATGCAAAATTTGATGAAGATTCATTCTCACTCAGTCAGTTCTAATGGGGCAGCCACACAAGAGACATGCTCACTTAATGGTATCTACTGCCCCACTGATTGACTATTACGGTGACGTCATCATTGTTCATACATGCACATTTCAGTCCACTGTCCTTCGCTGCCAGGTTACGTGAATGTTCTGCCAACCATTCTCATTATATTAACAATGGCTGGACTTTATCGGGACAAACTATACAATGTGTGCCAAGTGCACCATAGTGCTAATTTAACATGCCTTATTATTAGAAAAATAGAATAATGAAGTTAATTTTACTATTATTAGAAAAGACTGCTGAAAATAATAGTATATTTGTCATAGTATTTTTGTATGTGAATTAGATGCCTAAGAGATGATATCTCATTGTGGTTGGAAGATGTGCCTATGGCTGCCTTTGTAATGTCAAACAATGATGTGAAAAGTCTTATGTATTAGAGAAAGTAATGCTAAGTACTATAATAATCCCTAAATTTTGCTAGCTTAATAAAAAGTTGTATTTCATATCTTAGTCTGATAAAGATCAGGAGGCTCTCCACTTTCACAGCCCTGCCGTATGTTTAAATTTATATTTTTAAAATCACTATGTATGTCGTTTTTCTCCATTGATGATCTTGTATAGAACCCAGTGGGAAAAGACTGCAAGTTTAAATAGCAAATTAATCTTTCAAAGGATTGTGTTATTTTAGAATCTTTCTTAGTAGGAAACTTTGGAAATATGGACTTGTTAGGCTGGTGTAGCAGAGGGAACCCTTCAATTGAGTTTTAGATTCAAGTACCAATTGTCCTCATTAAGCTAGAAACCTCACTAAGTTCATTAACTACTCTGGGGCTTAGTTTTCTAATTTGAAACTTAAGATGTTGGCCACCCTGATTTTTCTAAGATTATTTCTGAAAGAAAATTGCGGTTTTTTCAGTTGGACAATCATCTCTTTAGATTTGGCTTACACATAAATTCTACTTGGAGGTGAGGGAGGGAAGTGGTAAGATGGGAAATGATTCCTCTGTCCATATGAAGCAATCCACCTAATGATAACCCACTGAGAAACAACCATGGCTTCTATGAACAAAGTTAAGGTCACAAATCTCATTTACTGAGTATTAGCTGCTTGTTAGCCGTAATGTGCCAGACATTGAGCTGGAAAAGCGGAGGCAGAAGGCGGTTCTGGAACTCCATTCCTATCACAGAGAGTCACAGGGGACCCACACCAAGTATTCTGGCTTCTGGTTTAATGTGAGTTCTCCATTAGACATCCTTGTTTTAATTGCCATTTGTTGTTTCAATTTGTTAGCATTGTTGTATTTCTGAGCTCTCCACAGAATGCATAGTTGCTCAAATGAATTGCCAATAACCAATCATAGGAGCACTTAGAACCACCCTGGACAGACCCTGCTGTGCCATCCACAACGTTCTCAGGGAAGCGCACAGACACTGCCCCTGAGCCTCCCACCCACTGCCACTTGGCTCCGATCTCAGGAGAAGCCACCCATCTCAAGGGGTTTTGTTCCTGTGGAGCAAGAGGTGTAATTAAATTGTGTCCCAGCAGTGATGGTTCCTTAATGATGATGAGCTAAAACTAATTGTATTGATTGGTTTATTACTGACTTAGGGGCCCCATCAAGCAAATGGACTGAGACCATTTCCATATTCTTATCTGCTGGGTAAGTGAGAAACAAATGCCCCCTCCATACGTCTAAGTCTTGAAGTCACTGCCCTCTACAGCAGACTGCTCTGTGGCCTCAGGTGGGAGCTTTGCCCAGTGCTGCAGCCATTCCACCATCCATCTTTTTCAGATGGGTGAAGGAACAGAAAAGTTTAGTATTAATTTATGGGGATTGTTTTTAATGATTATAATTTGGAATGTTGCCAATGGCACCAGATGTATCTGCTTTCTTCATGAGATCTCATCCTGAGTCTTTATAATCGTAATTTGGGATTCTCTGAGGAAGGGGGAGTTATGGTATCTGGAATGGTCAGAAATGAAGAGAATTTAAAGCATGAACCAAACCACCTGAATTCAAAGAACGGGAGCCACCAGTTCCTGGTGGAAAGTGAGGCTTAACTGTGGGCAGCTGTGGGGGTTGTAGAGGACAAAGGCAGGAGGTCTGTTGTACTTACTACATCTGTTGGATCTTCTTGGTCTTGGGGAGGGCAGCTCACTGCCATGTCTGCTGTTCTACAAATTAAGAAAAATGAAGTGAATTATAGGGGGTTCTGAAGAGACACACAGTAAATTACTTTCAGGGCTGGGAAATTTGGCCTAAGTGGAAGAGAATAACATAAATGGTTTTATTTAGCTTTAAAAGCATGAAGCCAAACCATAAATAGAAGGTTGATCTGTGACTATTCATTTCCACTGAGGTGAAGCAGTGAAACTAAGACTGGTCTTCAGAAAATATTCTGGGGGATACAGAAAGAAAACTATTTATCGAGTTCACGTTCACCTCTAGTTACTCTAAATGCCTTACATGTATTGCCTCTTTAATTCTCTTTCTACCCCAGCAGATAGGTATTCATGTCCTATTTTAGAGAGGAAGTAGATAGGGCTCAGATGCTGTAAGTAACTTGCCTAAAGGTGCCTATTTTGGCCCTGATTGGTGACTGGGTGTCATACCACAAAGGGTTTAATTCCCAGTCCTGGCACATTTCTGGGTTGTGGGTTCAGTCCCCATTCAGGGCCCATAAAAGAAACAACTAGTTGATGTTTCTCTTTCACATTAATGTTTCTCTTGTTCTCTTTTTCCTTTCCTTCTCCATCTCTAAAAATTAATACATAAAATCTTAAAAAAATAAAGGTGCCCATCTAATATTGGCAGATTAAAAGCCATAGCCATTCACATCAAAGACATAATCTTAGGAGGTAAAAATAGATCTTTCTCCTTCTTTATATTTCACTAGAAGTCAAGGGAGTTCCCTTCAGCACCTCTATGTGGTCAGTTTTGAAGACAGTGACACTTTCTGCCTGTGTCTCAGTGCTCTTACCCACCCCAAGGGAGGGCCACATCTACAAGAAGACAATATGGAGAGCCTGAGTATCTTTGACCACGTTGGTCAGGGGCAAGACCACAACTCAAACCTATCCACACCACCTTCAGGCCGACCTTTCTCTTGTCACCTGTACACCATTCCTTTCTTCCATGAGGACCTTGCCCCTGTGACTTCATCCAGAAACAGGCCACACAGGAGCTGCTTCTAGCAGCCCATGTATCTGTTGGCCAAGTCAGAGGCATGTGGTCTCAACAGAACATGGCTGGGGCTCCTTCCACAACCCCCAGTACTTTGTATCAGCCATACATCTAATGCTTTATTGTGATTACCAGCTGGCTTGTTCTTTCTATCCTCAATTGGAGAGGAAGAGAGTGATTCAAATTTTTCTTAACTGCTGGTCCCCACTACTGACAAGACATGTGAAAGAAATTTCTGAATATGAGGGTCATTAAGGCGACCCGATAAAAGACTAATATGTCTGGGAATGTTCAGGATGTCTCGAGCCATAGGGTAAAGAGGTTTTTACAAAATCTCTCTTAGCCTTGATTGAAACCTATTGAGTTAATCCAAAAAATTTGTGTTGCTTTTTGCTAATTCAAGGTTTTATTTTAGAGGAAGTCACCTTCTAAAAAACTTCACTTTTTACCTCCCATTTTCAGATCTAAACTTCATTGCCATTCACTCTGACTATGTAGGGCTAGATCCACCAATAAACTTTACCTCATTCAATTCTCAAAACCACAGAGAAAACAAAGGGAGGTAGAAGGTAGTTTTCTTTCTGTAGAGGAAAAAAATGTATTGACATGTAAGTGATTTGTCCAAGGTCATGTAATTGTTAAGTAACTGGATTGAGACTCAGATTGTGGTCCTGTGCTCTGATGTATTAACCAGCTGGACTTAAACTAGAATAACACTTAACAACAGAACATATAAGAAAAGCAATCAATAATTTGATTACATAAAAATATGTCTTCTGCATAGCAACATTAATTCATTCATTTAACATACAAAGATAAATAAGAAATGTAACAGTAATTTATCTCCCTTGACAAAGGATTAATTTCCTTAATATAAAGAAGTTCTTTACATATCAATAAAAAATACATAAACAACCAAAAACAAAATAAATGAAGAAGATATATAATTGGTCAATGACCAAGAAAACATGCTTAAATTTACATGTGATTAAAGAAATACCCCAGGCATGGGAGTGGAACAGCGGAGAGCAATAGGGGGAAAATTGGGACAACTGTAATAGAACAACAATTTTTAAAAAGAAAGAAATACTCTGGAGATATCATTTTTCACTAATTGGCAATAATTAAAAAGTTTGATGATGCATAACATTGGTGAGGAGATGGGGAAAACTCTTGGTGGGAGTATAATTTGAAACAGCTTTTCTGGAGGGCAATCTGGCAATATTTATTATAACCTCTTACTAATGCTCATAATATCTGGTAGAGTGTGAAAGCAGAATCTCATTACCAGAAGTAAAGCATAGATGAGGCCCAGAGGATGTGTTTGCTCTGTCCATTGGGTCACTTAACAAACTACAGAGACCAACTCAGAGGAAAGTCAGGAAACCTCTGCTCTAATTTCCTTTTCTATACCCTCTCTCTGCTTCCCTTTAACTGTCTTTATCCCTTCCCAGCTGTCTTTTTATGTTTTGGTGTTCTCCTGGATTTCCAGCTCCCAGATTGTCAATTCTGTTAGGTCTCCCACCCTTCCTGGTGGGGTCCTGTTGTGTTCTGGGCTTTTAATGGAGGGTTAAGGGGCCATATAGACATAAGAGTAAAAATATATAAGATAATAGAAACATCTCCCTTGATGATTTTGTGCCCCACTTATAGTGTAACTCATATGTAGTATGCTAATAGGACCTTCCGCTTGGTGAGCAAAAGAGAAAATAAAGAAGGAATAGAAAATTTCATTCAATGAAAATATAAATTGACCCCGAAATTACACTTGGAGAAACCTATTTTGTAGGCATACTTTCAAAAGTGCATGAAGATACACTTGAGGAAATTAATCACAACTTTGTAATGCAGAAGATAAAATACAGAGACAACTGAAATACTAGCTAGGAGACCATTTAGAACGAACTAGATTTTCCATTATTACACTCTGTTGGAAAGTCTCTTAGAATATAAAACGAACTCATATTCTCCAATGTAAAAATTTTTAAAAAGACTTTGGCCAACTTAAATGTACGTACTTTTAGAATTATAAGAAAAATTATCAAATGTCTATTTATTAATGCAGTTACACATTTGCATTTAAGGTCACATAGATTTGGGAAAATTTCCACTTTTGCATTTTTGAATTAATATTTTTGAAATACTTCACATGCATCTTTAACAGCATTTTGACCAAATGGAGATCCTTTCTGAGTCACCTACACACATTTTTCCTCAGACATCTGACTTATTTCCATCTGTTCCTTGAGATGTAGCATTTGTTGTTCCACATAAGATACTTTTACTAGAAATTTTATCCCAAACCACAAGTACTCAGCATCAGGGAAATTGCTTTATTATCAATCCTTCTTTAGATATATACTATGTAGGATTTCACATCATATCCAACTACTCTGTTGCTTTTTTTAAACCAGGACAACTATGAGAGGCTTTTATTTTCAGCCAGCATTGTCAGACCACAGTGATGTTGCTTGTTAAATGATCCTTGAAAGGCTCCTTATATGATCTTGAGCTAGAAATTTTGAATTCTTACCATCAGCAGTAAAGACTAATGTGTGATATATTTCTTTGCCACCTTTTAATCAATTACAACAGATAATCTCAATAAGCATCCAAAACAGCTCTTGATTGAAAATGTTTCAGGCTAATGCATCTTTCCCCAACAACAATCTTTTGTTCAAAATTAAGTGATGAGGAAAACTCCCCAACGATAAGTATCCTTCTTTTCTAAAGGATAATTGTAGTGAAATAATTTCACCTTTTATCAAGCAATTATGGAGTATATAGAGATGTGGAAAAATATCCCGATGTATTTTGAAATAACAGAACATGGTGCAGAATTGTATTTATAGTCAATGCATTTGTACAAAGTAAAAAGGTTGTTATAGACAGGTAAACATTATCTATAATTATATGTGATCACATATTCTTTAACTTTTTCAGGAATAATACAAAGGGATTACTTACTCCTAGGGTGGTTGGGGAGGACCACAGGAGGAAGAAGAAGCCACATATTTTTCTTTTTTACCTTTATTTCAGCGTGCATTAAATGGAAATTAGTTTATTTCTTTTCCTCTTTCCCCTTTGCCTCCTACAAGCCATTTCTTATTTGCAGTTTTGCTTGCTATTACCTTGAGCCAAATTAAACCACTGACCTCCTGGTGGAGAAGGCCAGAGCCTGTTCAACAATCCTCCCCTCTTTTTCAATCCATTTTCTACTGTCAGCAAACACCAAAACACTGGTCATGCTCCATTGTAATCTGTAAATCCCAAAATATATAAATGCATACGGTATGCCTTACAAGGCAAACGATTCAAAAGGTAGCATCCTTATCCCAGGGGGTTTATTTTCCAAGTCACACAAAAATCCTCACCAGGGAAGAGTAAACTATTTTGTTAAGCTGAAATAGCAGAAGAGGAGATCAGTTTGGGAAAAGATGACTAAGGGAAGGAAATTCTATAAGATGAGTGAAGAAAAAGGGAAAAAATATGCTTGATGAACAAGCTAGCTGCAGTTTTTCCAAATTAATGAAACCAAATACAGAGAAGCCAGATATCAAGATAAACCAGTAAGCCTTAAGGGAAAGAAAGAGGAATAAATTTACAGGAAGGAGAAAGGGAGCCCATGTTTGATGAGTGCACAGCGTGCAACAGGAGTTTTGCTGCTTCAGCTCGGTACAAGAACCCCTGGCTAAGCGTACATAAACTATAAAAATGTTTCCTTCTATAACAACCAGTCTGAATATAGGCAGTCACTGCAGTTGATTCAGTCAATCAATAAAGCTGGAGCTCCTGATAGGCTCAGCATCTCTGTGATATTTTGGTTCCCTTTCCCTGTTCCCACAATCTGAGACAGGTGTGGCAGTGTCTAGCATCACATCCTCCCAGAATCCACTCCAACACGTGAGCCAAAGGGTGACTGAGGGCAGTGTTTCTTCACCCATGATTCTCTTAGCTGGAAAAAATATCTTGCTCAGAACCCCTAGCCATTGTTCCTCACATCTTATTGGCCATAGACGGGTCACATGCTTAACCTACTCCAGGCACTGCATCCACATTGCTGAGCTCAAGGGCTCTCTCTTCTTGATACTAAAAGAAAATTTAGAGCTCTGCTAGCAAGTAAGGGAAAGTAATGTTGTTCAGAAAGGTGAGCACCAATGTCTGCCACATTATTTAATCTTCTCAAATAACCTTTTGAGATATTATTATCATTTGTATTACTTTGCTAGGGTTGCCATAAAATGTGCCACAAAGTGGGTAGATTAAATAACACATTTACTGTCTCACAGTTCTGGAGGCTAGATGTTCAAGGTCAGTCTTGGGCAGTGTTGATTCCTTTCTGAAGAGTGTGAGGGAAGTATCTGTTCCAGGCCTTTCACTGTGCCTTGTAGATGACTATTTTTTCCTAAGTCTCTTCATATTGTTCCTCTGTGCCTGTCTATGTCCAAATTTCCTCTTTCCATAAGGGCACTAGTGCTATTGGATTAGGGCCCTCCCTAATGACCTCATTTTTGCTTGATTATCTCTGTAAAGAATTTACCCCCAAATAAGATCACCTTCTGAGGTTCCAAATGTTAGGACTTTAACATAATGAATTTTAGGAGGGGACAATTCAATCTGTAACATCATTGAATAGAAGGAAAAAAAGCCAGTAGAATTTTGCCCAAGACTCTGCCTCGAAACCTGTCTGTTTTGTCATCAACTGGCACTCTTGCTACCATAACATAAGAAACCAAAACTTAATATATGAAAAATACAGTCAGTGAACAATATTGTAATATTCCTAATGTTTATGATAGAGTGTAGGGCTATTATATGGATATGTGAAAAATTACACATTTTCAGGTGAAATATTTGAATCCTTTTTCCAGTGTAGATATAGTTTAAAATATAGTTGTAGATCAGACAACATGAAACAGAGCCTAGAAGATAATTACACATTAAGTTTTATATACCAAAATAGTTGAAGATAGCAAAAGAATTCAATGGGGGGCAGAAGGAAAAACTGACCCACCAAACACTATCAGCAAACAAAATTTGCCAAAGGAAAAGACATCCAATGACACCTTGCAAAGACCCATATTCCACATAATGTCACATTCTGAGTTTCTGGGTAGGCATATTTTTAAAGGGCCACAATTCAGCTGTCTAAATTATTGAATAAATATCTGGGGAAATAAATGAATGAATGAAGTGGTTTCAGTATTTAGTGTAAAGAATTATGCATTTATATTACATGAGAGTAATCTATTTTTAAAAGGATGAGAAATTATAAATGTAGATCAAACATACAGATAGCATAGGAAACCCAAGAATGGATGCTTAAAGGACATTTAGATGCTTGTGTTAGGGGGTAACCCCATGATATCTTGGGCCTTCACTGTGCAAAGTGTTATATTTGAAAAAACCTAATGTAGCTTATAGTTTAGCAGCATAATAGATCAGTCAGTGAAATATTACTATTTCTGAAGCTGTACTATTTGTGACTTGAGCTTCCCTAAGTGATTAAGTAGTACTGTCTATTAGTATTGATATTTTAAAAAGACAGACATTTGGAAAGATGTTCTGATGTATGGAAGCATTTTAATAGTATCACACCCACTGTTAATCCTCTTTTTTTCTAGCTTCAGGTGTGCTATTGTTCAGTGATAGAGAGCTCAGAAACTTCTAATCCTTCTGCTTCATCTTGTAATTTCACATATGAGACTAAACATGGCCAGTGAGGAGGTGGGTGTCATAGGCACACTAAACAAAAAACAATTTCCTATCTGGCTACACATTTTTTTATAATTAGGAGAAGCGTTATTATTTTCAGCACTGATGTGCTAATGATCATACTTAGGTGAGAAATGGGCAACCAAAACTACTATTGAAAAACTTGGAAATCAGGGTAATATGTCAGATAACATTTAGACATGTAATCAAACTAGGGCTTGTCCTACATCATCAATTATTGACACCACAAGAAGTCACTTTATACATAGATCCAAGTATAGCCTAGACTGAGACACAAATCAGCAAGACTCAGTCAGCCTAATTGGAGAATTTTATTTCCAAAGAGGCAAGGATTTCAATAAGTTTAGATGTAGAATTGCCTTTACATTTCTGGAGAAGCAGAGCTAGTCCCTCTGGCTGTATATTGCTTGAGATGCAGTGTTATATATTAAAAGCACTGAAAATAGAGCCAGAATGGAGAATCTTAGGCTGCCTTATCATGAATCTTTCACCTTTGCTAATCTTAACAATCGGGAATAATTTTACAAAGGACATATGGGGCAGCGTGTCCATGGGAGGAAGAGGCACCCCTTAATTTCAGGGCGAGGCAGTGTTGATAGGATCATTGGTACTTGTCATTAGTCACTAATGGCAACCTCCTTGTTTAGCAGCAGAGGAAATCATCAAATATGTTCAGCTCCTACATTGAAGCATAATCATTACATAATAATGTGCTGTACATGAAACATGGGTATTATTGGCCACATCGTATGCTAATAAACTGCAGGGGGTTGCTGAGGCCCTTGGAAATGGTACCTGTGAGTTCAAGATGGTTTTCTGCTTGCACTAGGTGGTACCCTACACCCTGTCAAATTTTGGAGCCCTTGCATATCATGTTTAGCCACTTAATACCCAAAAGGACAGAACACCCACTGCTACTACCACTGAAATATGACTGAAGTTCAATAGCAATAGAGTGATACTGCATTGTGATGGAATAAAGAAAGACCCTTATCTCAAGAATGAAGGGGTCGAGGCCAGTCCCAGGCAAAATTGGAAATTCAGTGCAAGAATTCTTATACTAAAACCTCACCCTTCCTTTAATGGTCCCTTTCTTGCAGTTGACCCTACAGTGTGTCACTGTCCTGAGGCCTCCATGGCAGCATGCCTCTTCCCAGGGCTGAGGCTCCCAGCAGAGCAGAGAACCTGCTAGATTGTACCGCATGCCCCAGACCTTTCCAACTTATTCTTTAAAATGATAATCAAGCAACTATTGTGTTTGACTCTACATTGTGGGGCATTTATCAATCTGCTTTTCTTGCCAAAGCACATTTTAAGTTCAAGGCGGAATTTGGTGTCTTATTCTACAGGAGAGAATGATAATGAGAGTTTCAGTTCCAAAGTAGGTGAGCTTAGTTATTGAAAAGAGAAGGCTGGAAACAATTGGGTTAAGGAGGCTTGAATCAGATTGTGTTAAAGGCAATCTGCTGTCACCTTTCTGTGGAAGGCGGCCTCTAGAGAAATGACTAGAAGTAAATATATACGAATGTTGACCTAGTGGAGTGGAGCCTTAGAGTGTGAGTGGAAGAGAATAGAAATAAATATTTAAGGTGAACACCTCTTTGGAAATAATAAAAAATGACATGTGGGTGGTTTCTGGCAGGAGTTTTCAGGAAGTTGCTAGCCAACAGGTTTAAGCAAATGACCCTGCTATTCATTATATCGCAAACAAAGCAAGACATAAAAATCTGGCCAGTCCAGCATCGTGCCTCTCAGACCAGCTGCTGGTTTTTATCTTGTCATTCCTAGTTAAAGAGGAGGTAAGGCTGGAGGAGGTATTTGGGTTAGACAACCAGAGACACAGCTCAGAAAATAGTCCGCTGAGAAATAAATACTCAGTTGTTCCACTTCTTTAAAAAAATAGCTTTATCAAGATATAATTCACATGCCATGTAACTTATTTATTTATTTAATTTATTTATTTCAGATATCATCTATTTAAAGCATAAAATTCAGTGGCATTCATGGTGTCCAAACTGTACAATCATCACAGCAATAAGTTTTAGCATGTTTTTGTCACTTCCAAATGAAACCCCATACCCATTAGCAGTCACCCCTCAGACTTCGAGGCCCTGCTAGCTCTAGGAAACCACTAATCTACTTTCTATCTCTAGGGATTTGCCTACTTGGGATATTCCATATAAATAGAATTATACAGTATGTGATTCTTTTACTTAGCCTGATGTTTTCAAGGTTCACCATGTTGTAGCAAGTATCATTATTTTATTTCTTTATCTAGTTTAATAGTATTCTATTGTAGGACTAGAGCACATTTTGTTTATCCATGTATCAGCAGATAAGACATTTGGGTTGTTTCTATTTGTTGACTATTATGACTGATGCTGCTATGACAGTCATATATAAGTTTCTGCGTGCATGTGAATTTTCATTTCTCTTGGATGGAGTTTCTAGGTCATAGGGTAACTCTATGTAGAGTTTTGAGCAAGTGTTAAACTCTTCCAGAGCAGCTGCATCAGTTTATATTCTACCTGCACTGAACAAGGGTTCCAATTCCTTCATGTTCTCACCAATACTTGTTATTATCTCTATTTTTCACTCTAGCCATTTTAGTGGGTGTGAGCAATACCTCACTGTAGTTTTGATTTGGTTTCTCAATGGTAATGATGTTGAGCACCTTTTCATGTGCTATGGCCTTCTTTCACTTCTTCAGCTTGCCCAGTGAACTTGCCTCAGCAAGCGTTGGTCCCACACAATGGAAATGAAATGGCAGAAAAGTCTCAACACTCTTAAAATCTTGACAAAACAATCCCTAGAGTGTCTACAGAAAGATTTAGAAAGGCTGCATCAGGTTTGAATTTTGTCACCTGTGCGCCCGAGCTGCAGAAGCGTAACATCCAGAATTCTGCCACTGGAGCATATGTTGCTGAGAAGGGCATCCGCAAGAGGCCCTAAAAGGGTAGTGAGGTCGGGGGAGGGCTTCGCAGCAGATGCCAGCCGGGCGCTGCGCTGGATGCTAGGGGAGCGTCCTGCAGCACACGCTGCCATGGTCTCCTTTCATGCTCTCCATTTTATCCTCCAAAATTCCCCAGACTGTGGAACACAGCGAACTTTTATGTTCATGAAAATGTGAGCATGCTCAGGTGATGTCTGAAACACTGAGCTTGTTCCTCATTTAGAATCCAGTAAGAAAGATTTTTGTTTTTATGTTTTGGGGTTGTTGTTGTTGTTGTTTTTTCCATATAAAAATATACTGAACTTGCCAGGATAAACCAGATGGTGAGCATCGGGTGTCAACTTACTAAGGACAATATACATTTACAATAAATATATTACCAAGTAAGACAGAACTTTCTAGATCTAAGATGCTTCTAATGAAAGTGTCTAAGAGTTTAGCAGCTTGTCATTTTTAAGTTTATCAAGAAATAGGAATGGGGTCATTTATTCTGCAAAGACCAACACAGCTATTCTTCAGTGGTTGGTATAGATCTTGTTGATATGAAATTACGTGAATGATGGTGGTCTAAAGTAGTATCATTTGTCATTGAGTGAAGTCTGAGAAAATAAAACAGGCAGAAAAACAAGTGAACACAAAATGAAAGATAAAAGAGACCAGTATAGTTTCTGTCCAATTTATATTCAATGAACAGTTCCAAAAATATTGGCAGGAGTTCAGAAAATTAGCTTGGGTCATATTGACTTTCATATTAAGAATATATGGAAATTTATAGCATTTGAGAGTGTTTGGGCTGATGCTATAGCAATATCTTGGTTAGAATCATAAAAAGATGCCAGCCTGCAAACCCAAAGGTCACAGGTTCAATTTCCCAGTAACGGCACATGACTAGGTTGCAAGCCAGGTCTCCAGCCAGATCCATAGCTGGATGCAGGTGAAAGGCAACCATACATTGATGTCTTTCTCTCTCTCTCTCTCTCTCTCTCTCTCTCTCTCTCTCTCTCTCTCTCTCTGCCTCTCTCCCTACCCTTCCCTTCCCTTCTCTCTAATAATAATAAATAAATCTTAAAAAAAAAAGAATCATAAAAAAGAATGAGAAGTCATGCTTACTCTGACATTTTAAAGTATAAGAGCAGTCTTGGCTGGTGGCTCAGTGAATAGGTGCTGGCCTGCAAACCCAAATGTCACTGGTTCGATTTCCCAGTCAGGACACATAACCAGGTCTCCAGCCAGGTCTCCAGCCAGGTCCTTAGTTGGAAGCAGATGAAAGGCAACCGTACAATGATGCTTCTCTCCCTTTCTTCCTCCTTCCTTGTCCTTCTCTCTGGAAATAATAAATAAAATCTTCTAAAAATATGTAAGAACAGTTTTCGAGATATTGGGACTACATCAAAGAGAACAAATAAACAGGAAATTATTTGTACCAATGGAACTTGAGTTAGAAAATATATTAGTTTCTCAATGGTGATGTAACAAATTACCACAGATTTAGTGGCTTAAAACAACACATATATTTTTTTTTACAGTTTGGAAGTTTAGAATTTAAAAGTAAATATCCAGCTGGCAAGACTGCCTTCCTTCTGAAAGCTCTAAGGGAGAATCCATGTCCCTTGCCTTTTCCAGCAATGAATGCAAGGCTGTCCACATTTCTTGGCTCATGGCCCCATGTCATGCTGACCTTGTGCACCCCCATTGCCATATCTCCTTCCCACTCTCCTATCTCCCATTTTTTCTTCTAATGATCTATGTGATTACACTGAGCCTAAGTAATCCAAGATAATCTCTTCATGTCAAGATCTTGCTTTTAATTATAATGACAAAATTTGCTTTGCCATATAGGGTGACACATTCACAGGTTTGAGGAATTAGGATGTGGACACTTTATGGAGCCATAATTCTTCCTGCCACGGAGAAGAAGGGATTTCTCAAACCTTTGAATATTAGCCTGACAGTGGTGGAGAATGTGTGTGTGTGTGTGTGTGTGTGTGTGTGTGTGTGTGTGTGTGTGGATTGAACTTGACTGTCTAGGGCACAGTTAAAACTCGATGAGCTATCCTGAAGTGTCATCTGCTGACAATAAAATCAAAGGTTTAAATGGCATAGGTGTTCCCTGTTAGAATGAGTTTATAGCATAAACACATAGGACACGATTTAACCCACAGCATACAAGGAATTCTGGACAGAAACTTTAGAATGAATATTCATACTGAATTTAATTCATTTACATTCAGAAGCATGTTTTTGAGCTAAAAAAAAAAAAAGTGTATATAAGATATTATGGGGTTTGGTTCCTATCTGTCACCAAAAATACCTTGAGGACCTTATGTAAGGTAGCTTGCTGGGCAAGATGATACAAATGAGAGTCAGGCCCTATAATCCAGCAGCCTGCAGCCAGAGAGAGCCCTTAGGATATTGGAAAGTGTTAGGATTGGAATAGAATGAGCCATGGGACCAGAGAGAAGGGGCACTGGAAGTAGGATGGTCCAAGGAGTGGGAGCAGGAAGTGTAAAAGGGCAGAGAGCTTGTAGTGGATCCAGGAATAACAATGCCTGATGGTTTCATGGTGTTTACCACCTGCTATTAAACTGCTCCAAGATCTTTATCTATATGAACTCATTTAATCCTCACAATTCAAGTGTGGTGAATTGATAGTTTCTCCAACACATTTCCTTCCCCTACCTACTGTTGGCACTCTGGTTCAGGACACTGAAATTTTTGCCAGTGTTTTTCAACCAGTGTTCCTGACCTCTTATCTCTTACACCAAAGTGATTATTAATAAAGCAAATCTAACTCTGCACTTAAAGTCCTTCAAATCCTACCCAGAAAAAAAGACATAAGTTATTTTACTCTCCTTTCAAATCCCTGGAGGTTCTGACCTCACCTCCACCTTCTCTTGCCCTACTCGCTCTTACTATTTACAATCCAGAAAGAACAGATTTCATCTCCCCACAGGCCACTGTGCTATTTCCCACCCTTGGAGCTGCCCTCCACACCTCCTTCCTCCAGGTAAATCCTGCTAAAGCGAAAGCCTCACCTTAAATGTCTGCCCCTGCTCAGAACTTCTTTGCTGGTCCTCTACATCCTCACCTGTGTACGGCGCCTGTCCCCCTTCCATCCAGCAGTGCCCAGAGGACAGCTTTACTGTTTACGCCTCTGTTCACTCCAGTGGATTTGAAGATTCTTCAGAACAAGGACATGTAGGTTTTGCCTTCCCCAGGACTTGGCACATAATTGCCATTCAGTCAATATTTGTTAAATTCAACTAAACTGAGCAGGAAAACATCCCCCTTTAGTAAGACTGTCTTTTTGACATTCAAAGAGTGGCGATACAATCGTGGGTGATTTGAGAACACTTAAACACGGAAAGGGCTCTGCATCGAAGGCCTCTTGAAGGCAATGAAAATGAATATCAAAATCAATATGCTGTTCAGTTTAGGCATATGAATAAATGATTTCAAATGAATTGAATTTTCCTCTCCACATTAAGTGGTAGAGCAAAATGAATTATGAGGTAACATATTTGAAGTAACAGCTCTCTCCTGATTTCTTCTACAATTTGCTTTTACTTCTCATACAGATGTATTCTATGCTCGCATCATGGCGATAGGCGAATTATCAATATTTATCTCCCTTCACTTCCTAAAAGTCAGAGACCGTATCACAGGGTCCAAATTCAAAACTACGTTCTCGAGTTAGTTTCCTCTTCCTTTGTTTCATTGTCACATCATTTCATCTTCTTAAATGATTGTTTTTATGTGGAAAACCTAATACTTAAATTGTATGGGCTTTGTAGGCCAAGAGTCTAATAACATGGAAAATAACCTTTAAAAATGAGAAGGTTGCCTCCACTTCTCCTTCCAGGCCATGATGTCACAGGTAACCCAGAGCATAGCCCTTTTTCTGTTCATATACATACATCTACATGCACTCAGGTGCTCTTTGTATTTCTGTTTCTTCTTATTAGATGGAATTCTACTCTCAGCATTCTTCTGCCACTTGAGTTGTAGTTTAAGTGTCACTTAAAAACATATCTTGGAAAATCTATATAGATACACACATGAATATGTATATCATATATGTACGTATATACATATAGGCACTTTCTCTTACAGTTTTTCTTTTGTTTTTTTTATTTTTTGCTTAAACTATTTTAGTTGAATTTTTATAACTGGCTATTGAAAAAAGCCATTTCTATTTTTTTCTTTTTTTGCTATTACTATATATGACTTTTGGTCTTGTTATGACTTTTCTATCAAAGCAAGATTTTTGCGAAGAGAGATTCCTAAAAATGAGGTTACTAGGTCAGGGAGTAGGTACATTTTATATTTTGATAGCTACACACTGACATATAGCTTCAAGAAGAGCTGTGTCTGGATAGTATCTGAACTTGCTCTTTTCACATTTTCAAAAACACTGTCAATCTTTTTTATATCCTCAAACTAATGGACAAATATGCTATCATCTTATTTTAATTTTTATTCTCCTATACTAGTGAGAATAATGAATGTTTCCTAAGTTTCTTAGCCATGTATGTTTCTTTTCTTGTAAATCTTTGCTCAGATTTCTATTGGCTTATTTGTCTTTATAATTCTTTTAAAGTACTCTACAGAGTGAACAGTAAACCATTGTATATTTCATATACAATGTTTTAGATATTCTACTACTCTTTCAACTGCTCTTTATAGCTTTTTCAGTATTGAAGTTTCAATATACATATATAATAAATATACATCTCTATGATTGGTTTTATAGTTAGCAATTTGCATATCTTAGTCCCTTCCCCTTTTTTTACCCATTTCCTGAACTGGTTTTTGTTTTCAATTAGTACATTTAAGGCTGCAGTTTTTCCATTGTGTTTTATCTTTGGCTTAGCCCATTTTAATATGTATTCATTGCTATTCACTTCTAAAAAGACTTTGATTTTAATTTTGACTTTAATGTTAAACATTTATTAAAGGTAAGGGTTTTTTTCTTTGCATTTATAATTGGAGAGTTATTGTTTTCCTTGGTTTGCAGGAAGGGGTGCTTGTTTTTACTCAGAAAATCAAGACTGTAATTTCTACTTTAAAAATGTGCGAGATTTTTTTGTGGCCTTATATAGTTGGTTTTTATAAATGTTCTACATTAGAAATGAGTCATTTATGCTTATTGAATGTAAAGACTTAGCTGCATGTTTTAAAATACAGGTTAGTTTTGAATATCAAATAATCTGTGTTCCTGTTTATTTCTGAGTACTTCCTTTTGTTGATTTTTGAGAGTTGTACTTTGAATGTCCAAATATAATTGTAAATTTATTTCTCCTTATATGTTTTTGATGTTATAATTTTACGTACATAATCATTTTAATTCTCTTCATCGTAAACTCAAGTATACTTATAATTGCTAAGGCCATTCTTGATATATTAATGAAACTTTATGTTCAACCATTCTGTATATTTTAATGTAGATTTGACTTTATTAAAGAGCATATAACTAATGTTATTTTATGCTCTTCAATGGGATTCTATTTTAAGATGTTTTAATTCACATTTATTATACTAGATGAAGTATTTAATCTTTTATATTCTGATGATTTTGTCTTTTTCTATATTAGTTTTATTGTTTTTACAAATTTTTTGTAGTTATTATGTATTCCATTTTTTCATATAGCATATGTTTAAGTACAATATGAAAACTTAGTTTTCAATTTTATATTGACATTAAGTAATTTACAAAATAGCCTTTCCTGAACTAGACCCTTTAGTATGTTTAATTTTCACTGTCCTTCCACTTTTTATCTCCTTCCTATGTTTTAATGAAATAAATAATCAGCAATTATACATTCAGTTTGTTTTTTAAAACACCTTCTTAGGAGTTATTCCTAGAAATTGCCTTAAGTGTCACAGCCTTATTACCAACTGTTTTTAGATTTTTAGACCTATTGATATGCTTTCTGGTTAAATTATTAACTATTCTATCTTATCTCATATCTTTACCTTTCTTAAGGTTTGTTTGTTTTTATTCTAGAGCATATCCATCCTCATGTATTTCTTTCAAAGGGAAGCTATTGGATAATGCATCCTAAGAACTTGCATCTAGAAATGTCAACCCAGTCAAAATATAGGTTGAAAATTGTATTCTCTCAAAACTTAACATCTTTATCCAAACAATTTTTTCTGATGAGAATGATGTTGGTCAGTTCCTTGTTCCTTTGTAGATAATCTTTATTTAGTGCAATTTTCAAAATCATAGCTACCAATCACATGTGTCATTGAGCTTTTGAAATGTGGGCACATTGATTAACTTAAACTTCTATTTAATTACACTTTTATTAACTTAAATTTAAATAGCCATATGTAGCTAATGACTATTGTATTGGCATAGCTTGGCAGTCATGCAGATACATCTAGCTGTTTCTTTACTCTTTATTCATTCTTAATATGGGTTTTCATTCTTTATGAGCCATCTTTCCCATTCTTCAACCTTCTGTTTTTGTACCATTTTGTTGGAGAATCACTTATTTTAATCTTATATATTTTTAAAATTTTATGTTACATGTTGTAATGATAATTTTTTTTAAAAGATTTTGTATTTTCAGAGAGAAGGGCAGGGAGAGAGGAATAAAGGGAGAGAAGCATCAACATATGGTTGCCTTTCACCTGCCTCCAGCTAAGGACCTGGCTGGAGACCTGGTTATGTGCCCTGACTGGGGAATTGAACCAGCACCTTTGGGTTCACAGGCCCTTGCCAATCCACTGAGCCACACCAGCCAAGGCTGATCTTATACTTTTAAGTATGAATGTTAATTATATTTCTAATTTCCAAAAACTCTGCTCACTTATTTTTCATAGCAGCCAGTTGCTTTTATTATAGGTAATATACTTTTAAGTATTTGAGATTTAAAATATTATATTCATACATACCCTTTTGCTTGTTTCCTCTGTTGACTTCAGTTTCCTTAGTAGTTACATCTGTTTTGAGTCAGTGACTATTTTTAATGCTGTAGTTTCCCACAAATGTTTAGTGATTCATGTATATTTGCTCATATTGTTTCTGATTATCTTGATTGAAAAATATTGCTGGTGACACCTTGTTTACTTAGCAGGAATAAAAAACCTTTTCCTAGCAGCAGATACAGGCTCTAATAACAGCAGGCTCAGTTTCAGGTACTAGGCAAAGAAAGAGTCATGCAAATCCAGAAGGGCTTCACTTTTAAAGATAGTGCATAACTTCTCATGTTGGCACTGGAGACCATAAGTAACCAAAGTGTGTCTCAGAATTTGTACTTTATAAAGCTATACTTAGAACTTGATCCTAGAGGTAAATATTGGAGTTGGATGCTGTAGGGGCAGGGGATTGGCATAGCACACACACATATGCACTGATATAGATTACCAGACCAACCACCCACAGTCTACTGCTTCAGGCTTCATTACTGCTTCTACTCTTGTGATTAGTTGAGGTCCTTCTGGAAAAGTGACTTATTGGAGGCCCTTTCTTTGCTATGTTTAGCTTGGAGATTCTGGAGATATGGTAATTTTTTTATATTGAATACACTTAGATTGATAATTATTAAATCTTCCCTTAATACGATATGACCTTGTTTATCTCTAGTAACCCTTTTTGCCTTAAAGTTATTTGGCTTATATCACTATATCTGTATCAGTTTTCTTTGCCTTCTCTCTATATGGGACATGGTACCTCTTCACTGTTGTAAGCACATGCAAGGTCTGTCCAGAAAGTATCCAGACATAGGTAATGTGAAGAAGACACAAGATCCAAGAAACATTGTATATAGGACAATGATGCCTCAGTCCCCTTCAAAGTAAGCACCTTGGGACCTCACACGGTTCTCCCAATGACCATCAGCTGCCAGTTGTATTTTCCTGAACATCATTGATGGTCTGAAATCTCTTCCCTTTCAAATGTGATTTTATTTTTGGGAAAAGTCAGATGTCACATAGCACACCAAATCTGGACTGTAGAGGGGCTGAATAGTTTCGACAGAGGATTGTTGAAGCTTAATGCAAAATTTGATGCAGATTTGTTGCTCTACTCACTCATTTTGAATGCAAAGGCTGCATAGTGTGTGTGTTCACTCAACTAATATAACGAAATGGTTTGCTCTACACTAATGTAACCTGGCAGCCAAGGAGAGTGGACTGGAATGTGCATGTGTGAACAATGATGACTTCACTATACTAGTCAGTGGGGGTACTATTCAGATGATTCAGTAGGCTGCAGATATGGGTAACTGGTGATTGGCAGCTTCATCTTAAGATTTCTTTACAATTTGGCTTATCTGGGTTTTTCCCTGCCTCTGGTTTTATTTTTCTCATTTGCTTGTTTTGTTCACTAGTTTTCTGTATTAGGTGAGATCATACGTATTTGTCTTTTGTCACCTAGCTTATTTCACTTAGCATGATACTCTTCAATCACCCACGCTATTGCGAAAGGTAGGAGTCCCTTATTTCTTTCTGCTGTGTAGTATTCCATTGTGTAGATGTACCCCAAGTTTTTGAACCACTCATCCACTGATGAGCACTTAGGTTGTTCCCAGGACTTGACTATTATAAAGTACTGCTATGAACATTGGATTTCATAGATTCTTTGAATTGGTGTTTTAGGATTCTTAAGGTATTATCCCAGCAGTGAAATCATTGGATTAAGTGACAGCTCCATTTTTAGTTTTTTGAGGAAATTTTATGCTGTTTTCCACAGTGGCTGCACCAGTCTGCATTCCCACCAACAGTGCACCAAGGTTCCCTTTTCTCCACATCCTGGCCAGGACTTGATGTTTGTTCATTTGTTGATGATGGCCATTCTGATAGGTGTGAGGTGGTATCTCATTGTGGTTTTAATTTGTATTTGTCTGATGGCTAATGATGTTGAGTATCATTTCATATGACTACGGGCCCCCTTTATGTCCTTCTTGGAAAGTGTCTGTTCAGGTCCTTTGCCCACTTTTTAATTGGATTGACTCTCTTCCTGGCTTTGAGTAGTTTAAGTTCTTTATGTATCTTGGAGATCAAGCCCTTATCTGAGGTGTCATTGGCAAATACATTTTCACATATGGTTGGTTCCCTTTTCATTTTGTTGATGTTTTCTTTAGCTGTTTTCTGTAATCCCACTTTCTTTTCTTCTTTATTTCCATTTTTTCATTATTCTCTCCTTTATTTCCCTTGCCCTGGGAGATACATTGGTGAAAATATTGCTGCATGGGATATCTGAAATTATACTGCCTATGGTTTCCTCTAGGACTCTTATGGTATCGTGGCTTACATTAAAGTCTTTTATCCATCTTGGGTTTATTCTGATGTGTAGTGTAAGTTGGTGGCATAGTTTCATCTTTTTTGCATGTCCCTGTCAAATTCTCCCAACATCACTTGTTGAAGAGGCTATTTGTACTCCATTTTATGCTCCTGTCCCCTTTGTCAAATATTAGTTGACCATAGAAACATAGATTTATTTCTGGGCTCTCTGTTCTATTCCAGTGATCTATATGTCTGTTCTTATGCCAGCACCAGACTGTTTTGATTATAGTGACCTTGTAACGTAGTTTGATGTGCCTTAAGTAATCCCTTTTAAAAATCATTTTATAATGTTCCTTCATGATTTTAAAAGTATTTGTTATGCTTGTAGTTTCCTGAGAATTTTGAACATGTGAATTTTTACTTTAGTTTGGTAATTTTTTGCCATTATTTCTTAAAATAGTGTTGTTTTCTCATTTTTCTCTCCCTGATGTATTAATTACATATATGTTTTGTACTGTTCACCTTTTGCTTAATTCTTACTCCCTACCCATTCTTTTACCTCCTTGTGCTTTCATTTGGATATTTTCCACTGTCTGTCTTCAAGTTCACTAATTTAATGCTCAAATCTGTTCAGTTTGCTCTTAATGCATTCATTCACTTCCTATTTTAAGCTAAAGCACTTTTTACACCTGCAATCTATATCTAATTATTTGTATAGATTCTTTGGTGACTTTGTATTTTGTTAGGCTAAACTACATTTCAAAATATCTTCTTCCTTATTTGTTTTGAATTCAAGTGGGCCACAAGATACATTATTTGTGACATTTGGAAAGTAGATTTGAAACCATAGCCACATTGATTTGCACTTGGAAGATCATCCAGTGACATCAGATATGCTGCTTCATTTCATACACATTTTCACTGACCTATTGGTTTATCTCATTGGTTGTGGGCAGCAGCTAGGTCTTCAGCTTTTCCTCCTATTTCAGTTTTTCTGAATTCTCAGCCAAAATTGTGTTCAATTGTGTGATGAAAGTTAAGAACTTCTTTTGCATGTCAGCTACCATCAAAGTTGAGGCAGTGAGAGACTGGCAGGGGTTTTAATACACCTTTATTCTATATGTTCTAGCTTATTCGTTTGAATGCCAATCTATTGTCATTGTTCTGAACTTTGTATTTGCCTTTCTTTCCCAAATGCTTAACCTTTTAGACATGACATTCCAATATAAAATACAAAGAGCCACCCTATAGTGAATTTTAACCAGGTCTTATAGCTTTGTAAGGACAACTCCTATAATGAATCATACTATATTCACATATATACATATAGTATTTATATATAATATATAAACATGGCTGATTCACATTTTAATTACCTGATAAAATATCTCCATTTCATCTTTTCTTTGTTCTCATTTTTTTCTTGTTCATAGCAATAAGTTATAGTCCTTATAACACCAATGTCTGTGTCACCTATGAATCTATTTGTTGCTTGTTTTTTTCTTGGGTTGCGAACACATGGCCCTGTGTCTTGCCATGCCTAGAATGATTTTAATAAGTGAAGAGCACTGAACATAAATATTGAAGAGACTCCAGATATTGTAACCTTGCATCAGAAAAGGATTATTTTTCTCTTTGCTAGGTAAGCAGTGTGAGAAGCTACTTTTAATCATTTAGGAATGAGCCAATTTTAAGCTGGATTTAGGTTTATATTAAACTAAAACTTAGCCTTTCACTGGTTTTCCTTGTCTTTGGTCCAGAGGCCTCCATTACTTGTAATTAAGAGCTCCCTGTATTTACTAGGTCCATTTACCCTAGCAGGCCTTTGTCTTCTTAGTACCAGGACACTACAGATTATTCCACTTCTTTCTGCAGTTTGTTACTTAATTCTTTAGCCTCTATCTTGTATACTTTGATATCTGGTACTGATTTTAAGAGGGAATCATTTCTGTCTTGAGGGTTCTTCAGTATCCCATTTATGACTCCATGTCATCTAAGTGCCAGCATACCCAACTGGTCTATATCCAAAACCATTGCCCCGCCCAGTGAAAGCCCAGTTTCCCAGCCTAAACTTGCAAGAATCCGCATAAGCTTCCAGAAAACATGCAGGTGAAAATCATTATTACACCATTCCAAGAGTCTCCCCTTTCTGTGATTTTAGCCTTGTTAGTTTTCATTATTTCTGCAGCTGTGTGTATCTTTAAACAGATGGTTTTAAATTTATTTTGCTTGTTTAAAATAATTATTCTCAGCAGGTGAATTAGTCTACCTATACCCAAAACTAATCTATATGAAACAAAAATGCCTGTCAATCCATTATTATTTTATTTATGTCTTACCAAATTCCTATCAGTAGACTGCTTTGTTGTTAGGAAGCCCAATTTTCCTGTTTTACCATGGCTTTTATTATAGTTAGTTATAGGCTCATGTCAGCACTAATTTAAGAGGAAAGACAGGTTAACCTGTGTACCTTCAGTAAGCCATTTTAAACTGAAGATGCCATACATTTTGAACCTTCTACCCTGTATTATAGTTATCTGATTATGTCTGTCTCTACTACTATATTATAAATTTCTTAAAGATAAAGACAATAATTATTCATGTTCACATTTGCCATAATACTTTGCATATGTAATCACATATAATAGGAGCTTATCATTTACCTGTTTAGTTAATTAATTAATTACCTCATAATGTTCATGGTCAATGACTTTATTAGTATCTTTCACACCATGAATAGTATTTCTTTTAAAAATCCAAAATAGGCCCTGACTGGTGTGGCTCAGTAGATTGAGCACCAGCCTGTGAACCCAAGGGTCACTGGTTTGATTCCCAGTCAGGGCACATACCCAGGTTGCAAGCCAAGTCTACAGCCAGGTCTATAGCTGGAGGCAGGTGAAAGGCAATCATACACTGATGTTTCTCTCCCTTTCCTCCTCCCTCCCTGCCCTTCTCTCTAAAAACAATGAGTAAAATCTTAAATAAATAAGTAAATATCAAAAATAGGTTATAGTATACCAGAGAAATAGAGATAAAGTTTTGTTTCTTTATAGAACCTGTTACAGTCTAAAGTCCTAAACAGAACTTACACAATAGTAAAAAAAAAAAAAATAATAATACTTCTCTAATTTCTAGGGTTTCTCAGAGAATTCTTTAAAAATAAGGAACTTTAATTATCTGGTCCCATTTGATTTTATAGTTAGTCAAGAAATGAAATTTTTAACTCCTGATTTATATTTCTGTTCTCTTCTAACACCAATATTTCCCTTTAGAAAACATAAAAATCACATTAAAAAAAACGAAGGGAAATACTACTTAACACAAGTCATACTTTTCAAAGATTGTATTTCTATTTGTACATATTACATATACATTATGAAATCATCAGTGCATGTTTTACTCATAAATAGGACACGGAAAAGAAAATGAATAACAATGTAAATGAGTTTCTGAAAGTGACATCTATTCCAGTCTCAGAAAAAATTAGCTCTTTGAAATATTAATTGATCTTAATGAGGAGGCCAAACTTTACATAAACAAAAGAGCCAGAGAGCCTTTCCCAGAGGCCTGCAGCTTGTTGTGAAGGCACCTGTGAACACTGGCTTTGAATTTAAATTTTTATTTCTCGTTTATTCTCTTGCAGTTGTTCCAATTTTCTCCTCTTTTCCCTCCTCTGCCCAGCCCACCCTCTGCTCCCACACTTAATCCCCACACCATTGTCTAAGTCCATGGGTCATTCATACTCATTCTTTGACTGTTCCCTTTCCTTTCTACCATTCCTTTGGCAGGTCAATTGTCACTCTATTCCCTGTTTCCATGTCTCTGGTTCTATTTTGTTCATTAGTTTTTATTTGTTCAATGGGTTCCTCTTGAAAGTGAGATCATATGGTATATTTGTCTTTCACCACTGGCATATTTCACCTAGCATAATAATCTCCAGTTTCATCCATTCCGTTGCAAAGGATAGAAATTCCTTCTTCTTTCTTTCTGCTGCATAGTATTCCATTGTGTAAATATGCTACAGTTTTTTAATCCATTCATCTGTTGATGGGTAGTTAGGTTGTTTCCACAACTTAGCTATTGCAAATGAACATAGGGATGCATAAGTTCCTTTGAATTGATGTTTCAGGATTTTTAGGGTACATTCTCAGCAGTGGAAATTTTGGTTCAAAAGGGAGTTCCATTTTTTAATTTTTTGAGGAAATTCCCTACTGTTTTTCACAGTGACAGGACCAGTCTGCATTCCTACCAACAGTGCACTAGAATTCCCTTTTCTCCACATCCTTGCCAACATTTGTTGTTTGTTGATTTATTAATAATAGCTATTCTGGCAGGGGTAAAGTGATATAGTAGTTTTAATTTGCATTTCTCTGATGGCTCGTGATACTGACCTTTTTTTTTTTTTTCCTCTTATATCCATAGGACATCTGTATCTCTTTGTTGGATAAGTATCTATTCAGGTCCTTTGCCCATTTTTTAATTAGATTGCTTGTCTTCCTGGTGTTGAGTTGTATGAGTTATTTATACAGTATATTTTGGAGATTAAACCCTTGTCCAGTGTATCATTGGTAAATATGTTCTCCCATACAGTTGGTTTCCTTTTCATTTTGCTAATGTTTTCTTTAGCTGTACAGAAGCTTTTTAATTTGGTGTAGTACCATTTGTTTATTTTTCCCCCCTTTATTTCCTTTGCCCTAGGAGATACAAGGTCTGGCCCAAAAGTATCGAGCCAATGTCAATATAATTAAAACAGTTTGTGTGGCTGATACTTTTGGAACAGACTTCATATATTGGCAAAACTATTGCTGTGTGGGATATCTCAGATTTTACTGTCTTAAGTTTTCCTCTAGGACTCTTATAGTATCACAACTTATATTTTAGTCTTTTATGAATTTTCAGTTTATTCTGGTGTATAAGTTGGTGCTCTAGTTTTATTTTATTTTATTTTTGCATGTACCAGCTCAATTTTGTTTATTGAAAAGGATATTTTTACTCCATTGTACAAGTATGCTCATGCTCCCTTTGTCAAATATTAACCATAGAGACATGGGTTTATTTCTAGGCTATTTTTTCTGTTTATCTATGTGTCTGTTCTTATTCCAATACTGGAGTGTTTTGATTATAGTGGCCCTGTAGTGTAGTTTGATCAGGTATTGTGAGTCCTACTTTGTTCTTCTTTCTCAAGATTTCTAAGGCTATTCAGGGGCTGTTTTGGTTCCATATAAATTTTTGAATTATTTGTTCAAGACCTGTGAAACATGAGAATGCCGTTGGTATTTAATAGGTATTATATTGAATCTGTAGATTGCTTTGGGTAATATGCACATTTTAATTAAGTCTCTTTAACATTTCACATAAAATGCTTTGGTGACAACTCCTTTAGTATTATTCTTGTCTGAAAAGCTCTTTATCTGCCCTTCTATTTTACATGATATCTTTGTTGTGTAGAGCAATCTTGACTGTAGGTCACCACTTTTCTTGATTTTGAATATTTCCACCCAATCCCTTCCAGCCTACAAAGTTTCTTTTGAGAAATTAGCTGACAGTCTTTTGGGAACTCCCCTATAGGTTGCTAATTAACTGCTTTTCTCTTGCTGCTTTTAAGATTCCTCCTTTATCTTTTACTTTCAAAATGGGTAAAAAGGTAAGTAGATTAAGAAATAGGGAGTTGCAGAATAGGTATGTGATGTAAATTACAGTTTAGGAAATGAAGTAGCCAAAAAGCTTACACACATGACCCAGGGGCATGAAAAATGGTGTGGGGATTGCCTCAGGGAGTAAAGTAGGGGCCAAGGGGATTGGGTGGATGGGGGAAAGTGGGAAAAGTTGGGACAACTGTAATAGAACAATCATCAAAATATAATTTTTTTAATAAATAAAAATAGATCAGACTGTCAACTCAAAGAACTTCAACTGGGAATGCCATGCTTCTGTTTCTTTATAATTCAAGCACAGAATAGGAACAAATATAATTGAACTAGAGAAGAAAATTACTACAAATCCTAGCTATTAGAAATGAATTTCAGGATATCAGTCTCTATTACTTTTACCCTAGCTTAGAAATGAATTAAAGGTGTGGGTGACTCCACGAACCAATGGTCAAATGGACAGTTGTTTTGGCAGTATTCCAACTCTGTCAAAAGAATCTTAACCTAATGCCTTTTTCATAACTTGTACAAAAGACAGCTCACTATCTACAGATTTCACAAACATTTTATCTTCATATTCTAGTCTTCCCCTTTGACATTATGCCTATTTCATTTTCCATGAGACTATTTATATATAAAACTTGTTTGCAAAGAACAAAACAGCTTTTTCAGCACAGTTTCTTCAAACACCAGACTTTTATTACCAGAGTCTGCAAATGGACACCTCCCCGGAGTGGACCTAACATGTGATGGGGTTAAATATGGAAGAAAACTGTCCAGTTCTAAGCTGAACAGCAAATGCCAAAAACAATGACAAATTCAGTCACTTCAGACATTGAGAAGCTACCTGACCTTTGTTCATCTTTATATTGCTTTCCAAATTGTCAGTGCCATACTTGGAATAACAGAAACTTAGAGGAATGAAAGCTCACCGTCTCCCTCTCTTTGCCTGTCTTTACAGGATAGAGCACTTCCCCTTCTCTCCAGCATTGACCCTGTCTCCAGAGTTCACAACACTCCCAGCTCTTTGCAGAGAGTTTAGCAGGCACACAGCTTCCATTCCCAATACTGTTTCTTCAGCAGTGGACTATAGAACCAAAGTGAGGCAAAGTTATTTAGACTCTGATCTCAGAAACTTAAAATGCTATCATTACAACTTCGAGTAGTTTTTTGCATAGTACACTATAGCGCTTTCCAAATATTCGTGCATGAGGCTCTTTAATAATTTTTTTTTTTTCTCTCAGTACCTGAAGATGAATCCATTAATTTGAAGTGGCCTTAACACTAATGAGGCCTGTCATTACTCTGGAATCCTTTAAGTTGTTTTTCTCTCTCTCTCTCATTGACTCAGAGAGGTAAAAATTAAGGACAGCTCCCATTACTTCTACTGTATATATTTCCTGAAGCATCTACTCATGGTTGCAAACTGGTCCATCCTAAATATTTATTTGTCTATAAATGCCATAGAGTTAACACTTCATTTTAGACTCTTTTTTTTTTTAAGATTTTATTTATTATTTTTAGAGAGAGGGAAGGGAGAGAGGCAGAGATGGAGAAAAACATATATGTATGGTTGCCTTTCACCTGCTTGCAGCTATGGATGTGGCTGGAGACCTGGCTTACAACCTGGTTATGTGCCCTGGCTGGGAATCGAACCAGCGACCTTTGGGTTCACAGGCAGGCACCTTATCCACTGTGTCAACAGCCAGGGCTAGACATTTTTTTTTCTTTCCCAAACACAAAATTTCTTCTAAAAGTTCTGTCAATAACATCATCTGCAATTTAAATTCTTTAAAAAATACGATCCTTCCTGCTGTGTTTCTGAACAGTTCCTTAATATTTAATTGCTGTAGACACTTTATTTCGTTCCTAATTAAACTTTATTGTTTATGATGTTGCAGTCATTAATAGACATGAAAGGGAAAAAGTGGCTAATTCCAAAAAAAAATGTTGACTGCTAATTCTAGCCTTAATTTTATTACTTTCCATAACTGTAAGAACTCATGGGGCAGAGAGGAGGGCGGGCAGAAAGTGAGACACAAAACAAGTATATAGTTCGAGTTTTTGAGGATTTACTAGACATTTTGGAAGATAGTCTTGAACTGGACTTGAATTGGACTCCTTGATTTGTGGGGGAGATTAGCTTAGAAATAGCATCTCAAACCCTTGCAAGATAAATACCCTCGCTTTTCAAGGCTCCTTTCTCTTGCACATCCCCAGGTTTTGCGCTGGTGACAGAGAGGAGCATATATTGTGCACACAAAGCTTGCCTGATCCTCAGAGCCTTTAAAGACTTTTATTGTGAGAGGCTGGAGCGAGGTGATGGATCTGATGGGTTTTGGTCGTGGAGAGATTTGCTGTGAACCATGGCACCAAGGTTGAAATGCCCACGAGGCTGACAAGCTTATTGCCCATTTCAAAGATTAAATAGTTTTGTAAAAATTTTCTCCCCTGGCTATTGTAATTGTGTCTGTGAGGTAAGTGTTCATTTGGCTTGAAAACTATGGTGTGAATGCTTCCTTCTATATTTTCCGCCAGTGGATTGATTCTAAAAAGGTTGGCTTAAATTTCCCTGTGCCAATGCAAATTAACCCGTGAACTTGATAATACCGCTCCCCAATCCTCAACATCCTTGCCGTGTCCCATGAGAGTGAAAAATCAGACTGTCAGGTCCTTTTATCATGACTTGTCTTTGTAAGGGAGGGGAAGTAGCTGAAAAATTTTCCAGGTTAATAATATACTTGTAGAAATGGCCAAAAGCTACTGTTAGTAACCTTGAGAGTCTTAACCTACTAGAATAGTACTCATCAGTAGGGTAGGATATTTAGTTGTTGGCATGGAAGGCCTTAATGGCCCCAGATAAAATAGGGAAAGGATATCTTCTCAAGAAGAGGGAAGAGGGCACCAGAAGGAAAAAACAGGCTCATGACAAACTGTTTATTTCCTGACTTTGCCCAGGGTCAACGTTGCATATTACTCTGCTAACTGCTGGCAAATGGTTGACATTTTGGTAGATTTAGAGCATTTCTATTTCTAGCCTGGGTGGATAAAGGCCATTATATGTTAACACAGGCCACAGCATACTGTTCACTCATAGGCAATCTTTATCTAGAATTCCTAGCTTTGTTATTTTAAAGAGGCCTCAGTACCTCGAAATTGAATGTGAGAATATCAAAGAAACCTGGAAACAGTTATATATGTTTCTGAATATTTACTATATCCCTGGCACTGAGCTAAACCTGTAAGTGCTTATCTTATTTAATCCTATAATAATTCTTTGAGATAGATCCTGTGGAAACGGATTCTCAGAGAGATTGAGCAACTTGCCTAAGGTCATACAGTTAGTAATCAGTTCAATCAACTTGAACCCAGTTCTTCCTGATTGTAGAATTTGAGCTCTAACTATTGTCCTTTACTTCCTTCCCTTTAATTATCAGTACCTTGAGAATGCTAGAAACATGATTCTTTACTAACCAGTAGTATGTACTCTACATGGATCTGGATTGGATCCTTTTTATGCTATTGCATTGCTGGGGATGCCTTTTCATTAATTTTGGAAGTGTTGATTGTGGTTCTAAAGCATCCTAGGATGGTGTTTTTAGCCCTATTACCTTGTTCAGGTACTTTTCTCTCTCTCCTTTTTGGAATTGTCAGTGGCGATCAGCATCCATGCCTGAGGAAAAGCAGAGGTAGTCTGAGTGAAAAAACAGTGTCCAAGAACATCTTTGTTTAGGTGACTGATGGGCTTAGCCAGTATCACATCCTACCCTAGAAACAACTGATGGCTAAATGGCCAAAGAAAATAAAGCAATCTATACTAAATATGCCAAAATCATCCTAGATGTTAACATGTCCTTTTGGGGAAAAACAGAAATTGAAGTGGGCAACAGAACTTGGACTATAAGCATGAAAATATGAAAATTTACCATTAGAAGCCCATCTCAATCAATGAAAAAGATCACTGATATGGTCAAGTCACCAGTGTACAGGCACTGAAGTTGAAGATGCAGGTTGATTACTGTTTTCTTACATTTTAACCTACCTGAAGTGAATAATTATTTTTACATGGACATTTTATGTTGTAAGTTTACGTGTCAAGGGCAAATCTCTACAAAGTCAGAGTCAGAGGAGGTTCCTTTCCATTCGGTGCCCACAAGTCTCTGTTATTCTTGGCCGCCTTTGTTTCCTTGCTTGATTTATCTGATTCTTTTCTTCCTTTCCTAGTCCACCAAGTATTTAGATACCAGATGGTAGGGAGAACAGCGACAGATTCAGGAACCTTCCCTTTCTCACTTGGATATTGTAGGGATTAATGAACTAACATATTCTAAAATGATTTTAAAAGGTGAAGTGCTATATAAGTGTCAAGCATGATTAACTAGCAGCTAAGTTATTAGGCACCTGAATATTATGCACCTTCTCCGAATTTCAGAAAAATGGATGTACATATTCATTTTCAAAATGACTATTATTTGAATGATATGCAGGCACTCAAATAAAAGTCTAGCCCAATCCTAATTATCTCTCATTTTCTCATATCACTCATTTAGACCTTAAGAATGGCATATTTATGCAACTGCGAATAAGATAGACATAATTACCAACCTCGTGGAGTTTTCAGTGCATCAAGGAAAAGACACATAGTATTAACAAATAACAAAATATTAGTTGCCTTTCAACCTACACCCCATACTTCTAGCACAGGAAGTATTGAGGCCTGGTGGTTGGGAATGTCAACTCTGGCCCAGACTGCCTGGGTGGGAACCCTCACTGCACACTGCCAGTGACTTTGGGCAAATTACTTTACATCTGTTTGTACTAGTTAATTTGTTATGTAAAAACTGGGAACAATAATAGTCCCTGTTTCATAGTGCACATATCTACGAATCTCAGAAAACAGTTCCTGACATGCAGCAATTGCTCCTTAAATGTTAACAGTTATCGCTATCATTGTCACTAATGCTGGCTTAAGCAGGTCCCACCCTTGGATAGAGAAATAATAAATAGAATGGGTAGTTATTCACCCATGATGTTTGGCAGTTTACAACACCCATTTACTTATAATATTAACCTATGCTTGTTCAGCACTTGCTACGTGCCTGGATCTGCAAAACAACTTCCTGAGATAAATCCATAGAGTGGCAGCTCTTATTTTTGCGCAGCAAGGTTTTGATCTCCCTTCTTCTGGTCATTCATTCTAGTCGCTACCTTTCACTCAGGGTGCGGGTGGGCACCACCCCATGCCTGGCGGTCATGAGTGTCTCATCCTCTGGTAAACATGGGAACTAGCATGAAGTCTCTGCTGGCATACTAAAGCAAGATTTGATTTGAAAGTGAAGAACAAACAGCTTTGCCTCTGGGTTCATGATGCTCGAAGAATGAGAAATTAGGGTTAACAGTGACCTCTTTCACTCCAAGTGAGAAAGGTAGGACTGCAATAGGAGAGAATGAAACCAAGCAGAGCTGAGCTGAGCTGCAGGATGGAGGAGGAAGGGAGTGCTGGTGGCTTTTAATCTTAATCCTAGAATTTAAGGCTCAGGTTCCCATCCTTTAATTTGGCTGGATAGCCCAAAATCCCTTCCGGCCATGTGAGTCAATAAACTCAAGTTTTGTGCTTCTCTGAAAATAGTTTGAATTAGTTTTCTATCTCTTGAAACTTAAAGAGTCTTTGAAAGACAAATGCTCCAATTCACCCATTTAATGGATAAGGGAATTGAGGCTCTGAGAGGTTCATGAAAATCACATTACCAGTGATTTTCAGCACCAGAACTTCATTCTCTACTTAATGACCCCAAATACCAGAGTCCACTTGAGAGAGCAAGGCTGAGGAATTTGGAGAGGGAGCTGGGTATTAATGAAAGCTACAGAAAAGTTTTAGGGCACCATCAGGTCCTGGCTATCTACATAACTAACTCATTCACTGATTCATCGCATACTTGTGCAGTCACTAGGAAATAACAAAGGACAAGCTGTCTAGGTAAAGGAAGTGAGGTAGCCGTAGGTAGATCTGACTCCCGTGAGTGGCTGTCTGTTCTCAGATGCTGTTGGCCTAGCAAGGGTTAGGAAGCCACAGAGCAAGCCTCCTGGATTTCCCCAGTTGCCATTCCAGTGGGTAAAATGGGTACAGAATACATCAAAGACTCACTTGGACCTCTTAGGAAATTGATTATGGATCTTGCCCCTTCCTTAAAAACCATCCTTCTGTTTTATTAGCCTGTGTAAATATGAGATAGCCTGAATGCAAATATGGATGGCATTTTATTTTTCTGACAGGTTTGGAAGCAGCCTGGGGCAAGGTGGCAGTGAATCAGTAAACCCGGGCCCTACACTGGGAGTTCGTCACCTGTGCACGCTATTAATGGGCTCTCGCCATATGTTCCATAATGGCATGTTTGCTAACATGGACCGGGGCTGCCTGGTTGTATGACAAAACTACCACATCAGTTTCTTGATGTATGGAAACAGGCTCTGCTTAGCCAGCTGTAGAAATGTACCAAGGTCATTTTAAGAGTAATTTCCATTTTGTGAGCTTTTTTTCCCCCTCATTGACTGTAAGAGAATGTGATGTGCCTCATTACAGTGTGATTCCAGGTGCATAACACAATAATGACCTTTATGCCAAAGATGGAAGTTCACATAATTGATAAGATAGACTCCTAGCAATGTTGGGAACCATTAGCTGGAGGCAGGAACCGTGTTAACTTCTTGACATGGGAGGTCAAATGATCAAGGTGAAAGCCCAGGATGCAGCCATATCTGGACACAGATGAAAGAGGAAAACAGTGCTGTCTGCCAGCATTGGGGTTCACAGCCCTTCCTCTGAGTGTCAGCTGAGGGACCGTCTGGGGATCACCGTGTGGACTGATAAGGGGGCAGACGAGCACAGCTCCACAGCAGTGGGTTGGAGGGATGGGCCCCTCCAAGCAGGGGCTCTGTGATAACCATCACCTCTGTTTCTTCTTTCAGGCCCTTGCTGATTTCCTCTGCTTTCCATCTGACCCTAAATTAAACCATCTCTATGAAGGCATTATTTCTTTTTCTTTTCTGGATTCTAGATTGTTGGTGTTCAAGAGGGAAATCTGGGATTTGTTATGAAGTCTTTACAGTAACTTGGGAAACTTGAAGATTTCATGTGTGCCCACCCAGGGATGGGTTTCCTGCCAAAACTGTCTGTCTCCTGCTCTTCATTGAAAATAGCCAAATAAATCAAGTCCTTTGCTTGGTGATTATGGCCAGTGTATTGACTGCCATTTTTTTGAAAGATTTTATTATTTTCAGAGAGAGAGGAAGGCAGATAGGGAGAGAGACATCCATGTATGGTTGTCTTTCACCTGCCTCCAGCAATGGACCTGGCTGGAGACCTGGCTTGCAACCTGGTTACATGCCCTGGCTGGGAATTGAACCAGCCACCTTTGGGTTTGCAGGCTGGCACCTTATCCACTGTGCTACCAGCCAGGGCTCTGAGTGCCATTTTTAAACACACATTTACAAGTGGCATCTAAGTATACACTGTTGTTACAGACATCAGGACCCTTCCACATGCAACCTTGTTGGAGCTCCTTATAGCCAGCTCTTGCTATTCTTGCCCTTCTGATTTCACTCTGACTGAGAATGCCCTGATTCCTATCACCTACAAACTACAAGAACCTAAACCTACTGTAGAAAAAAAGGCAATTAAATGGAAAAGTAAAAAGTCACTTCTTATCTGGAAGGAAGGAAGGAAGAAAAGGGAGCAAAGAACCAGAATGAGAATGCATTTGGTCATAAGGAAATAAAAGTGAGACTTTGAGGGTATTAAGCAGAAAGAATAAAATTACTAAAATGATGACTAAAATAACTGTTCACATCTCTGGAATTACAAATATCTCATGTGACTGTGGATTAATAGTTTTTTTAGGAGGGGCCTATTATGTGTGTTTGATTTCCAGAACTTCAAACTCAACCAGGGACAAAGGCTCTTATGTTCCACTAATGCTCGTGGATGAATAATGTCTTCTTAAAACATTGCCAATTCCACTGTCATTTCAGGACCCCAGAGACTCTGCTTATTAGGATAACAGGTGAGGGAAGAAATGAGTTGGGCATAGAGGTGGCAGGGGTTAATTTCATATTTGTCACAAGATCTTGCATGATTTCCCTAAAAGATATTTAATTTCCACTGGGCATAATGACTTGCAGCTGCAGGAATATGCTGTATACTAGTGGTGAGTTCTTGTCTTTGGAGATTTTTGCAAGTCATTATTTAAAAATAGAGATCCGGGAGTTACAGCTGGCTAATTAATCTACCCCTAAGGAAAGCTAAGCAAGTGACCCACTTAACTGTTTTCAGGAACCACAGCTATAGTGAAGCAAACTCTCAAAAATGTTCTACAGGCCCTGGCTGGCATGGCTGAGTGGATTGGCACCAGTCTGCAAACCCAAGGGTCGCTGGTTCGATTCTCATCCAGGGCACCCACCCACCCAGATTGCAAGCCAGGTCTCCAGCCAGGTGCCCAGCTGGAGGCAGGTGAAAGGCAAACATACATTGATGTTTCTCTCTTTTTCTTCCTTCCTCCCTTCCCCCTTCTAAAAATAATAAATAAAATCTTAAATTAAAAAAAAAAAAAAAAGTTCTACACTAAGAACCAAAGTGATATGGCCCTGTGGAATTTTTGTGTTTCTCTCCTTCAGCTCCCTTCCTTTCCCGTGGCCACCACTAACTCAGATCCTCATCGGGAGACATGAATTCCTAGCTGCTTTACCACCTGGTCCTTCTTCCCAAAGAGGCTGATAGGCTCTGCTTCATCTCCTTTCTTTGTATCACTCATCTGCTTCAGAAATCCCCCTTAAGTCCATGTTTTCTACCACATCAGCTCTCAGGCCTCTGGCTGATTCCAGAGGGCTCCACTAAGGGACCTGAAGAATGTGTTTGCCCATATTTTCCCCACCCTTCCACTTGCTCATTCTTGTCCTGGCATAGTAATCTGTTCCCTCTCAGACTGTCCAGTCGCCCGGATCACCATTTCCATTCTTCTCTCAGCCTGAAAAACCTATACATCCTACAGAGCTCCACTGTGTCTACCCCAGGCCGCCTTGAGTTTTTTGTTTTGTTTTGTTTTGCTTTTGGTCTTGATGGCAAAGAGTTGACATAAGCAGATCATGACTCATTTTCATCAATGGTCTATGAGGGCCCTGATCTTATTTATAAATTAATCAATTAATTAATGTATTTATTACATTTATTCCTATTACCTTTTCCTTCTTTGTATAGGTATGAATTCTATTATGTTTTACATTTGTCTTTTTGACTGCATATATCTTTGTCAAATTATTATTGTTATGTATGCATTATTTTGAGTTACAGATATGACAGGTATTAAAATTAATGTTTCTTTATTAACTCAGCAACTCAGCCACACACACACACACACACACATATATATATATATATATATATATATATATATATACCGTTTAAGTCCATCCATGTCTTTAAATCTGGTGGCTGCATACATACTCCATGGTAGGCAACCATCACCTTTGTGTCTACATCTTCATGATGTACACACCTAGATTCCTCCCAATATCCAGATCTTTCCTTCTCTGAAATCCTTCATAATGATTTACCATCCAAGTAAGCTCTTAATTATATGCTCCTTTGTGTTTTTCTATGGGAGTTTCATGTTTTTCCCTCATCTTTTATGTAACTCATTGGAAATCAGAGACCATCTCTTGTAGTTTCCCTTCCCCTGTTTCACTCATCTCTACCTCTGCTCAACAAATTTTTGTTTATTTAGTGAATTGAATAGCATGGCCCCGTGAAGGTAGGTATTTTCTCTGTTCCTACGTATGTCTCCAGTATCTAAAATAGTGCCTGGCATGTTGTAGGGGATCAGAAATTATGTTTGAAGCAAATGAGTATCTCATCTTTCACATAAGAAATTTGAAACAGTAGGATATTACAGAAATCAAGATACTATGTTCTAGTTTCTAACGTGTCACCAACTAGGTGTGTGACACAGGGCATGTCAGACAGTTTCTCTAGGTCTGGTTAAGCTGAATGATTTCTTAGATCCTTGTTTACTCTCACTTGCTCAAGTTATGTGACTTAACAGTTTTCAATATAAAGTGAGAAAGTCTTCGATATGAAATTATCTCCATGGAATGCAGAGTAATCATACTCAAGGCAGTAGAGCATGGGAGAGGTGGTACTGGGTAGAGATGAGCATATTTTATGGGTTCCAATCTTAGGCTCCTGGAGTGGTTGGGAGGACAAAATAATTATTACCTATAAAGTTGTCAGAAGAGTATTTGGCACACAGTAAGTGCCATGTAAGTTATTATTATTTTCGTCAATTTATATGTATCTACTAGTCCTTGTGATAAGCTCTTGTCTGGCATTTGGAGTCTATTCTTCATACTGATATGAAGTCCCATGAATTCTAGCATCAGTGATGAAATTAAGTTTTCTCTTGTAGAACAATAATCATCAGACAATAGTCTGCTTTCTTTTAGGCCCAAACTGTTGTCTTTTTGGTAATAAGCAGGTTCTAATTTCCATGACCTTTTGTAAAGTGAAGCAAAGGAATATTGTCTTTCAGGATCATGTAGCAGCCCATAAAGATGGAACAAGAATCCTGAGTTCTGTATTTGCTGTCAAAAAG
Source organism: Noctilio leporinus (assembly GCA_004026585.1). Lineage (NCBI taxonomy): Eukaryota > Metazoa > Chordata > Mammalia > Chiroptera > Noctilionidae > Noctilio > Noctilio leporinus. The sequence goes on along the minus strand of PVIW01000189.1, from coordinate 506,599 downwards.
AAGTTCCTTCTATAGTCACTTAGAAATAAAAACAAAATGAATGTGTTAATATGTAATGCAGATAATACTTTTCTTTTTGGTAGGGAATTTAGTTACTATTTAGTAGTAACTAAATAATCTAATTGGCCTCTTATCTATAGGAAAGTAAATTCAAAGATTGGACAAACCATTATTAAAATTCTGAACAACACTTGAAACATCAGGTTATGTGTTGCTGAAAGGCTTCTTTTTCTCCAGGTCAAGAGGTAAAGCTATTTATCTTAAAGAAAAAACGGAAAATGGTATTCGTAATGGGCCCCAGGTTTTATAGCTTAACCATATTTGTTTCATAAGCACAAATAGCATTTGATAACTGTTTTATTCTACTGGACAAAAGAAGTCTTAAACAACATTTCAATTTAATGCTTTTATATACAAATCCAATTTATAAATTAATTTGCCACCTAAAAGTTAAAAACAAATCAGGTAAAAGCACAAAATGAGAACCAGAGAATCCATATGGACTAGAAATGTAGGGGCCAAGCAAGGATTAAAACTTCTACTCAGTAGGTTGAAGAAATAGGTAGGCTAAATGTTCAATTAGCAACAACAACATAGGAAAGTGACTGAATTATTTATTTTAGAGCTCAGAAACACTGGCGTGAACTCTAAGACTTACATGGTAAATGGGGACTTAAAAAAAAAACAACAACCTTGGTTTTTGTTTGTTGGTTTGTTTACTCATGAACTTAATTTGGGAGACCCATAGTTTTCAATTAAAAGAAAGATGGGCCATGTCTTATAAATGTCTTTCTTTGTTGTATTTCTCAGCTAAAACTGCCATTTATTTTCATGTGGTATACGCTGAAATAAAATATGCATTTTGAAAAGCTAGGGAGTATTGTCAAGAAGATAGGAGGAGATAATATATGGGAAGGAATTTGAAAACTCTAAAGTTCTGTAAATATATATATTTCTGTTACTGTTACATTTAGCAAAAATCATAAGTGTGCCTACCATGTACCAGGAATTGCTTTAGGCACTGATGACTTATAGAAATAATAATACTGATCTTTGCACTTAAAGATTTATAAATACTTTAGGGAAACATTAGTTAACAGAGAATGTCAATGTATGGTGGTAAGTGCATGGATGGAGATAGACCAAGTGGTTGGGAACATAGAAGGGGGTTCCTGGCTGTTTTCAGAGTCAGGAAAGTGAGAGGAAGTTAGGGAGAGGAGAGGAAGGGAGTCCCATGGGAGAGAATGGCTTGAATATAGTCTGGAGGTGAAAATAGTGCAGTATATTCCTAGTCAGTAAAGGGATCTGTATGATTAGAGTTTAAAATAGCAGAAGAGGAGTCTCGAGGTCAGATTATAGGAGGCCTCTCTATTATGGTAAAAATTCAGATTTTATCCTACTGGTGATGGAAATCCAGTGGCACCTAGGCATAATGTGGTCACTCTGGAGATATATGGAGGGTAGGTTTGAGGGTCAGTGAGGAGGTATTGCTGTAGTACAGAAGGGAATTAGTAGTGTGGATGAGAGTTGAGTAGAACCAAGAGGGCAGATCTGAAAAATAGTGGGAAAAAAAAAAGCAATGTGTGATGATTAATTTTATGAGTGTTGGTGAGAACAGCCTTAAGCTTATAGTTTGACTGATTAGATGACTTGCAATACAATTTCTATACTGAACACTGAATTTGTTGGGGATAAAATGTATGTTCATGTTTTGTCCATGTTCATCTTAAGGTTTACGTAAGACCTTTGATGAAGGTATCTAGGAGGCCCTGGGTAGGAAATTCAGATTTGTAAGTCATAGCCTATATGTTAAGTAGTAGTTAAAACTCTCAGAGAAGTGAGCCAAGGATGAAAGCCTGGGGCACCAGCTTTTTGAGGGTGGACCAAAGAGCAAGCCAAGAAAAATAAGCTAGAGGCTAGAGGGGACAACGAAATGGTAGAAGGGAACACAATTCAGTGTCATGTCACAGAGCCAGAGGAACGGAGGTTCAGGAAAGTGGTGGTGCAAAGTGAAACCAAAGCAATGAAATCCAGTGTAGGACCTGAAAAGAATCCTCTAACTTTTATTCATTTATTTTAAGAAAATTAAAGATTTTATTTATTATTTTTAGAGAGAGGGAGAGAAACATCAATGTATGGTTGCCTTTCACCTGCCTCCAGCCATGGACCTGGCTGGAGACCTGGCTGAAGACCTGGTTATGTGCCCTGGCTGGAGAATCAAACCAGCGACCTTCAGGTTTGCAGGCCGGTGCCTTATCCACTGTGCCACCAGCCAGGGCAAATCCTCCAGCTTTTAAACACCATGACTTTAGATGCCTTATCCAGAGCGTTCTCATGGCAGGTGTGGCAGCAGAAACCCGACTGCAGTTAGTGGAGGAGTGAATTTGGAGGAATTGAGCACAGAGTTTTTCTTTACAGAGAATTTTGGATGGAGAGAGAGGGGTAGGATGGCTGCTAGAGGAAAAGCAGATTATTTTAAGAAAGGAGAATTTGAGGTAAGATAGGAAGCAGAAGAGAAGAAACTGATGGCAGAAAATGTAAAAATGCATGGTAACAATGGAGGTAGCATGTTCCCAAGTGGGAGAGGTGGAGGAGAAGGAATTCATAGGAAAAGCTGGCTTTAAGCAGAAAGGATGTAAACTCTTAAACCTCTGAGCTGGGAAGGATGAATGGAAGGCAGAGAGTGGTAATGGGGGCATGGTGAAGGAGAAGTGGATCATGCTTCAAGCTTCAGGACAAAGGTTGTTAATATTTACTTATTGCCCTAAGGATCAGGTACAAAGAGGAGCAGGTGAGATTGTCTTCAGAATTCTTGCTCCATTGTTCCTAGGTCTGCTCTCCCACCAGCCTTAAAAGCGCACCTTCAGCCCCTGCCCCTCCTCCAGAACGCTGCTTCGTATGCTGCTCCTTCTCCACCTACATTAATAAGTTTTTATCCAGTGGTTCTAAATTCCTCCCCCCTATATACTATCTTCCTTTATTTACAGAAAGAGAGGAAGGGAGAGGGGCAGAGAGGGAGAGAAGCATCAATGTGTGGTTGCCTTTCACCTGCCTCCAGCTACAGACCTGGCTTAAGACCTGGCTTGCAACCTGGTTATGTGCCCTGTTTGGGAATTGAACCAGCGACCTTTGGTTTTGCAGGCCGGTGCCTAATCCACTGTGCCACCAACCAGGGCTATCTTCCCTTTAAAATACCCATTGATTGTCTGAATTCAAATGTGTTATACATGATTTCATGCAAAGATATAAATGTCTGCTACCCAGCCTTCCCAGTAGCTTTGCCTTTTAGATAGACACCCTAGCTTTTTGTGGCCTTTCCTTATTAGCCCTGACCCTTCTTTCAACCCATCCTCCCACACTCCATCATCTTGTACACCCTCTGCTCTGGTCACACCTTCTCAGAAAATGAAGTACCTGCCATAAAAATCAAATGGTTGGAATAATTAGGGGAGTGAGGAACAGGCAGCTCTCTAGGAAAGGGTACTGCTCATAGGACCTTTAAATATAAGTTACCTCCATGCATTAGAAGTTTTAAACTACAGATTGGGAGTACTCTTCTTCTATCTTCATAGAAGGTTAGGAAAACTTGAATTGGTGCTACATTGTTATAATTAGGCTTTACTGTAGTTTGCTTTTTAATGTTACAATCACAGAAGCAAAGGTTGTATTTTTCTCCTAAACAGAATAGTGTCGTTCATTATGTATAAACAAATGACTAGAGCAAAAAAATACTCACTGGAGCTCCTTGGGCTCAGTATTACGTGCATAGATGCCTGAACTATTATAGATGCCAGATTTACTGGCTACGCCCATGCAGACAGAAGGGCTGTGCTCCTAATAACAACACCCTAGAGGCTCTCATCTCTTCTGAGGCAGGATCTACCACGTACAACTTTATGGTTAGGGGCGCTGGTTTTAGAGCCAAACTGACTTTCTTCCTGACTACCACTTAGAGGCTGTGAGACGTATCTCATAGAGTTGCTGTGAGGATTAAGTGTGATCATGAATTTAAAGGATTTAGCTTCATTGCTAGTACATAGTAAGTTCTCAATAAATGGAGCCAGCTACTGAATTATTACTATCAATAATTCATGCTCTAATTTAAGAAACCGCCTGGTTTAACTAGCTTCAGGCAGAGGTGGGGGTTGCTTTCTCATCCAGCTTCAGCTATACCGCTATAAAATGGTGAGTTTCCCTTATAGCTACGCATGCATTCTTGCTTTGTTCTCATCACCGATGCCTGCTCTTGGTAGTCAATTAATATGATCGGCCACTTAGGGTAATCGTTTCTCTAAAAACCAAAAGTGCTTACGCTCAGTGGCATCCACTGTAATGCAATTAATTTTTTCAATAATATTCATCTAGTAGATAGGCACAGCGTAAATGAGAGCCATAATGATAAGCTACCTCATGTTTGCTCATTTTGAAAAGACTCATTAGGGACCGTGGCCCTCAATGTTAATGAAATGATACAATCTAATTAGAGAATTACAGTTACACACACCCAAGCTAGAATGAGAGGAACTGCTACCTACCAGGTAAGGTCACTGTCTGTACCATGCTGTCACCCCTCTTCAGGATACTTCCAACATGGCCCAGATACCACCCTTTCCTTGGGGCCATTATGGAATTCAACCATCCTCTTAATGCTGGTAGAAACCTAAGCTATAAATAGCTTGCTTTCCTGCGGAGCAACTCAGGCCTGAAAAAGTTGATAATGATTTCAGAATTTCTTTTAATTGAGTTTTTAATTACAACGCAGATAGCCTATATCCCATTCATATGTAACTTAGACAAAGAGGACAAGCAATTTCATATTTCCCATTCTTTGGAGATAATTTGACAACTAAGGAAGCCTATAGTGAAGTACCAACTGCTTTGTGTTTGGACAGGAGCATCTGACAACCATTCACTCGGGGAAGATCAGGATTCGAAACATCTAAATCTCAGTAAATTATGTGATAGAATAGTCCAAGTGCTAAACACAAGCTGCCACTGAGATGATAAATCTGATTGGCTGGCATAGAATCTTGCTTTCCTAATTTATAGCCTACCTATTATAAATTAGGGTGCTGGATAGCCAATTAGTGTATAAACAAGGTTTTACTGTAAATAAATTTTTCCATCTTTAGACTTTATCAGTATATCAGATAAAATACGCAAATAAATTTTTATAAAATGTCAAGCTTAAACTTGATATGGGTGCCATGTTCCTTTATTCTTTTTGTCTTTTGATACTTATCCCACGAGTTCCAGAGCTTCAGAAGTGGAATTAGACCAAAGACACCTCAGAGATCAGAGAAAGGTTTAAAATTAGCTGGTCCCTACTAGCATTTCCAAAACCTTTCAGAAGCCATGTACTTTCTCTATTAAAATATCTGGAGGCCCAGGCTCATGTATCTTTTTTCAACCACAACAGTAATTTTCAGAACTTTGGATTTCAGAGACCAGAAAAATAATTCTCCTTAATTGTCGTCCTACAAGGGGTAGTCACCTTTTTATTTTACCAAGTAAAGATGTTTAACATTTTTTCTTTTTCATTCATTTGTTAATTTGTGAATTTCTGTTGAGCACATACTACCTGCAGATGCTAAATGATGCCCTGCAAGAAAAACGAAAACAAAACCAGATAAAATCTATGCCCTCAAATATCATATGGTCCAATGGGTAGATGGTTATTAATCAATTACACTTATACACAGAAAATTCACATTGAGATAAATGCTATGAAGGAAACAAACATGGTTCTTGGAGAGCATTAATACATTATGATACTGACAGAGAGGGTCGGATAATTCTTCTTCCTAAAAATTAATGCTTGGACTTTAGAGATCTTAGACTACTATACAGGACCTTGTAGGGCATGGTAAGGATTTTTAAATTTTACGCTGAGAGGAATAGAAAGCAATTAAAGAATCCGAAGTCTGATTCATGTTTTTAAATGTTTCCTCTAGATGCTTTTGGAGAATAAATTGAGGGGAAGCAGGAATGGAAGGAGTGAGATCAGTTGGGACAAAATTTCAGGGGTGTGACAGCCAGGGTGATGGTTAGTAGCTGGAGTAATATTTTGAACCTAGAATTGCTGAGATCATTGAAAGGTGAGAGGAGGGAGGGAGGAAGACAGAGGTATCAAGAATGACTCCTATATTCCTGGCTTGAACAACTTGGCATTTAGTATACCATTTACTGAGAGGGAAGGACCAGGGAGGAAAAGGTTTAGACAAAAAGAAATAATCAAGGGTCCCTTTTTGTGCTGGTTAAATTTATTTATTTATTTATTTATTTATTTTAAAGATTTTATTTCATTATTTTTAGAAAGAGGGGAAGGGAGAGAGGCAGAGAGGGAGAGAGACATCAATGTATGGTTGCGTTTCACCTGCCTCCAGCCACAAACCTGACTGGAGACCTGGTTTGCAACCTGGTTATGTGCCCTGGCTGGGGAATCGAACCTGCGACCTTTGGGTTCGCAGGCCGGCACCTTAACCACTGTGCTACCAGCCAGAGCATGTGCTGGTTAAATTTAAAATAGCTGTGAGATATCCAAGGCAGGCAAATATATGATTCAGAAGTTTAGAGGAGTATTTTGCTACTAGATATACATTTAGAAGATATCAGCATTTGAATGGTATTTAAGTCATGGGAGCAGATAAGGTTTCAAAGAAATAAGCATTATGGAACTTAGAACACTTGGAGGCTGATACAAGAGGGGGAAATTGTCAGAGCATCTTTCTATAAAAGGGATGACATTTTAACACGCATAAAATAGAACAAAATATCAGTCCTTTAAATTAAGGACATTGAGTTGCATAAAATCTTCTCTCCATTGTCCTTATTTTGGGGTTATGCTGCAGATCAGTGAGAACTCTGTCCTGGACCGGCAGTTGCACACCACTGACTGGAGTTTCTGCAACTTCCTGAGGCAGAAATGACCTCATTTTCATAGCAAAAGGTCTTATCCACACCCAGCTTCACCAGACTTATTAGACTCTCCAAGAAAAAGACACACGTGGGGCTTCTGGATCAAAGTAATACAGGATTGAAACTCACAGAGTAACACAGGATCCTACAATGGGGCACTAATCCCTCCTGTTCTAAACACAAAGCCAGTTATCTCCTGTGTACTTCAACTTGCAAAGACCAAACATTTTAATAATATCAAGTCTTTCAATTCATGAATAGAACATCTCTGTATTTGTTCATATTTCCTCCTAAGTCAGAGGACTGACTGAATTGCAAATAGTGTAGTTATTTGTGTGCATCAGGGTCAATTAGCACTTGCATAGCTGTTTCCTCCTCCTAACCATCATAGTATTAGCATCTATCACAGTATTCTTTTCTAGTGGATCTAGTCATGGTTTCTGAATTAGCCTATCACAATGTTCCAGACAGCCTTTACCAATCAGATTGAATGTGGAAAATAATAACAACAATAATAATATCAATAACTGTTCTATCCTTATAACTATGATTATTAATAATAACATCCTTAAGACTATCATTCACTGCACTAAGCATTGTTCATAACTCTTCTTTTTTTAAATTTTATTATTGTTGTATTACATCCATCCCCTTTTCACTCCCCTCTGTCCCCTTACCCACCCACCCACTACCCCCCCAAAAGTCAATCCAACTTGTTGACCATGTCCATGGTTCTTCCATACTAGTTCCTTGACTAAACTGCTCCCCTTCTTTGCCTCTTCTTCCCCATTCCCCCCTGCCCACTGAAGGTCTATTCATTGTATTCATGTATCTGGTTCTGTTTTGCTTGTTTGTTTGTTTTGTTCATTATTGTCCTGTAGTGGGTGAGATCACATGGTATTTGTCTTTCACTGACTGGCTTATTTCACTAAACATAATACTTTCCAGTTCTATCCATATTGTTGCAAAGGGTAGGAGTTCCTTCTTTCTTTCTGCTGTGTAGTATTCCATTGTGTAAATGTACCCAAGTTTTTTGATCCAATCATCCACTGATGGGCACTTAGGCTGTTTCCAGAACTTGGCTATTGTAAATAGTGCTGCTGTGAGCATAGGGGTACATAGTTTCAGGGTTCTTCAGGTATAATAACAAGATCACTTTAAAGCATTCATAAGTTAAAGTTGCTTTTTATCCATTCAGCTGCCCTATGTCTTTTCATTGGTGCATTTAATCCATTTACCTTTGTACCTGTGTTTCTGTCTGTCTCTCTGTTTCTTCATCTTCTTAAATCAGACCCTTTAGCATCTTTTGCAATGCTGGTTTGGTGGAGATGTATTCTTTTAGACCTCTCTTGCCTGGGAAACTCCTTATTTCACCTTGCATTTTGAATGAGAGCCTTGCTGGGTAGAGTATTCTTGGTTGCAGGCCTTTGTTTTTCATTGTTTGAAATATTTTTTGTCATTCCCTTCTGGCTTGTTATGTTTCTGTTGAGAAATCAGCTGATAACCTTATGGGAGCCCCCTTGAATGTTATTAGCTGTTTCTCTCTTGCTGCTTTGAAGATTCTCTCCTTGTCTTTGAAATTTGCCATTTTCATGTGGATGCGTCTTGGAGTGGGCCTGTTTGCGTTCATCTTCCTTGGGACCCTCTGTGCTTCCTGTGTTTGCATGACATTTTCTCTCCTCAAGTTAGAGAAGTTTTCTGTCATTACTTTTTCAAAGAGTTTTTCTATCCCTTGCTCCTCCTCTTCTCTTTCTGATATCCCTATGATATGGATGTTATTAGGTTTCATATTGTCCTGCAGCTCTCTTAAAACCTCTTCATTCCTTTTCAATCTTTTTCATTTTGTTGCACTGCCTGGGAAATTTTTTCTACATTGACCTCCAGCTCAATGATCAGATCCTCTGCTTTCTCTAGCCTGCTTTTGATTTCTTCTACTGTGTTCTTCTATTCAGAAATTGGATTCTTCATTTCTTCCTGGCTCTTATTAATGGTTTCTATGTCCTTTTTAATGCTGGTGTAGTTCTCAGTAAGTTCCTTATAGCTTTCCTGGAGTTCTTTGTAGTTCCCTTGGAGTTGTTTGTAGTTTTTTTTTTTTTTTAACTCACTGAGCTCATTGAGCTTCTCTATCATCATTATTTTGAATTCCATGTCTGAGAGTGTGCTTGCCTCTGTTTCATTTTGCACTCTTCCTGGGGATTCTTCCTTTCCATTTGCTAAGGATTTATTTCTTTATCTCCCCATTTTAGATGGCTCTTGTTTGTTTCTGCTTCTTAGATTGGTCTACTTTGACTTACTGTCTCAGTGGTGTGACCTTCTGTGGTGTAGAGGTGCACTTTTTTTACTTCCTGAATCTGTGTTTGGTGACGTCAGCTCATGTCCCAGTCTGGGCCTAGTCAGCCAGTTGGAGACTACCAGAGACCCACTGTCTTTGTCTCCTTGTCAGTCTGTGATCTGAGGTCAGGTTTAGGCACTGCTGAGTGGGACAGATTAATTCCTATGGGTGGGGCTGTGGCTTCTCCTTAGGCTCCTGCCTTTTGGAAAAGAGTGGTCTCTGGCTGTATGGGGGATGGGTCAGCACTGGACTCATGGGCTGCTCCCTTAGCTCTCCCCCTAAAGCCATTGAATCAAACTTTCCCTAAGCATCTCTAGCCCACTGCGCCCTTTCTCTGCTGGAGCCCAGGGTAAGTGGGTGCCATTGTACTTTTGTGCATGGTCCATTTAAGAACTCAGTCTCTCTGTCAAGCCAGCTAAACCTGGTGGCTTTTTGCTTTTCACTGCTGGGTGCTATTTTACTCTCAGGTGTGTTGCTATAGGCTGGGAAGCCCAGTTGGGAGTTAGACCCCACCCTTCTTAGGTGGAACCCCCGGCTGCTGAGATGTTTCTCTGTCCCATCAGCTGCCACCCATGGGAGCCCTGCCAGCCACTGGCATCTCCGTTGTGATGAATCAGCTCTTCTGTTCTGTCCCTGGTAATAAGACTTCTCTCCAGTTGGTGTTCTGTTGGTTATTCCCGGTGATTTCTCCCCAGTTAAGTTGTAATTTCAGTTTGGTGTTGGGAGGAGATTGGTGTAACTCCACTTACTCCTTTGCCATCTTGGTTCTCCTCCATAACTCTTCTTACGTGAACCCTACCAGCAACTTAGAAGGTTGGTGCCATTTTATAGATGAAATAACTGAGACTGAAAGACTGACATCCCGGAGGGTGTATATTTCATAACTTTTTATGTTGTATTGTTATTATATGCCATTATCTGCTCCAGTGGAAACTCACTGGGACTCTGTACTCTTCCTGTTTGAAATCTCAGTGCGTAACAATTCTTGGCACATTTAAGATGCTTCTTAAATGTTGAAGATTACATATACATTATAGCCATCGAAGAAGCCTTTTGAAGGGCAATGATTATGTCTTACATGATTTGGGACCTCTCACAGCACCTAGCATAATTCTCAATAAATGTTTGGAAAGTTGAGAATGTGGGTTTTCAACTGGCCGAAGAACTCCTGTAAACCCAGAAGGCCCTGAGCGGTGCTGCTGGTGGACAGGTTACTAAGATTAAGAAGATGCGCTGCCTAACATGCTCTTTTTGGAACTGTGGGTCTGACTCTTACTTAAGCATTCTTATTCATGACCTGGATGGGGAATAAAAAAGAAAGAAGCTGCTCATTTTGGGCATTCACTAATGATTCCAATTTGGACAGTATCGCAAGCAGCTCAGGCAACAGAAATAAAATGCAAACGACCTTGGAGACTGGATGGATGCAGGCTGGGAATAGTAACGGAACATTTGAAGAAGGCAGGGCCGACAGTACACCTAGGGGGAGAGAATCCAAACATGGAGCTGTTCTCTGAGAAGCAGACGCCAGAGCACTGTGATGCCCAAGTAGGCCCAGGGGGCACCGTGGTCTGCAAATTAAATCGGGCCAGCCAGGCAGCCTGACAGGATGAAAGGGAAGTCCAGGTTGAGGCTGCCTGAGCAGAAGGGCACAGGATAACAGTTCCTCTGTGGACAGTTCTAGCTGAGTAGCACCTGGCCTTGCATGCTGCGCTCCCACCGCCTTGTTACTAGGGAAGCTCAGGCAATTTGGAAGGAGTGCAGAGAATAGCAACAAGAATGAATGAATTCAGGAGCCTGAGGAAAGGACACGGATAAAAGATTAAAAGGATTAGAAGCTGTAGTTTTGCTGCAAAAAGCTGAAGGGAAGAGGACAGGGAGGGCCAGAAACGAATAATAAATAGCCAGGTCTACTCAAAAAGAGCCAAGTGGAAACTTGCAGAATACCCGTCAAATTAAGACTTTTCAGATGAAAATGAACATTTTCTTCCAAGCTATGGGCTTCTTGCCTGAACCAGCACTCTGCCTTCCCAGGTGCTCCGTAAATACTACCCTATAAAGTAACCTCCGTTTGCCAAGACTACAAGCTCCAGGAAACAGGCCAGTAGGAAGCACGTTAGAAAGTCAGCCAACCCTTTCCTGAGTGCCCAGTGAAGACAGGATTAAGGGAACTGGATTTTTGTTGGGTTGTTCAAATCAAACTCTTTCAACAATGAGGTGACCTCTTCCCATTCAGAGAAAATACAAAGCAAAATAGAAACCTCTATAGCACAGGGAATGCCCAAGATACGGTTGGGTGGGCCCTGGCTGAACTCTATCATTGCAATTTACTTCATGTCAAGGGGACTGGTGAAACGTTCGTCTTTCCCTCCCAGGCCGTGAAGGGAGAGGTGGAGGAAGCTGTCTCTCTGGACTAAAGGTGGACTTAGTCTACTTCACTTTTAAAAGATCAAGCACAGATATTCAAGTAGATGGACGTGAGGTTAATTCTTTGCTTTGTGGAAAGGAGCCTCAGAAACAGCACCTGCCCTGGGTGCTATTGGTTCGTCTTTGTTTACAGGTCCCAGCTACACTGTTCTTAACCCGCAACCTGAGAGAGAGCCAGGTGTTCAGATTCCAGCCTGGTGCAAAGCAGTCGGACTTGTTACCCGGCTCCCAGCTCAGTGGGCCTCCTGAGCTCCTCAAACACGCCAGCTCTCTGAAGCATGCCCTTCCCACTAAAATGTGACTGTCCACCTGAGATGGGGCCCTCTCTCTGAAACATGCTCCTTCTTCCTCTGCTGGTCACATTAACCCTCCCAATTCTTGACCTATCCCTGCTTTCTGCAGGGCTGGCTCGATCTCATTCCTCTTCTCTCAACTTTAATGTCACCTCTTCTAGGAGGTATCTGGACTCTTCTAGGAGGTATCTGGAATGATTTTGGCTACAAGTAAGAAATCTTAGTAATAGCAGCGCAAGCCAGTAGATATTAGTAACCTGCTAAAAGTTCAGAGTAAATGGCCCCCGGCAGGTACCCCAGCTCAACCAAGTCATCAAGGACGCAGGAGCCTCTGCCCCACCTCTACCTCTGCCCACCCGCCAGCCCGTAGTCTCATGTTCATCATCTCCAGGTGTCTGTTCTACCTGCAGCATCCCATCCAGGCCTGGCAGAATAGCATGGAGGAGGGAAGAGGGAAGAAAGGCTTTCTTCAGTGAGGCTTTACTTTATCTTTCAGGAAAGACCACCATCCCCAGAGACTCCTAACTATATCGAATTAGATAGAACCGTGTGACATGCAAAGGAGTCTGGAAAATCATGATTAGCTTCCTAACCTCTAGACTAGAGGAGGCAAGGGAGAATGAGGGCTATAAATAACTTCCTGGGTGCTAGACCTCAGTGTCTGTCATAGTATGTGCCTCACTCACTCAGCTCCCCACCCCAATTATTCTCTGTAAGGGGCCCCTACTTGTTCTCTTCATGGTATTTATCATGGTTTTAGATGTACATTAATAATCCCACTAGAATAGATACATGCACCCATGACGGGCTCTCTCACAACTGTGTCATGGGCACCTAGCTTTGCACCTAGCCAATGGCAAGCACTTAATAAATACTGCTTGATTAAGGGGGCTGGTTGGCTGCTGAAAGACAAGCTACCTCTGAAATTATAATCACAATCACCTGAAAAAATAAAAGTCTGGCTGTCAAAGTCCAATCTATACGTAGCTCCTCTTGGTTAAAAACTTTTATATATAAAGAGGGACATATATGTGAAGTAAAATAATGAACATTCAAATACACACAGATTTGCAGATTTTCGCCAGAGGCCTTATGGTCTTGTCGATGTTGTTGAATTTAGGAATCAAAATAAACACAGTTGAAATCCATGTGTCCCTTTCCCTGGCTCCCTGTTCCTGCTCTTGCCTTTTTCTTGCTGAGGCAACCAGTACCATGAATTTGGCTTTATTAATCTAGTATGTGTTTTTATACTCTATCTAAATACATATCCATAAGCAAGGGGCATTATTTTGCATGTTTTAAAGTTGTATACAAATATTTTGTATAATCACTACACAAATTGTATAATTACTAAAAATATTTTCTTATCTTTATATCTAGTTACTGATTTGTAACCTTATTTTTGCATGTGGTTGTGTGTAATGTTTCATTGTATAACTATGTAATAACAATTTGGTGATCCATTTTTTTCTTGATAAACATTTTGACTAATTGTTTACAGTCTTTTCCTATTAACAAATAATGTTACATACAATTAACATTCTTCTACCTATTTGTCACATGTGTGAGGGTTTTTTAATCTAAAGTTATATCTAGAAGTGAAGTTACAGAGTGAAGAAGGCATATATCTTCAATTTTTTTATTTCACCACGGTGTTCTACAAGAATATTGTACCACCCTGGCTGGTAGCACAGTGGATAAGGCCCCAGCCTGCGAACCCAAAGGTCGCAGGTTTGATTCCCCAGCCAGGGCACATAACCAGGTTGCAAACCAGGTCTCCAGTCAGGTCTGTGGCTGGAGGCAGTTGAAACGCAACCATACATTGATGTCTCTCTCCCTCTCCGCCTTTCTCCCTTCCCCTCTTTCTAAAAATAATGAAATAAAATCTTTTTAAAAAAAAAAAAAAAAAAGAATATTGTACCAAATGAAAATCCCACAAGCAGTGGGTGAGAGAAACTGTTTCTGCATTTAACACTGGTTATCATACTTTGATTTTTCTTAATCTACTGGTGTGAAATGGTATCACATTGTTTTATTTTGTACTTTTCTGACAACTGGGGAGGTTAAGGATCTTTCACCAGATATGCTGGCCAACTGGGTTTCCTTTTATGAAAATTGCCTTTTCCTATCCATTGCCCTTTTTAGACAAACAGGGAGTTGTTCTTTTCTTTTTGTTTTGTAAAGTTCTTTATATATTGTGGGTAGCAATTTTTTCTTATTAACACACATTGCCAATCTCTTTGCCAGACTCCTGCTTAAGTATTCAGGTTGTTTATAATGTTGCTTTGTGAAGAGGATTATTAAATTTTAATACAGTAAAATCTATCAACCTATGACTTTGTGGTTTGTGCTTTTCATTTTACATAAGAAATCCAGCTGGAATTATTTTTATGTAACAAAGTGATCTAGTTTTATTTTTTCTAAGTGAATAACTAGTCACTTCACTCACATTGAATGCTCCAACTTTTGGTCATTAATTGATATCAAGTCTCCAATGATGCGTAGGTCACCACAGCTTCAGTGAAATTATTGGGAGGGTTTGGTGCAGAGGCTCAGGATCCACACTGCTTGGGCATGAGTCCTGACTCTGCTATTGCCTGGCCCTGGTACTTTCTGTGCCCCAGTTTCTTCTGACCTGTGAAATGATGACAATGATTATACCAAATCAGAATGAATTAAAGTTTTTACCTGGCGTGTAAATGATCAATAAAAGTTAGTTGCTGTTATTTTTGGTTGCAGTATCAGTATTATTGTTACTAATTGTGATATCTGATAGGTTAGTGCACCTCCACGCTTCTCTTTTTCAAAATGGTCTTAACTATTGTTGACCTTTTGATCTTTCAAATTAATTTCAAAATTGGTTTATAATGTCTCATGAAAAAAACTTGTTGAAAATTCAAGTGTCATTGCCTTGATACATGAATTAATTTGAGTTTTCTGACCTATAAATTTGGTATACCTCTTTGTCTAGTCAGTCCTTTTATGTCCATCAGAAATTATTTTTGCAATTTATTTCACAAAGCTAAGTGCCTATTTGTTGGAGTTATTCTTAGCTACATTTTAGTTTGTTGATATTATCAATGAGGTACTGTGTAAAAATCCTATTATTTTTATGTTGATTCTGTATTTAGCCACCTTGCTGAACAATGATTAATTCTAATGGTCTGTAGATTATCATAGAGTATTTATGTAAACAGATTAGTCATTTATAGAAAAATATAGTTTGGTTTATCGTTCTAATGTGTAACTTATTTTATTTTATTTTTAAATCTTACTATGTTGACTGAGACCTCCTAACAACATTAAAGGGGAGCAGTGATAGCCAGCATCCTTGTCTTATGCCAACTCTAATGGTAGCATATTAACTTTCATTAAGGTTGGTTTTTGATAGATACTAATTGTCAAATTTAAGAAGTTCCCTTTGTCTCTATTTTATTAAGAGATTAAACATAAATGATTGTTAAAATTCATTACTTTTTTGACATGTATTGAATTTATCATGGATTGTTTATTCTTTGTTCTGTTAATATTGTGTAATATATTAATAGATTTTCTAACGTGGAAACATCGTTTCATTCCCAAGATCATCGTTCTGGTATTTCAAAGAAATACCTCAGCCTTTCTCTTAAGGTTTTTAAGGAATTACTTTTTTGTTTAACTTCATATATGTTTCTTTTTCTTAGGTCTTGGTATGTTTAGATCATGATTTCTTTATTTCTCTCATTTTTTGTCATGTGTACATTTTAAATAATGGAACATATAATAGTAGCAAAAAATGTGAATAGTGGAAAATGAGGAGGATAGTATTAGCTGTATTCATTTTGGACCATGAAATAAAAGAACAGAGGAACTTTCTACCAGCCAACAGTCGCTGGGGTACTTGGTCCAATGCCATCATGTCCTTGTTTGCTGAGTAGGTAACTCACACTAACCATTTGTCTAAACATTTAGTAACACCTGTATCTGGAATCATTTAGGAAACAGACTCTCACTATTGCAGGTCTACTAGGTACTGCTTATGAGCTGGGAGGGGTAGTCTTCCTGGAGGCTGTCTGGTCTGATGATTGCTAGCGACAGGCAAGGCCTCTGCTCTCAGTCTTTTGAAACCAATTTTGTCTTTTCTGTTTTTATTCATCTTTGGTAATTGCCTCATTTACTGAGATACTATACATGTGAAACCTTTTGTAGTTCTGATGCTCAGCAAAAAAACTATGTTCTGCTCAATAATTAGAGTATCCATATAATACAATTATTTCATTGCAATTGCTCTTGGAGTCAAATGAAAGATCAGTATAGGAATATAGTTAAGGTGGTTTTTGAGCAGCCTTATTTTTGAATATCTGTCCTCATTACATACACACATTTATACAATTATTGAGAGAGAAGTTACTGGACCAAAAGAACTATAGATGAATAATAACAATAATGTGATGTCCTGATCTGTTAGCTTTAATTTTTTTTTTCAGGTATTGATTAAACATTTAATGTTAGTTTTTTATTGACTTCTATTTTTATTATTTTTTAAGATTTTTATTTATTATTTTTAGAGAGAAGGTCAGGAAGGGAGGAAGAAAGGGAGGAAGCATCATTGTATGGTTGTCTTTTACCTGCCTCCAGCTGGGAACCTGGCTGGAGACCTGGCTTGCAACCTGAGTATGTGCCCTGACTGGGAATCAAACCAGCGACCCTTGCATTCACAGGCCAGCACCAATCCACTGAGCCACCATCCAAGGCTAATGTTAGTTTTTGACTCAAGCTTGTGAACTGAATAACTTATTTCAATTGGAAATGTGTTAAAAGAGGATATTCTTTTCTCCTTCCCTCCTCATCATATAAAACATAGTAAGAAAGATACTGAACTCCTGGGAGTTATTTCCTTGATTAACTGTGAAGTAATAAACACAGGAAAGCAGCCACAATTCATGTGGTCAGGTACTAAATTTCCACCTTTATGGCTTGCATTTGCCAACTGTGTCTATATTTGACAGGTAAAGTGCATCTGTGAATTTTAAGCTTCTTGGATTACAGTTAAGATACGTAATTAGATTTCTAGATCTACACCTTCTACCAAAACAACTTCTACAGGCGGGGGGAAGCCAATTAAGCCAGCTTGCCTCAGCTTCAAAACAAAACTTCAGCTTGAAAATTGATGGAAGAACTTAACTAACGAGGACACTCCACTTGGGGCCTCTTATTGCCCAATGCCTGCTGCACGCTCTGGGATGCAGGCTCTTCTTTGAAGTCTGGAGTCAGGAAGTTTACTTGGTTAATAAAGCCAGTTCCTTTAGACATTTGACTTGATGCAGCGGCAATTGGAAATTAGTGTTTTGAGCATTTGTTGCATATATTTTTCTAAGCATTTATACTTACCGAATGAAAGTTAGCCACCTGAGAAACTGCTTTAACTCCAACAGGTATATGTAAAGCTAAGTCAAGGCTCTGGAGCAAAAATACATTCCCATGTGTAAAACTCTGGATTGCTAAGCACTAATTCCAGGCTAGAAACACTTCCAATAAGCATAGTGAGTAGGACAATAAATGTAACTAATGTTTCCTGAGCAGATACCACATGCATGCCCTCCCGAATCATTGAATCAGCATTAACTTATTTAGTATTTATAAAGAATATACATGATAGGTAATTTTGCAGTTAGAAACTGAGGTTCAGGAAAGCTGAACCATTGCCCAAGGTTACCTGTCTCTTTTAGCAAATTAAATCTTTATCTCCTGGGAAATAGAAATAGACTCATTGATCATTGCCTTTTATAAAATAGCCTTAATGCCCTTAAAAATAAAAGCTTGCTTGAACAATACAAGAGAATTCAGGAAGATGCTAGAAATGTCAGCTCATTATATAGCATATATTATAAGCATATATTTTATTGTGAACAGGCACAGGAAATTCATGTGAGATGAAATTACTATATATCTTCAAGAAGATCATAATCTGATCAGGCAGATACAACAAATGTGTGAGGAATTACCTGAAATAGTTAAAAAACAAAATGCCAATAAATACAAAGTAGAAAAAACTTGAAATTGAATTCTAGTTCCCCTAGACCACATTTGCATCAGCTATAAAACAGTGGGGGTGGGTGGGCAACTGCTTCCCTTAAAGGTTTCTTCTTGCTCAGAAGCCTAAGTTGGTGGTTCTAATGAGTGCATATGAACTAATCAATGTGGAGAAGACAGAAAATGCCAAGTGCTCATTGAACAAAGCAAAGTAGGGCTGGTCACTAAAGGTCTCCTGAAGATGGCATTTGAACGAGGTCCAAAGAAGGTGAGCCATGTTGACTAGTTTAGAAGGACTGGGACATTCTCATTTGGGGATAAGATAGAATGAGAATATTGATCAACTGAAGGATGAGTGAGAAAAGAGTAATTATAAAGAAGGGAGCAGGAGTGGCAGGTTAAATAAATTTTTCTAAAGTAGATGAGTCAGGAAAATTGAAGGAAGAAATTGATAAAGAGTACATTAAAATTACCAGGAATCTTTTTATTATTATTATTTTTGACTCAGGTGCCAGAAAAACTGAATTAGAAATTCTGGGAATAGGACAAACATTTTTGAAACAACTTTATTGAGATATATGATTTATATATATCATTCACCCATTTAAAGTGTGTAATTCAGTGTTAGTATATTTGATAGCTGTGCAACCATCACCACAACCAATTTTAAAGCATTTTTATCACCCCCAAAAGAGGCTATAGTTGTTAGCAATCACTCCCTAGTACTCCTAATCCACCCACAGTTCTAGGTAACACCTTATCTGTTTTCTGTCTATATAGGTTTGCTTATTCTGCATATCTATTTTAGAAAGACAGCCCTGGCTGGTAGCACAGTGGATAAGGTGCCGGCCTGCGAACCCAAAGGTCGCTGGTTCGATTCCCCAGTCAGGGCACATAACCAGGTTGCAAGCCAGGTCTCCAGCCAGATCCATGGCTGGGGGCAGGTGAAAGGCAACCATACACTGATGTTTCTCCATTTCTCTCCCTTCCTCTCTTTCTGGAAATAATAAATAAAATCTTAAAAAAAAAAAAAAAAAAAGAAAGAAAGAAAGAGAGGAAGGGAGGAAGAAAGAGGAGAGAAATATTAATGTGTGGTTACCTCTCAAGCGCTCCTAACTGGCTAACAGCCCACACCTAGGCATGTGCCCTGACTGAGAATTGAACTGGTGACCTTTGGTTTGCACTCATTCCACTGAGCCACAACAGCCAGGGGTTATTCTGGATGTTTTACATCAGTGGAATCATACCATATGTGGTTTTTGTGACTGGCTTCTTTTACTTAGCATAATATTTTCAAGGTTTATCCATGCTGTGTTATGTATCAGCACATCATTATTATTTATGATGAAAAATATTCCATTACATGGATATATTACACCTATACATTTTAGTTGTTCACTGATCAGTTAATGGACATTCCAGTGGTTTCTTTTCTTGACTGTGATGCTTATAAAAAGTTTTGGTGTGAACATGTTTTTATTTCTCTTGGATTTATACCTAGAACTGGAATTTCTGGGTCACATGCTAACTTTATGTTTGACACTTTTGAGAAACAACCAGACTTTTTCAGAGCAGCCACATCATTTTACATCCCCAGGAGTAATGTATAAGGGTTTCAATTTTTCCATCTTTGCTAACACTTATTAATATATATCTTCTTGGTAGTAGTCATCTTGCTGGGTATGCGGTGTTACCTCATTGTGAGTTTGATTTGCATTCCTCTGATACCTAATGACGTTGAATATATTTTTATATGCTTGCTGGCCATTTGTATATCTTCTTTGAAGAAAAGTCTATTCTAATCTTTTGCCCATTTTTTAAACTTGGTTAATTTTTTTCGTATTGTTATAATAATTTTTTATACATTGCAGATACAAGTTTCTTACTAAATATATGATTTGCAGATATTTTCTTCCATTCTATGAGTTACTTTTTTTACATTCTTGGCAGTATCCTTTCAAATGCAAAAATTTTTTATTTGAATGAAGTCCAATTTACCTATTGTCTATCTTGTCATTTGTACTTTATTTTTTTAATCATTTTATTTATTTTTAGAGAGAGGGGAAGGGAGGGACCAGGGGAGAGGAACATCAGTGTGTAGGTTGCCTCTCCTGCATCACCAACTAGGGACCTTGCCCACAACCCAGGCAGGTGCCCTGGCAGGAACTGAACCAGTGACTCTTTGGTTCACAGGCCAGTGCCCAGTCCATTGCATCACACCAGCCAGGGCTGTCATTTGTGCTTTTCATGTCATATCTAAAAAGTATTTGCCTATGCCATGATCAGAAATATTTATGCCTGTATTTTCTCTTTAGAGTTTTATAGTTGCAGCTCTTCCATTTAGGTTATGATCCATTTTTAGTTAATTTCTTGTATGTGGTAAAGATCGTTACTCTTTTTCATGCAGATATCCAATTGTCCCAGCACTATTTGTGGAAAAAATGTTTCTCCCATTGAATTGTCTTGGCACTCTTGTCAAAAATGAATTGATCATAGATGAATGTAGTAAATTTTGAAATAAAAAGTGAGTCCTCTATTTTTCTTCTTTTTGCAAGAGTATTTTGGCTATTGTAGATCCCCTGAATTTTCATATGAATTTTAGAATTGGCTTGTCAATATGATGTGGACTTTTTCAAAATACCCAGGTGATTCTAATGTATAGTCAAGGCTGAAAACCACTGATGTAAGACTGAGAAGGAGGCAAATAACATTTACCAATCACCTACTATTCATCTAGCTTCTGCACTAGATAACTTACACTTCTAAAATAATTTGATCCTCATAGGAACCCTATGGGACAGAAATTATTATAATCTCCAATGACAAGTAATAATTCTGAGACAAATAAAGGTCAAGCCTGGTCCATATTTAGTACATATTGATGAGGAGATTTAATATAAGTCTTTGCATTAATTATTCTTATCCCCTTCCCAAGGAATGTAGATCAAATAAATTGGAAACTAACCCTTACACTCCTGTGGCCTTGGTGTCACTGTTATAACTTTCAGGTTGTATGAGAGTTTATACATCTGATTTCTTCCTTTTGGAGAATGGAATTGATGGAGGCGTTCCAACCAGAAGAAAAGCGGATAAGAAAATATGTCACATTTGCTCAGTATGGCTGAATCATAAAGGTGTGTGGGAGGAATATGACAAAAGCTGAAGCTTTTTAGGCAGCAGGAGCCAAATGACAGACTGCGATAAATATTTCTACCAGTATACATGAACATGAAGGAAAAAAATGAAGGTCAATCTTCTGAGTCTTTAATAAAGCTAAATTCACTTGACATACTTAGCTTCTGAGGTCATTTTTTCTGGTGTGTGCATCTATGTAAAATACAGTCTTGTTAAATTCTGTAGAGAAAGTATAAACACTATTTATTGCTACCCTGAATAATAATAAAAAGTTTGAAGCCCACCATAAATCTCCCCAGTCATTTTACTTTGCTGGTTTATGAAGTCCAAGTTTAGAAACCACTACTACAACTATACACAATAGTGAATTACTAAAGAATTCTGCTTGTGAAGTGTAATGAAACTCTTAAATTCATGTGTAAGAAAGATTACTCTTTCAACAAATGGTACTAGAACACCTATATATAAAAGAATGAAGTTGGACCCCTTAATCACATAATACACAAAAATTAACAAAGTGAATTATAGACTTAAATGTAAAAGATAGAACTATAAAACTTCTAGACAAAAACATAGGAACAAATTTTCATGATCTTGGATTAAGTGATGGTTTCAACACCAGAAGCACAAACAACAATAGAACAATCTGGACTTTATCAAAGTGTTTAAACTTTTGTGCTTGAAAAATCACTTTCAAGAAAGTGAAAAGATGGCCCACAGAATAGGGAAAATACCTGATAAGGGACTAGTATCTATAATATGAAAAGAATTATTACAACTGAATTACATAAAAGACAAGTAACAACATTTAAAAAATGGGCCAAAGATTTAAATAGACATTTCTCCAAAGAAGATATATGAGTGGTCAATGGCATATAAAAAGATGTTCAATGTCATTAAGCATCATAGAAGTGCAAATCAAGCTCATAATGAGATCCACTTCACATCCATTAGGACAACTATTATCAAAAAGGTAACAAGTGTTGGCAAAGATGTAGAACCTTCATACATTGCTTCTAGGAATGTAAAATGTTGCAGCTCCTCAGAAAATTGGTTTCTCAAAATGTTAAACATATAATTGTATATGATCCAGTAACTTCACTCTAAGACAATGAAAATATGTTTACACAAAAATTTATGCATCTATTTTCACAGCAGTTTTATTGATAATGGCCCAAAAGTGGAAACAACCCAGCTGCCCATCAAGTGATGAATGGATAAAAAAAAATGTGGTACACATAACTATAGAATAGCATTCAGCAATAGAAAGTACTGATTAATGCTACAATCTGGGTGAACATTGGAAACATACTAAGTGAAAGGAGCCATTTACAAAAGGCTACTTACTGTATAATTCCACTTATATAAAAATGTCCAGAATCGGCTAATCTATAAAGACAGAAAATAGAGTAATTAGTTGTTTCCTAGAGCTGAGACAGGTATTTGGAGCCACTACTAGTGGGCACAGGGTTGTTTGGGGTGGGGGGAGGGGTGCTGATAAAAATGTTCTAAAATTAGCTTGGGATAATTGATACCCAACCCATGAATACTTTAAATGATTGAATGGTACAATACATAATTTATATCACAGCATAGCTGTTATAAAGAAAACAGCATATATATATATAATTGTATGACTGTGGAAGACAGGATGTTAGAGGCTGAAACTGTAGGTACAGAAACCAGCACAGAAAGTGTTAATGTTGTCGAAGGAAGTAATAATTGAGGCTTGAACAAAGGCCGAGTTAGTGTGGATGGCACAGCAGGAACTAATGCAGGCAGGCTACCCCACATCACCCCTGATGGTGGGAGCCATCACTCCAGAGCCAAGGCCTCTGTCTGTCACCTATCTTCTAGCTGCTCTAACTGGCCAGAAGCCACTTCCATTAACTTAATTGTTTAGGGGCAAAATTTGCTTTCTGCAGCATTTACTCATTGTCTTTAATTCTGCCTTGTCAAAATAGACATCTTGCTATAATAGCTTTGGAAAACTTTGGTAAATGATCAAGATCTGTTGTGGATTTTAAAAATGTATAAATGTTTATATAATAAAGGTCAGAGAGATTACTTCCCAAGTTAGAATTTTATTTTGAAAAACTAAACTGTTCATCAGATGTGCAGATGAAGAGATCACATCCCCACGTGGCGTCGGACCTGCTCTCTCGCCACAGACACATGGTGGGCTGTGCATACAGTGCACAACTGCCCCCCACCCCCGCCCGATGCTGTGTGGGGGCTGCCTGATGCATCCTTGTAGAATACTGATAAGGTACCATTGGTATTCCTGACATTCAGCTTAATCAAGATGTGACCCGTTCATTCAGCCTAACCATATGTTTACATTGCCCAGACAGAATTTTTCTTAAGATTCCATTAAATATTTAACTAACACTGCCAAAAGAAAACACAACAAGTAACATGGCTTTATCAAAATGGGAAATCAATCCGTTTTCAATCCTATTAGGTAACCTCTCACTAAACCAGCGGGCAGAAGACCTGGGGAGAGGGCAGAAGGGATTTTAGGTCTAGAGCCAGAGGTGAAATTAAATCTTTGTTGGTCCAGCTACTTGACAATCTGCTTCACTTTTGATGTGCTGACAAAAGAGCAAACTTAGAGATGTACCTGCCTGCAACCTCTTTTTTCTGGAAAATCAGGACTATCTCAGGAATCATTCCACTTGTTTCCAGCACTTAGTTTTGTGTGTGTTAATGATTGTTTAAACTTTTTAAAAAGATTTTATTCATTGTTTTCAGAGAGAAGGGCAAGGAGGAAGGAAGAAAGGGAGAGGAGCATCAGTGTATGGTTGCCTTTCACCTGCCTCCAGCTAAGGACCTGGCTGGAGACCTGACTTGCAACCTGGTTATGTGCCCTGGCTGGGGAATCGTACCCATGACCTTTGGGTTCCCAGGCTAGTGCTCAATCCACTAAACCACCAGCCAGGGCTGTTAATGATTTTTTCATTGTTGTTTTATTACAGTTGTCCAGATTTTCCCCAGTTGCTCTTGCCTGGCCTGCCCACCCCCCTCTCCCACAGTCCAACATTTTGTTTAAAATGTTGCTATTTCTTCCTAGACAATTTTCTCTGGGATCCCCCAAAGAAAGATAATACTCGGATTTCAGAGTTTCAGCAACACCCTAATGACAAAGTTAGGAATATTTATGAACCAATTTAACTTTCATGCCCAGAAGCAGTAGAAGTAATAATAATAACTATAATAAAAATATTTTACATTTATTTAACACCAAAACAGTTACAAAGCACTTCCCATGTATTGTCTTATTTAATTTATCCACAAGGGGGAAAGAAACTGTGCTTTTTAACTGTTCAATATATGTTTTGTGTGATTTTATTATGAAAAAAATATGAAGGAAAACATTTATCCTCCATAGAAAAATAAAAGCCATAGAACAGTTCTTAACACAACTCTATGAGAGCATTCAGAAATGTTTTCTTTTCCTCCCTATGCCCTTCCATTTACTTTATCTAACAGTAAATGTTCCTAATACCTCCAGCAGAAGTAGAGAGTAGTAATATTTTCTCCCATTTTTTTGTGCAAGAAAAATCCATGAAGCATCCCAAGTCCAGGGAGAAGTAGACAAAAGTTATGGGACTGAGCATATAGTGAACTTGACCACATTTCTTTTCTCCAAGAAAAGGACAGTCATAGCAAGTAGGCTATCCCCTTCTGGTCTTCCGGTTTGCCTCTAGTTAGACCATACACTTATTCTAACAGCACAAGTTGTAGAAAACAGGATAACCTATTGGGAGAAACCAAGAGTTCACATGAACGTAATGAAGTGGGAACATCAGGCCCCTGTGAGAGGTAAAGAGATTATAGAAGAGAAGGAACTCAATCTTCAGGTCTCTAGTAATTTGTTGTGATTTATATTTTTATTTTAAATATTTACTTTTGTACTGAATTTGTATCTGTAATGTTATTTTTTTTCTTAAAGATCCTCACTCCCTCTAATCACACCCTTTCAGAGGACTAATTCAAAATCATACTACAGCACTTGACTTTAGCTTCCCAGCAAGGTCAGATTTGGATTCAATGCCTGACTAATGGTAAATCCACTGGTGATACCAAACTGGTGAGATAAAAATGTGACACTCCATGTTCAAATATGCAGAGTAAATGGAACCTTTTTGTTTTTTCAGAAGTTGATCTAAGCTTCATGAGTTTTTCTCTTCTTTGGGGGTATTATAGAATCTTCAACTTGACAGGGTGTCGGTTTTCTTTCTTTCTTTCTTTTTTTCTTTTTCTTTCCATTTAAAAATACTCCTTTCCAAGAATTCTTTCCCTTTCTGCTTTCTGTTCCTGAAGATGGTGTCTGAGTATGTGAGGGTGGAGGGAGTCCCTTGGTCTTGGTGATGGGGAAGGAGGGTGTCTCTGAGCTCACTGGTGGGGCTGGAGCTTCGTTCTGGGCTCTGGGTGGGTGACCTTGACAGGGGCTCGTCATGCTGGGAGCAGACTGACTCCAAAAGAGCTCGCACCCCTCTGAGGCTTATCACACTCGCCACTGCCCTTCCACTGCCTTTCAGAACTCAGAAGGCAACTTCTCCACATTTCCACCTCATACAGCAGCTAAGGAAGATTCGGGAGAGCCAAATGCAGGCCATTTCATTGTGGTGGCATCACCTCTGCCATCTCCTCCCAGGACACAACCTCCCTCCTTCCCACAACAGAGATGGGGACCCAGGTCCTCCCATCAGCTTCCTCTGCCGTGCTCCCTGAAGAGTAATTCCTCAGAGGAGGAGGCCCTTCCCTGTTCCCCTGCTGTCTTGAATGGGCTTCCTCTACATCATATCCTTCTTCCCAGAACACTAAGCCTCCCAGCTCAGAAGTGCCTGATTTGTGCTTCAGGCCTAGTTTTTGACATGTTACAGAAGCTAAGAGAGTTGAGAAAATCCTTTTTATTGTCAGTAGAGCCTGTTGTTGAAAACGATTGCCTTGCTGCCTGTAGCTAAAGATCTGGGTATCCAAAGCTGCACAGCACCCCTCCCTTTCCATTTGCCACCCTGCCCCAGGGACCCTAATCCTCCATGAGGCACCCGGATACCCCAGAAACAGGACGTGGCTGTGCACCAAACACCCACCCTAAGACAGTAATCAGGATATTTTTCGCAGATTTTCTTTTCAAAGCTTTTGAGTAATGTTAGATTTGTATTTGATTTCAGTTACTTTTCTAAGCAACAATTTGGTATTCTGATATCACTTAGAAACTAGCTGGACAAAGTACTTAATTTATATTTGGTTAACAAAGGTTTTGCATTGGATGAGCAGTATCAGTTAACAGTGAATGACAGGTGCCATCTGGATCCCTGGAAGCCAAATTCCAGCCAGCAGGCAAAGTATCTCCCAGAGTCTAAACCAAAATGCAGAGATTCTACACTCCCTTCTATGTCTGTCTGTCTGTCTATCATCTACCCATCTACCTGTCTATTCAGGTATGTAAATATGAATATATGTGCAAATATATGCAGTAACTTTTAAAGGGGCCTGGCTTAACTAGAATATAAAGAGCAATTCACATTTAAAAGACTCCAACAGAAAAGGTCTATAGCAAGAAGTTTATAACGTCTTTCTGCCTCTCCCCTTTCTCCCTACAGTTTCTGTTCTACAGAGAAACTAGAAACTTTCATATAAATTTAAATAACCTTCTGGTAGCTTCTCCTCAGACTCAGAGTAAAAGCTCAGGTGCTTTTCAGTGTCCCAGTACATCCTCCCATCTTTACCTCCTGCCTTTTAATTCATTCCAGCCACAGTGGCCTCCTTGCTGTTCCTCCAGTTCTTCAGCACATTCCTGCCTCAGGGCGCACCTCTGCCACAGGGCCTTTGCAGTTACCAGAATCCTCTTCCCTGAGATCCCCTGGGTCCCAATCTGTCATTGCCTTCATATCCTACTGAACCGTCTCCAGAGACGTTTTGTCAAACGTTTCTAAATAAGAATCCCCTTCTTGTCTTACTCCTGGCTCTCTTCCTCTGACCCTGTTTTAGTCTTCCTAGCACTTATTCCCATTGTCAGAATTCATTCTCTGTCTCTCTTCATTGGCAAGTACAGAACTAGAAGCTACTTTATTTATTGCTGAATGCCCAGCACCTAGAGCACCGGTGGCTAACACAAGGCCAAATCCTGCACTCCACCTTGTTTTATCCGGCCCAGCACCTTGTTTCTACCTGGCTCACTTAACTGTTAAGAAATAGTTACATCTATACAGCCCTAAAATTGCATTCGGCCCTTTCAAGGCAACCACGAAACTGATGTGGCCCCTGGGGAAAATGAGTTGGACACCCCTGGACTAGGGTATAACAGGCACAGAGGAGACCTTCAATTATACTGACCAACTCACCTCAGTTTGCTTGGAAATTTCTCAGTTTTAGCAAAAAATTTCACATCCTTGAAATCCACTCTGTCCCAGGAAATCCCAAACTGTCAGTCACCCTACTCTCAATAAGTAGGTGTTAAATGTAAGAAAGGGAAAAAATTAAAAATGAAGACAGGGAGGGAGGGAGAAAGGGAGCTAGAAAGGAAAGGAAGAAAAGAGAGAGGGAAAGGATTTAAATAGTTCCCTATTACATATGTGAAAAGCAAAAGCAGCATTTTTGTACTGTTTTCAGGAGATGGCTGGATCAAATTAAATATGGTTTTAAAGCTATAAAACTCTCTTATTTTTATTTTTGATGTTTCAAGCTACCATAATACATCTGATTGAAATTTCAATTCCAGGCTTAATATACTATGCATGCTGGCTGGTATAAGTTCTATAATTATGCATATTCATGGGAGCAATCATGCCCTTACTTTTGATATTACTGGCCAAGTAAGGTACTGACAAGAGAACAATAATCAAAGAAAAAGGGGGAGTACAAATTGTTATTTACTTATGACATTTTCCTAGAAAAACACAAGCAAAATGACTTTCCAATGTGTACCAAAACCAACAAAGCAATGTTATAAAATGCCATTTTTTCTTTTCTTTTATACAATAAAACATTCGAAAGATACACCACTAGACAGCCACTCCACCAGATGGATGCAATAATATCCAAAGGTGAATATAATAATATTGCGATTTTAATTCCTTGGGTGATCTCAAAAAAATCCTCTGAACAGCTGAAATCAGAACAGACTGGTACTTAAGGGAAGTAGGTAGCTCTCATGGATCTTTATATTGTGGTCTTAAGAACCTACTGCCTTTCTTCTAAGTACATTTCAGTTATTTACCTTGAAAATTCATCAGCCTATCTAAGGTGGGTGTGTAAATTTGTCATCAGTTTGTGGAGTATAATAAGGAAGCACCTGCCTGAGGACCATAGGCTCTCTATTGAGTATCTGTGTCATTTGACCTAAGGAAATAATGACGTATCTCTGCTTCCGTAGTTGCAAAAGTGAGATTATTGCTTCTTGAGGTCTATAAGAATGGGAGAAAAGGCCTGAAAAATTAAAGAAAGGAAGAATAACACTTTAATCTCAAGACAGGACTCAGATCTATTATTTGGTATCCCCCCACCCTTCCCCATGCCTGGCCAAATGCCCAGATAATTCACTGTAGGTATTAGGAGGTTGCTTATATGTTATATTATTCCATCTTGTAAGCCACCCTGTGAAACAGGTGTTATCACGCCCTACTTGTAAAGTTCAGAGAGGTTAGTGGCTTGTCCAAGTTCAGGCAACAAGTACATGGAAAGACATGGTTCAAACCCTGCCTTTCCAACTATAATCTACTACTCATTCCAGGTCATCTGTGCATTCCCACACATCAATTTATATGTTAAGCATTTCATGTTGTTTTAACACAATTCAGAAATATTATGGAAAGTTTGTGCCCAGTGGCCCTGTGTGTGTAGTTTGTTCCCTGAGCTTTCTTTGCAGACTATCTCTGTCCCAGCGTGAGAGGCGTCTCTAAGCCCCGTGCAGCCACATTGTAATTTAGACACTCTACAGGAGCTCCACCACATTGAACCCATGCATGGATTAACACCTGCTTTCACACACACAACCATTCCCCACCTACACAGGCAGTTTTTACCCAACCAACCAGTAGCAGACTCCTCACTATGGGGAGGAGGCGACAGACAGCCACAGTGAAAACACTGAGACACTGTACATCACTTAGCGTGTTGGTGCATTAATGAGCCCTGGTCTCAAATCCCAGGTTTGCCCAGCGCGTCTCTGCTCATGTATCAAAGCAGTGTCATCTTGGGTGTGAGTGGAAATGCCAGTAGTATTCATTCCTGCACTAAACATTTCCTGGAACCCATTACAAAAGATTGGTTTTCCAAATGGATTTTGTTAATTTAATTTATTTTGTCCTCGTTGTAGCTAGAGACCTAGAGGGAGATTGAGAAAAATAAATGGGTTAAACAGCCCCAGGGGATGGCTTGCCTGCAGAAGCATCCCAGGCGAATGGACCTTAATGAGTACTGCTTGTCAAAGGATCTGAGACACATTTTGCAGAATAAAATAACTCCTTTTCCAGCAGTTGATAAAACATTCTCTAGGGAAATGAATGAAGGGCCATATATTACTGTCTCTGCTGTGAAGGCAACAAAAACCAATCCAATTAAAAATAATTAAAAATACCTGTTTCTCTATTTTCAAGTTACATTTTCCTTCCAAGATATATTTTCTTGTGTTGGTACGAAATGAGTTCAGTGCACGTGGAGGGGCAGGTATTCTAGCCCCCAAAATGGAATTCAGCCTGGCAAAAATAAATTAATAGGAACATGGCAAGTCACTAATTTAACCCAATATAGAGGCTGCCAAATGAACCTTGGGTGAGCTAAGACAACTACAGAAAATTCTGTTTGTTCTGCTGCAAAATTAACCCAGGCAAATCAAAACAAGGCTGCTAGTCAAATCAAAATGACATTCAAAATAAGATCATGTTAATATGGGTTGCGAATGCAACTTTATTAGCAAGTCAACTTCAGGAGAAATGCAGCCTGAATGTGAAACTGATTACTTGGATAAAACACCTCCAAATAAATATTCTCCTAATAGGACTACAATTAAGATCACATAGGACAGCTTCTTCCTACTTTATCTCACCCTGTATATTGTTTATGACAGCAAGTTAGGTTATACTCCCCAAAATCTTACTTCTCATCAAAAATAGCACTGAATTATTATTTGCTATAGGGCTTAATGTTCAGTATGAATCATTTTGATGATCTCTTATGCTATCAGTGTAGAGGGTCAGAGGTTTTTTTTGTTTTGTTTTTGGTTTTACCATGAAACTTCTGTGTTCTTGGATTTGATGTTCATAAAAATTTCTAACATACATGCACTCAAGCAACTTTGTGTTTCATACATGTCTAGATGGTCTGAATCTCCAATCATTTTCTGTCCTAGGCTAGATGTGAAGCCAATCCATCTCCTGTAATGAAGCAGCAAAGTTAAAGAAGGGCTGAGCTGCACTCAGAACTATGAAAGTAATAGGTCTAATTGAGAAGGTTAATTCAGCCATTTCTGAATAGTGTGCACTCATGTTGTTTGAGCTTATAATGTCCATCTTAAATCAATATGAATTTTAAACCGTATGAAATTCCTTTATAAAAATATCTTTATAAAAATATTAACCTTTATGAAATATGATTTAAAACATGTTTGCTGTAATGGGCAGTTCTCCCATGCTTAGATCCTTATTTTCCCTCCCTTCCTCCCTTGCCTTCCCTTCCCTTGCTTCCTCTCCCTTCCCTTCCTTTCCTTTCCATTCCCTCCCCTCCCCTCCCCTTCCCTTCCCGTCCTTTCAGTTATTTCTTTGAACTGTTGATTTTTTTTTCATGCAGCTTATGAAGTTGCTTCATTCCCTCCATTTGTTCTTATCAGTGATTGTCTCAATTCCATATTTTCCTGTTTATTATGATAAAACTCTTCCATACTTCATATTAAGCTACTTTAGAGGCATATACTTCCAATGTCTCTTTCCCTAAATTTGTATTTACCTCTCTTAACTCATACAGATGATTTTTCCCAATACCGTACCTGTTAATTTACCAATGGCATTCCACGTTGCCAAAGTACATGCACATTTTGATTGTTTTTATTTTTCTGAGCACTAGTCACATTCCCTTTATAAAAATGTCCTCTTCTCTTGCCTTGGGGGACGCCACTTTCATTCTTTTTTTCTCCTCTTAATCCAGAAAAGTTTTTCCAGCACTTTTTTCTAGGTTCTCTTCTTTTTCTTTATGTATAATTACTAAATGACACCACCTAGGCCCATGACTTCAGATACCATTTCAATGTTCATATTTTCAGCTTATGCCTGCTGAGATCCAGATACAGATATCAGTTATCCACTAGACATCTCTAACTCAGTACCCTTGTGAGCAACTCAAACTCAAGACTCCAAAATAACACATTCTTATTTCTCCCCAACCTGCTCCTTGGTTTGTTTCCCTAAAGATGAGCAAAGATGATATACTCTTATGTCCTTGGTGATGGACAAGGCTTCTTTCTATCCAGGTCTAAAACTGAATCTCAGTTATCTAAGACTTTTCCCTCATCTTCCATATTCAATTTTACACCAAATATCATTCATTTTACCTCATATCTGTTTACTTTTCCCATTTCCACTACCTTTTTTTGTCACCTTTCTGCTGAATGATTAATAAGTCTTCTGAAATATTACCTTCTGGTATGGTGTCCTGGAAAATGTGAAGTAATCACAATACATCCCTGATATAAATCACTCAGTGGTTTCCACCATATTAGTCAGGGTTTTCCCAGAGAAAGAGAACTAATAGGATATATATATATATATATATATATATGTATGTATTTGTAATAAGGTGTTGGCTGAAACAATTATGGAAACTGAAAAGTCCCCCAATCTGCCATATACAAGTTGAAGACCCAGAGACCCAGGAAAACTGGTGGTGTAAATTGAAGGCTGAGGCTTGGGAAAACAATGGTGTAGATTCCGAAATGACTCTGAAGGCCTAAGAACCAGAGATGCTGAGAAAGGAGAGGATTGATATCCCAGCTCACTCAAGCAAAGAGCAAATTCAAACTTCTCTGCCTTTTTGTTCTATTTGTGCCATCAGTGGTTTGGATAATATCCTCCTGCATTAGGAAGTACCAACTACATGGGACAGTTTATCAATTCAAATGCTAATCTCTTCTAGACACACCCAAAAATATTTGACCAGTTGCCTAGGCATCTCTTAGCCCAGTCAAGCTGACACAACTACTATTTCTATTGTGTAACATCGATGTTATTTTCTTGGTGGTTATCATGATGCTTACATAAAATATAACAATCTATTTTAGGCTGATAACAACTTCACTTAGATGTAAAAACTCTAAAATTTCACCTCTCCCCTTCAGCAGTATGTTATTGAGATCACATTTTACATCTATTTATATTTGTATATTCATTAACTAACTTCATTTACAATTATTTTTAATATTTTTGTATTTTACCTTTTATACTAGAATTACAGTATTATAATATTTAATAATGGTTTGTATACTTGCCTTTGCCATTAAGTTTTATACTTTCTTACACTATCAGGTTACTGTTAAGCATCTTTTTCCTTCAACTTAAATAATTCCCTTCAGGATTTCTTCTCAAGTAAGTCTAGTAGTGATGAACCCCCTCAGCTGTTATTTTTCTGGGAAAATCTTTCTCTCTTATTTTTGAAGGACAGGCAGTTTGCCAAGTATAGAATTCTTGGTTGGATATTTTTTCTTTTAGCACTTTGAATACCTCATCATGTAGCCTTCTAGCATGCAAGGCTTTTGCTGAAAAATCTGTTGATAATCTTATGAGGGTGGGAGTTCCCTTGCACGTGACAAGTTAATTTTCTCTTGTTGCTTATAAATTATTTTTCTCTTTGACTTCTGATGTTTGATTATAATGTGTCTCAGTGTGGATTTCCTTGAATGTGGCAGATAAGATTATTCTTGAATCCATCCTGAAGTTTTCTTCTACCTACATGGCTCCCTCCCCCAAAATAAATAACATTTTTATTTTCATAAGTACATTATGTTGTGGTTTGGTTTGGTTTGGTTTCACTACCTGTGCCTTTTCTTTGCCCTAGGGTAACTTCGTATATTCCAACCCCACTTTTTATAGCTATCTCCTACTTATTCATTAAACATTAGATCTGTTATCACCTCTACTGGGAAATCTGGTTTAGACTCCCCTCTCCAATTTACATCCCCTTCTCTTAGCACTTACTGAACTTCACTATAGTCATTAATGGTAACATTCTATCTGCCCTCATATCTTGAGCTTATCATGATACCCAACTGTTATCAAATGTTCAGTAAATATTTTTAGAATAAAAAAATTAATGAAAATGAATAAGTGATTGAGCCTTTCTTGATCCCTTGAACCAAAACATGTAGGTTACCTCTATATCCACGAGGTAACTTACACATTTTTGAAGGGCAGTAACCCTTGTACCAGTTGAAGAATTTTCACAGCCATAGTTTTAATCATAGGCTGTGGAACTGAATCCTCTTTCATTTAGGAAATCGTGTTTAGTTAGAGAACTATGTGGAATTTTTTACCTCCATTAACCTCTGTTTTAAACCGTCAGAGCACTAGATGCATTCATTATCTTACAAACACAAACATTTCTTTTTCCTGGGTAAAGGATAGAACAGGATAACTAGAATTGGATATAAGAAAAGAAGGCCCACTCTGCCTGAATATTTGATGTACTTTATTTATCATACATAAAGAATGACTGAATTCATTATCACCCGATTATGTATGTCTTAATTCAAAACCAGTGTGGCGTTTGTTGTACTTGATACTATTTGGCTCTGATGGTTTGTAAAATAACAGCTTATTCAACATCCACATGAGTTTTCTTCATTTTTTTCTTCAAGTAGAGGGGACAGCGCCTGTGTTCTCTTATAGTAACCTTCTAAATGGAAATTATTGCCCTTTTAATCAAGATACAGAATGAAAACACTTTGTGTACTCTGTTGCTCTCAAATGTTAGACATTTTTATTAAGTCCTATCTTTCTTATGGGAACATAATCCTGAAAAATCCAACAAAAATATCAGCCAAAATTGCTGCTATTTTTTTTTCTTTGCTTTATAATTTTATACAGGAACTACTTTTTTCTTATCATTTCTAGTAATATCTGAGCATCTCATTTATATTTTAAACAAAATAATGATCTTTTATTGACCAGACAGCACACCTTTTCCTCTTTTTATGATAAAAGAAGGTAGGTGACTTTGAGGTGACAGAAACAGTGCCTGACACAAGGAAATGCTATTAAATGCTTAAAAAATGTTGCATGTTTAAATGAACTCAAATCCAAGTAAACATAAGAAAAAAGAAAAAAATAGAATGAGGCTCTGATTAGTAGATTTTTTATGTTTGGTTTCATATCCATCACCTCTTGGTAGTTTCCCAGGAATAGTTCATTGTCCATGTGACAAGGACATTATATCTTTACATCACCTTCCCCTACCCTCTTCCTCCACCAGTTTTTGAAATAATTTTACTGGATCACCAGATGCGCACTGTTAGCTACTGAAGAATATCTTGTCTGTCTCTTTAGCTTCTCCATAAATACACGCATTTCTTCATTTGTTTTTAAGGCAATGCTGTGTGTGTAATCATGTGTGACTCTTTATTGAGCACTTATGGCATGAGCCACCTGCTCTTACAAATTAGCTGAGTTCTCAAGAAGGCCCAAATTAGTAAATTAGTTGATGAAGGAAATTTGTTGCAGAGACAGCAGGCAGCTAAAGAATTTTTCAGCTTGTCAAAAGTATTGTTAGTCTCACAGCTTGGCAGAGACAAGAAGATACCAGATTTGAACAATTCTAGGTAGTGACTTAGGGCCTTAAACTCACTAGAGAAGAAAATGAAATTGCTTGTCTTATCAGTTAAAAGAAGCTTTGCTGATCTCAGACCATGGCCCAGAAAGTTAACTAAGTTTTGTGGAGGTGGGTAATCTTTTCTCAGTGATCGATGTGGCTAGATTAGAAGTGTGTTGCCAGGGGAATCGTGGGGAAAATAGGCTTTATCATTTTAGTTGTACTTCTGGCTGTAGGCAATGCTGAACAAAACTCAGCGATCAGCTGGCCAGGTCCCATCCAGGGAGAATGCAAGGCACCTGATGATTCCTACAGGCAACTTTTTAAAGTAATTACCAATCCTGTGAGCAGAGCTGCCTTTTGTGTCCTCTCACAATCACCTAGTTGTTTGCTGAAACATCAAATGTAATGTGAACCTCTGGCAGGTCATTGTGTTCCGTGTCTCCTTCCTCTACACTACAAATCCTGTTGGTGAGTGGCATGGAGCAGCATCCACCATGTTATGTGTGTATGTATGTGTGTATGTATTGTTTAATGATATAGTTAATGTAACACAGCCTATAAAATATTGAAATGTTAGGGGCAAAAAGGCAGCACATACATTTAACACACCCAGAAGCAGTGTTCAATTATTTCCATGGCAGCAAGGGTCTGTCTGTGAAATGCACAGTAGGGGTGCAATCCAAGGTTGGTCCCTGCCTGGATCAGGGAGTCAAAGCGTTTAGCTCATCCTCTCCGCTCAGGTCTTTTTGTGACTCTGTGATCTAGCTCTCTTTGCTTATGCTTCCTCAACCTAGAGAAAAAGGAAAACATCCTCTTGACTCCATCCATGATCACAGAAACATTGGTCAGATTTGTATGGAAGTATCACCAGCATGACATAATATTTCCTTTACCTCTTCTTTTATTTTTGAGTCACACTGGTGATAAAAGCACATTACAGAATAGTGTTAAAAATGAAAACACATGAATAAACAAACACATTTGTAACTTGCCTAGTAGGTATAAATACTGTTAACATTTTGTATTTATCCTCTGGTCTTACAGTTCTAGGAGGCAATTCATGGTCTGGTCATGCCCTTTGAGTACTTAGAGCAATCATCAGTAGGAGTGAGTGGATGGCAGGGGCAGTACAGAAGGACCCAAGGAAATATTTGCTCTAGACATATGCTTTATGTTTTTAACCAATCTTTTTGGTAAGAAACTGCTCATAATTTAATAACATTAATGGCACACCTACTATGCCCCAAGCACTGTTTTAGATTTTAAAAAATACTTTAGTGAATAATGCAAAAATGCCATTGTAGAGGTTATAATCTAAAAGAAAGGTGACAAAAAAGCCAGTGCAATATTTGATCATTTGTAGCCACACTGTTCTAAATAAGCACTTACAGGACCTGTTATCTGGCACAGTTCTGAGTGACGATGTGTTACATTCATGATCAGGAATTTTTATCTAATCTGTGAGTCTAAAATAGTGGATTACATAAAAATGAGATAGTCCTATCAGTCCTATTCCCAGATAATTTTTTACAGACTTTTGACAATTATTTAAGCCTGCACAGAGATAAAATTTATCATCACTTGAGTCAAATCTATTAGGCTGATAGAATCTCAGAGATGAAAGAGTCTTGAATATTATATTGCCTGCCCTCTCCTGCCCACTCTACATGCCTGGTCCCCACAGCGGAATCCTCTCCCCAGCATATTAAACAGTAATTACCCGCCCCTTTTTGAAGCCTTCAGGCACTGGAAGCTCTCTACTTCATGGGACAGCCTGTTTCAGCAGTCCATAGCTCCAGGTTTTAAAATGACCTCCCTCATAGGAAGCTGAAACCCACAACCTATGTTTTCTTCTGCTGAAAGTAATGCACAAGTGTCTAGAGCTGTCTGGGGCAGTGAAGCTGAGGCATGAGCACATTTCTTTCCTAACCTACAGAGGCCAGGAAAAGCTCAGACTGTGTCTATGGTGTTAAACTGAATTTCACACAACCAATGAAGAAGATAATGGAGTACATAAATAAATAGCAGTGGTATAGGGATGGACCCGGGGCAAGGTGGACTGGCTCTGACATCTGTCATTCCTTCGTTAGCAGGGCTGATTTTATCTTAGCTGGTTAAAAGGGTGGTACCTTCCTCCCTCTCTGAGTGTGTGACACCTGCTGGAAGCTGTATACTGAAGCAAAGATGGATCTTTTCAGCTCTATCTGAACTCTTCTTTGGTCAAGGGTATCTAAATGGCTGAGTTATTTTAAGAGAAACTGAGTGTGAAATTGCAGTTTGAAACAGCCCAAATACCTTTTTGTTATAAAGATTTTATTTATTATTTTTCAGAGAGTGGGGAAGGGGGAGAGGCAGAGAGGGAGAGAAGCATCAATGTATGGTTGCCTCTAACCTGCCTCCAGCTACAGACCTGACTGGAGACCTGCCTTGCAACCTGGTTATGTGCCCCGGCTGGGAATCAAACCAGTGACCTTTGGGTTTGCAGGCCGGCACCTTGCCAAATACCTATTTTTGAAGCTAAAATGAGATTGACATGCAAAGTATGCTGTCATGGAGGGGCCAATGACAAAGTGTCTTGGTTTGAGTCCTAACAAGAGATTATCTGTATGTGCAGAGGAAATGAAAATCCACTATAATTACCACTGGGAAGATAATAATAATTCTTAGGTTTCTATCCAGCATCTGTTGAAAACACATGGTCTCAATGTAAAAATGAAACAATTAAACTTTCTTTCCATCTTGTGATTTCTAGCAACACCTAAAAGCTGTGACCGTATCTTCTAATGCCCTTTGTGGTCAATCAGGAGGAGGACAGACTGTCCATTGACTGTATCATAAAGTCATTCACCAAACGTATATTAAGAACCTAGGTTGTGTCGGACACTTGCATTATGCTGAGGATTCATAGTCAATCAGACAGACATCCTCCTATCTCTCAAAGGAGCTCATGGAGACCGTCGATCACACAGACAGGTTACTTTCTGTGTACCAGATATGAAAGACATCTATGAGAGACATATTCCCAAGAACAAACCAGGGTTACTTAGAAGAGGAAGGGATAGGACATTCCAGACATCATTGACAAAAGGCTTGTGCATCATCTGATGATAGTGGAGAGCCACTGAAGGGTTTGAAGGACGGGAGCAATAATAGCACTTAGAGCAAGGATTCAGACTACAATATGTAGAAACAAATAGGAATAAGGCTAAAGCAAGGAGAGCGGGGGGGGGGGGGACTAAGAATGGTTTGCTGCCTATATACTGTAGTCTTAGTGAGAAATCATGAGTCTAAAATAAGGTAGTAGAGTCTGTGTGGATTGGGCTAGACGGAATCAAGGCAAGAGGTGTGATGGCAGTCAATCATGAGAGTGGTAAAGGAGAGAACGGGGGCGCCATCAAGAATAACTCACAGGTTTCTGACTTGGGGAGGTAAAGGAAAGAGCGGCACACTGAAATCTGCAGGGAGGAGGAGGTGAGCAGTGATTCACCAAGGATGGTGTTTGTGCACCAGGTTCTGGAAACTTCAGATACGGCACCCAGAGCTCGGTGGTATAGCAATCCCCGAGGTAAATCACTTGCATCTTTTCTTTGAAACACTGGCTTTCCTTTTCCTAAAATAAGAGCTTCTGGTTAAAAGCTGTATGCCAGACCCCATATGGGGGCTCTAAGCTCTGATTTTACTTATCGACTCCATGGCACAGAGGCTAGTCAAGATTTTGAGAAGATATCAAATAAAAATCTTGAGACCAATGAAAAGCAATTTTCATAATGAGGAGGAACATAGCACCCCATATATCATCGTTAGTCTGAGACGAGGAACAGAAGGCTGGGGGTGGGAAAGAATGGTTTCTTTAAACAGGGAACAGGTGGCCCAGTATGGTCAGGCCCAGCTACAGAAACCTGAGGTAGCTCTGCTCAAAGAATTTATCTGCTGCTCCCCTAGAGACTGTCAGATGCAGGGGAAAACAGGGTAATTAGCTGCTTAGCAGTGGATCTTTTCCTCCATGATGGTGCTTTTATTGTTATAGCAACACAAGCAAAGGCCAAGGAGTGGAACTTACTGGAACCAATAGACACTAAGGAAAATAAAGTCTTTTTTTAATCTCTTGGTAAACTGAAGTTTTGGTATCACAGGATGTCCAAGAAGAAATTTGGCTCTGATTTGAATTGCTTCCTGCATAGTTAACTCCCAATTTATAATTGATGATAGCTTCTCCCTTGCTGCAGTTAGACTAAGAAGTTGGCAGTCTTGTGCTGGGGAAGCCAGGCACAAACAGGTAATCACACCCCAAGGAGAGCTGAAATATTAGTCTCCCAAGACACAGACTGTGCAAATGTCTCTGGCTTACAAAAGAGACATCACTCACACCTTAGAGCCTGTCTTGTAGACTTAGTGTCATAAAAGTTGTATAATAACCCTGGAGTGTACAGATGATAGGTTAGAAGAAATGCCAGAAAGATGAGCTCCGAGGAGCTTGATTAACCATTTCCCGCCCTGGCTGGTGGCACAGTGGATAAGGCTCTGGCCTGAGAATCCAAAGGTCACTGGTTCGATTCCCAGCCAGGGCACATAATGAGGTTGCAAGCCAGGTCCATGGCTGGAGGCAGGTGAAAGGCAACTATACGTTGATGTCTTTCTCTTTCTCAGTCTCTGCTTCTCTCCCTTCCCCTCTCTCTAAAAAAGAATGAATAAAACCTTTAAAAAAATAATAATTCCGCAACAACCTCAAGGAATGAGGATTCTCATAGCTACAGGAGATTTGCACAGGTAACTAATTCCTTTCCTTCCGTCTCTCTTTCTCTGTAAACACACACACACACGCATACACTCACACAATGTATATTCCTTTGAAACTACCATACACACTTATTATCTGGAGGCCAGAAGTTCCATTATGGATCTAGTAGGATCTCTTGCCTGTGAGCAGTGTTCCTCTCTCCATAGTTATCAAAGATGCATCCTCTTCCGGGTCCCATTTAAGCTCTAACTCATCATCTCCTCTTCATGGAGCCCTTTCTGGATTACTATAGATGTCCTTGGTTTCCCTTGTCCCTGAACTATTTCTTTAGAGTGTAACATAGCACAGCGTAATTCATCCTTTTTGACAGATTGTTCTGTAACAGTTACTCTCCCCTCTCTACGTAGACAGTGAGACCAAAACCAGTTCTGACAGTATTTTTCCACTCCCGCCAAGTCTAGTACACAGGTGCACACGCAGCTCTGGTTGATTAAACAACGGCCAATGCTAGCACTACTACCATCCCCTGAAGGAAGGAAGGAAATATTTTGTTTCTGAGATTCAAAGAGTTAAGTTATGTTTGTGAGCAACATTTTCCATTGCTGACTTGATGCAAAATGATTGCAATACGATGGCAAAATGAAAGAAAGGGAACTGTGCTATTGTAAATATTTTTGAAGGTTTTCTCTCTTTTGAAATGTTTAATTTGTACTTACAGAGTCTTATTTAAGCAAAATGTTTTCATGCCCCCATTACTCTGATTTTGATTACAAGACCGTAGAATGGGGTGCTTTATGGTTACTCCAGGGGCATTGTTTGTTTTCTAGAGAAGCCACACTAGATTTCCATCACTACTGTGTCTTTCTGCTGGGAAGGGAACCTTTAGCCCGAGCTACGATGTCCTCTTGCCCCCAACTGGTGTAGCTCAATGGGTTGGACATCTTCCAGCTGCCTGCAAGGGACTGGTTTGATTCTGGTCAGGGCACATGCTTGATTTGCAGGCTGGGGCCCTGCTTAGCAGTGTGCGAGAGGCCACTGATCAATGTTTCTCTCCCTCTCTTTCTCCCTCCCTTCTCCTCTCTCTAAAAATAAATACATACATACATACATGCGTACATACATACCATCTTTAAAAAAAGAAGAAGATGATCTATGGCCTCTTGATCTTTTAGTTGAAATTGCTCTTGTGAAAATGGGGCCTGATGCTATCTTGGCTCACTAATTCATGCCATGTAGACCAAAATTAAAGCATTAAAATTTCATAGATATAATATCATTTATAAATCATCTCATAAAAACATTCCTTCCCCATAGAGCTTGAGGAGCGGGCCCGTCTTCCTCCAGCTGTTGCTTAAAGTTCACTACGAGCACACCAATATTTGTCAAAGCTAAAGCTATAGTTAAAGGGGAGAATATTCTATAGAGACACCCTCAAAGCACCAAGATGCGCACAACACCCCCTACCCCTGCTCACACTGCTTGCATTAGTGGTCATAGAAACCGCAAACCTGCCTCAGGGCAATTACAGAGTCACAGAATTGCATTCACAGAGCACGCAGATCTGAAAGGGCAGCTTTCTGAATTTTATGACCTTATTCTGTGTAGACGGAGAAAGAGACTATTTCCCCGCTTTCCCTGAGTTCCTCTTCTGTAATATTTCAATATGTTTAGTGGGTGAGAGCTTTAGACTAATTAAGTAGATGGTCAACATTTGCCACATTTCAAAACATGACAGATGCTCCTTTTTGCCATTTAGCCTCAGAAAGCAGATGGGGAGTTGATAATTGTTTAAGTTACAGAAATAATCTGCCTAGTTTGCTTCTCGGTTTTTAAAAATGATCTTTGGCTACATTTGGATAAAAGTCCTTTTGTTCTTCTGAAATGGTGGAAATTAGAATATCCACATCGAGGTGTTTCCAGGAGGCACATGACACATGTTTGTTTGTTCGGCTTTCAGATGCTAATGGATATATAATCACATTTGCCAACCATAAAACCCCTGTTGGTAAAACATTTGTCTGCAGTAATCCACTATGTTCTTGAAACATGCTAATTTGCTTTAATAATGCAGGGGCCCTTAAGGGTTTCTATGTTGTGTAAACAAGAAGTTGTGGTAAGCAATCATACTGGAGAGGCCATTATATAATAATAAGGACTTTGTTACTTTTCAGGAATTTGGAGGGTTTTGTTTGTTTGCTTGTGTTGTGTTGTTTTAATTTCATGTGTTTAATGTGTTAGCATTTCTCAGTGTAGTATTAAGACAGATGCTTTGACCTTTGATATGAAAAGTAGGTGAGCTGTATTTTTGTTGCTTGATTTGTTGGATTGGAAAAGATTCTCTATATATTTCATTTTAAAAATTAGTCCCAGGGCCCTGGCTGATGGCACAGTGGATAAGGTGCTGGCCTGTGAACCCAAAGGTCACTGGTTCAATTCCCCAGTCAGGGCACATAAACAGGTCTCCAGCCAGGTCTCCATCCAGGTCTGTAGCTGGAGGCAGGTGAAAGGCAACCATATATTGATGTCTCTCTCCCTCTCTGCCTCTCTCCCTTCCCCCCTCTTTAAAAATAATAAATAAAATCTTTAAAAAAAAAAATCAGTCCCAGGAAACTTGGAGCTGCTCTGAAGTATGAATTCCCAGATCTAGAGCCTATTCTACAGAATGAAATCTACCTAGACACGCACATTTGGTAGTGCAGAATTTCTTTCATCTTTGAGGCACAGCGTCTGCATGCTCATTCACATGAATACAGTTTGTATATGTTACCTACCCATGCCACCAAGGTCATTTGTCTAGTACATCATCTGAAATGTGTTTCTGTGCTAATTGAAGTACTGGTTTGTTTTCAGCCTGACCTCAGCCTTCTCCAACAAAGCTAAAAACAGTGTCAGCAGAATATCAAAAAGATGCAGCTGGGGCTATATCTATGTATGAACACATTTGTGTGTATGTGGACATACATATATTCTATACAAATGTACAGAAAGAGAGAGAAAAATCTCTATTTTCTTTCTGTCATATCTATGTATATCCATATGTTTCCATGTGCATTTAGCTTTGGTTCTGAGAAAATTAGACCATTCAATGTATGGAACTTGACTGGAAAACCTAGAAGAGCTTAAATTAGCCAGTTTATGCTGGTCTTTTAGGTATGAGTTTCTATGCCTGCAAATATGTTTTCATTTTGATTTTTACTGTGAAGAACTCCAAACACATACAAGCATGAACTCAAGAGTATAGTGAACCTTCAGATACTCATCACCAGCCCCCCAAAACATTAACTCATTTGTCTACCCTGCCCCAGCTCCACCATTAGCCACATCTTCCCCTACTCCATCCCATGTATTACTCTGAAGCAAATCCAGGATTACTTTATTTATATTTTACCATTTCTAGATATTTCAGTATATACTTCTGAAAGACAAAAACTCCATTTTGATATATGACCAGAATACCAATGTCAAACTGAAAATAAACCTTTTTGTTTATATCATCAAATACTCCCAATTATCTCATAAGTATCATAAGTATTTATACTTTTAAAACATTAGACCTAATATGTAGATCTAAATAAAGTCCATGTCTTGTCCATAATATGTCTTTAAGACAGTTAAAGATATATAGGTTCTCCTTTTTTTTTTTTCTTGCAGTTCATTTATTGAAGATACTTGGATATTCATTTTGTAACTTCTTACAGTCCAGCTTTTGCTGGTTGCATCCTGGTAGTGTAGTTTCATATGCTCTTTAATCCTCTTCTTTCCTATCATTAGTAGTTGGATCTAGAGATTTTATCATATTCAGATTTGGCTTTTTTAAATAAGACAATTACATATCTGATATTGCCTACATAACAGAAAACACATAGTAAGTATCTGGTTGTCTCTTTGGGGGATGTTAGCCATTAGCATTCAGTGCTTCGATCTATTAATTCATTAGAGATTGTAAAATGATGATATTGTCATTTTCTCATGCATTCTTCATTTATTTGATGTAATATTTCTACAACCAAAAAAATCCCCTTGTTTGTTCTTTGATGCACAGAGGAATGGTTAGTGTAAAAAGAAAGGGTAAATTATTAATTCACTTATTTATACTTTTTAAAATGGTGATTAGCTCCTTAGCATTCTCCATCAGTACCAAATAATTCTTAGTATCATAAAAACACATAAATTTAAATTATAGTGAAAAAACAAAAATAAATAAAATATATTAAAGTATTTTTATCCATTATAGTTATTACCATTATTTTTTTTTAATGGAAATATAGGGATTCATTTATTACTTTTTGGTTTACAAACAAAGGCACCCAGTAATGCTTCTATTTACTTCTTATAGAATCAATTTACATTTAAAACAAAAAGCAAAAAAACACCTGAACCAGTTCCTATAGACAAAAAAGAGGGGGTAGAAATAAATTTCTTTTCTTCCCTGCTTCCAAGTTTTATTACACAGATTCAAAAAATGTTTATTTTATAACATCTGTTAAGTCAAAGAATTCATTGCCATACTCCTTTGTGTTGAGTTTTGGGACATATTAATGTTGCCAAATCTAACTTAAATATTATCATTATTGATGCTAAAATTGTCCTATCTTTGGCTAGTAGGAGATTCTCAAACTCCTAAATTATTTGGACACATTCATGCCCTTTCTTACCTCTGTT
The DNA here is from genome assembly GCA_004026585.1 of Noctilio leporinus. Taxonomy (NCBI): domain Eukaryota; kingdom Metazoa; phylum Chordata; class Mammalia; order Chiroptera; family Noctilionidae; genus Noctilio; species Noctilio leporinus. Next base: position 462,279 of record PVIW01000189.1, on the reverse strand, counting down.
TGCAAGATTGTATTCAAGTGACTTTGGCAGTGGGCTGCTCCCTCTCCCTTTTACTTTTTCTATTTCTTACTCCTTCCAGGTGTTCTGTCCTGTGATTTGAACTTGGGGATAACTTCTCAGAGAGCTAGATTTTCAAATGTAAATTACTCAGGTACACAAAATGCCAGAATACATTAATTTTTAACAACCTGTCTTACTCTTCTCACATTTTCAACTTATTGTAGGGAACGCAATTCACCTGGTGTTTGGAATTCTGATATTTTTGTGATCTCTTAGCCCTAGTCTGCAGATGCCATGTGCTTCTGTCTCCTTCATCACAGTAGCTACTATCACATGGTAGCTACTGGAGTACTTGCTGACTGAATCTGTAACTGAAAGAACAAAGGAAAAAACTGAACCCTGATCTCCTTTTACTTTCAAGAAGAAATCCACTTTTAGATATTGCACTGTAAAACTGAGCACAATATTAGCTGATAAGAGAGAGTTGATATCACATGAACTGGATGACAGTGGGTATCCTGAGCCATGCAGGGGAAGGACCTCACCAACAGAAGACTGTCCCTAGTATGGAGAAGTATTCCTGTGTAGTCTCCAACACTGATTTTGGCAAGTGCCAAAGTCAGACACATGCTTTGGAATGCTGTGGGATTCTGTGCCAAGTGGCTGAAATAATTCAGTGAATCTGAAGGGGCATAGAATTACAGTTGCTTTATCCATTTCTTCTGATATGTTTAGGTGATTTATCTATTCTGATTCCCTTGCATTGTTTAGGTGCTGAAATAGGTGTTCCAAAAGCCACTAAATATTGTTTTTTAATTACTACACAGCCTCAAAGGAGCAAGTAATCCTCATCTCCTTTTTAGTGGCACTAAAGTTCTCCATAACTACCAGCTCCTATAAAAATTATTCTTTTTAAAGCCTTGTTTCTTCCCAAGGAATGTTGGTTTTCTAGATAGATCACTGTGGAATGGAGTCAGGCAAAGAACAATCATTGTCATTCAAGTGAATGCTTCACAATATGTCTTGGTATTAAGAGTCACTCTAATTGAAAAGGGTTCATGTGTCATAATAAAGTTATTTATCCCCTAGATAAGAAAAGCAATCATTTCACATATACAAAGATATATACAGTTGGAGAGCAATGGCAAAGAGTTTCCTATGCACTTGTAAATCCATGCTTAGCACATGTGTTGTTTCATAAACCACTAATCTACATTCAATTTTTTATTGCACTCTTAAGGTAAATAATTTTTGAGCATTTATTCTGAATAAATTAGTTTGAATCATACGAAACTGACATTTTGTAAGTCAAAATATTTGAATATTGGCAGTTATATTTTTCAACCTTCCCTTTCTATCTATTATTTACAGATATGTGCATGTGTGCTTGCAATGACCACTAATGTACCAAGGTGAACTCTTAGGCTAAGGGTCAGTAATACAGCAGATGTAAACCTGTATTTCATTGCATATATTCTTCCAAATAACTCTCCTAAATATCATTACAGTTTGTATTCTGGCACTGCGGCTGGCTAGGAGCTTGCTCTACGAGGAGCAGGTGCCAGCTCTGTCCATTTCCTCTTACGTGTGTGTGTGTGTGTTTGCATTATTAGTATTTTATCTTTATCAATCTGTGGTTCCTTTGCAGGAATCTCTTTAAGCCCCTTGTCCATTTTAAGAAAGTTGGTTAATAAGTCAAAACTAAATAATATAATAAATATATAAACCAATTGGACTAGACCACCTAAACCAGAGTGTTACAATATGATGAAAGAGAATGTGTGCTCTGTTGGACTCTTTAAGGTATGGATTCATTGTCAAGTAGAATATCAAATTTTAATAGAACTTAACTTATTTCTGTCTTCAAATGAGGATATAGAGATAAATGAAAGTTTAAATTGAATTGGAATTTTTCTTCCCAGCATGGTGGCTGGGTTCTGAAAGAGAATCTCTCAAAAGCGAGCTTTCCAAGAAAATAAGGCAGATGTTGTCTAGACTTTTATGATCTAGCTTTGGAAGTCACATAGTGTCACTGCTGCCATATTTAATTAATTAAAGCCATTACAAGCCCATCCAGATCCAACAAGAGGGGACATAGACACCATATTTCTATAGAGCGAACACCAAGTTTTCAAATTACCAATTTTTGGCCACGGCCCATAAACCATTGCACAAACCCACGAACGAATCTCATCTAATGTGTCTCTAACAAATGGTCATATAATGACATAGAACTCATTATTGCAGAATACAGACTATTCCTTTTATGGACAGAAAGAAATAAAAATATATTCTCAAGCTAAACAATAATATGCTTTCTCATCATTTCCATTTGGGGTCCTCATTCCGCCCTCTGGAACAAGGCAGGCCAAGTCAGCTTCCCTTCTTACTTGAAAATAGCTTTCAACAGAACACTGTTTTCCTTTGGAGGCTTACATTCTTAGTTGTTCTAACCATGTTTCCTATATCCCTCATCACCTAGTTATTCTCTAAGCAAACAGTGGTTTACCCTTACTCTATTTAAAATTTAAAATGCTGCTCAATCAAAACACATGTTCCATTTAATGCTGCCTCTTGCTGTCTCAATTATTACAATACTATTTTTATATAAAATCATTTCCCAAAGAAAAATATATGCTGTATAGAACAATTCATTACAGCTTACTATGAATATGTAATTTTTCAGATCCTCAGAGTACCAGCATACCCTAACCCAGTGAGAGCTGGTGTCATTGGCTGCCCTACAATCTTTCAGGCAGCAAACATTTGTGGCCCATTTGGCAAATGTCCTCAGTCAGTGAGCACTCGCTACACCATATGGAGTTGAAAGTGTTAGGCAATGTATGTTATATAACCCTCGGGAGCCTCTCTTTTGCCATAGATATTTGTATTCTGGTGAACTGTTTCAAATCACAATGGCAGAGAAAATGTATGCAAGTGGTAGTGCTGAGACTGAGTTAAAAAAAAAAAGAACAGGAAAGAGTATCATCCTGTGTGTGAGCATGCAGGGTTTCCAGCAGCTTGAGAAAACTTTGATGGAAAGGTCAAGGTAAAGATCAGCAGGAAATTAGGGATTGGTGTAAGTCTTTTTGACATTCTGAAGAGTATTATAAAACATCGCTGCAGGAATGACTACCAGTTGTCTGAAATATTTCCAGAAGAAACTAAAGCTACAGCCATGCATGTCTCCCAGTGATATAACAGAAATGGAAGAGTGCTTGCCAGCATGTGATGCTGGAAACTTCTCTTCATAGAGATTGTGTTCTCCGGACCCTGTGTGAGGCAGATACAGTTAATACTCCATTTTCAGAAATACAGGCTCCACACCTGAAAGCATACTTCTATATTCTACATGAGTTTTAAAAAATGTGTTGGGGTAACATTGGTTAATAAGGTTATATGTTTCAAGTGCACATTTCTTTTTTATTTTTAAGATTATATTTATTTTTTTAGAGAGAGGGGTAGGGAGAGAGGCAGAGAGTGAGAAAGACATCAGTGTATGGTTGCCTTTCACCTGCCTCCAGCTACAGATTTGGCTGGAGACCTGGCTTGGAACCTGGCTACGTGCCCTGGCTGGGGAAATCGAACCAGTGACCTTTGGGTTCACAGGATGGTACCTTATCCACTGTGCCACCAGCCAGGGCTTCAAGTGCACATTTCTATGATGTATAATCTGTATACAGGATTGTGTACTCACCACCCAAAGTCAGACCACCTTATGTCACCATATATGTAACCCCCTTTACCCTTTACTCCCACCCACCACTTTTCCTTTGGTGATCACCATACTGTTATCTATGAGTTTTTGTTTGTTTTTCTTATTTGTTTATTTGTTGCTTTCAGTTTTATATCCTACATATGAGTGAAATCATGTGGTTTTTAATTTTATCTGACATGCTAAGTGATGTCCTCAGCCAGTGAGCACTGGCTCCCGAATATCACTTAGCATGATATTCTCAAGGTCCTTCCATGTTGTCACGAATGGCAGCATTTTATCTTTTCTTATGGCTGAGTAGTATTCCACTATATATATGTACCATACCTTCTTTATTCAATCATCTATTGAAAGATACTTTGGTTATTTCCATGTCTTGACCACCATGAGTAATATCTATGGCCATACCATCCTAAACAAGCTCTAGCTTGTCTAGGTGAGCTTTGGTCAAGGAAGGCTGAAATAGAGCCTTGGCTGGTGTGGCTCAGTGGACTGAGTGCTGGCCTGTGAACCAAAGGGTCACAAGTTCAAATCCCAGTCAGGGCACATGCCTGAGTTGTGAGCCAGGTTTCCAGTTGGGGGCATGCAAGAGGCAACCACATAATGTGTTTCTCTCTCTCCCTTCCCCTCTCTCTAAAACTAAAAAAATAAAATATTTTTTAGAAAGACTAAAATAGAATTAATTTCATTATAATATAGCATTTTTCATCCATTACTTGAATTGGATTTAGCTTTTTAAAGATCACATTACACCATGACCCATAGTAAATTGTTTCAATAAAAACCTCCAGGTTTTTTTCAAATGAAATTCTGCAAAGCCAGATTCTCTTCCATACCTCCAATCTAATGGCTTATCTGGTCATGCTTGTGATGAGGCCTGTGAATAATGTCTATTGGGCACTTGCTATGCTCCAGGCTCAATGAAGTATTTTTCATTATCTTAGGAAATCTTTATAAGAAACTTGTAAGGTAGTTACTTATATTCTCCCCATCTTAGTTCTGAGAGGATTATAGAAGCCAGATAGGCCTTATAGTCAATAAGTGGTAGAGCTAGAATCAGGGTAGCAGTTGGGATGATATCAGATGTGGAATATGGCATTTGTGATAATCAGCTATCCCTCTTTGGTGAGGTTGTATTTTTAAACTCCATGAGAATGAGACTTGAGCTGGCACATTGCTTGCTTGGTTTTCAACCTATGCTAAACAAATGAAGCATTGTATATATCATGGGTTAGTCAATCTATGAATCCATTAATAAACATCTGTGATACAAAGTCAAATTTCTGTTGATGCAAAGCATGTCTATCACTCTTAATGTGTATTGCAGGTATATATTTTAAAGCTATGATTTCATAATTACAGGATGCCATAAAAATGTCCTTCTAGGATAGTCAACAGCACCAAGGCTGAGCAGTCCTTTAATTCAAGACATGTTAGATATGTGTGTTTTCCAAATATCTTAAAAGCTAGTAGCAGGGTCAGGCACAAAATTATTTAGTGGGCAACCCTAAAAGCAAATACAAGCTCTAAAAGAAGAACATATAAGAAATCCAACCTTTGGCTCTGAGTGTAAATTGGCATGGATCATGTCAACTCTGGAGCAATATGGTCTCCCATTAAAAATACATGACAGAAGAAACAAATCTAAGATTGTTAAGTTGAGCTTTCTCAATGGGTGGGGAGAGGAAAAGCCTAAAAAATTAGCTGGTTACAGTAGATTGTTTAAAATATTGCTACTGCTTTCTATGGGCCCTTTTCCTATGGAAAGATGATACCTCCCCCACCCCTTATTTGATGTCAGACAGCCAGTTGACTTCTTTTGGTCAGTGGCATGTAAGCAAAAGTGATGTGTACCACTTCAAACAGAAAGTTTTCAGAATTTTTATGTAGTATACTGCCATATGGCCATTGCTCTCTCCGAAGGCCAGCCTTGTCCCAAATAAAAGGGTTCCATTAGCCTGGGTCCCAGAGTGAAGAAGACATCTAGTCAACCTATTCTGGTCATGTAACACTATCAAGAAAAAGTGGTTATGAGACACTGAGAACTTGGGGTTAATTGGTTACCACACTATGCCTAACCTAAGCTGACTAACAAACTAGTGGATATGCTTGGGGAATTCTGCGCTAATGCTGGAGAAACATGCATAAAAGGAAGAACAGCACTTTGCAGTTCCAACTACTTACAGCAAAGAGGGGAGAACTGGACATTTTTAGAATAGGGAGGTACGCAAAGTGGATGCTGGGACCAGGCCCAGAGCTGAGAAACTGGTAAAAATGTGAAAGAAGATGGTATCTTTCTGAAGAGTAGCAGAAAGTAAATAACATCACTTCTTCTAATCTTATTGCTTCTTCCCTATCATAATCAACCCATTCTACAAGTCCTTCCTTTGAAAGACATAGTTCTCTACTACCTGTCATTACTTTAAAATCACTGCAATACCTTAAAATCAATAAAATGCCAAATGGATTTTTATTTCACTTTTTGTGTATCTGAGTCTGCTATGGCATTGAGCAGTCAAGGGTCTGGAACACCCTAGCCCCACACCCACACCCATAAATCAACTGACCCACTCCACTTCAATCCATTGGTTCTCTCACCAAAAATATTCAGAAAACCACTGCCCTCAACACAAGGCCACAAGATCATTTCAACAATTTGAAATGATCATCATCAGATTCTGTTGACTCTTCTGGTCCATCCTAATCTCAGCCCTTGTTTTCTGAGCATGTGGAAGAAGAATCATCACTACAAAGGTAAATATTCATAGCATTGCATTTTGCTCACAGGCACCATATAGACTATATTTAGAACTCTGAATGTTGAGATGTACTGTGCCAACATTGAAATTTAATTACTGTGATAGACTTTAAATCCATGTACCTTCTTGCAATATTACCTCTTGTGAATATTACCTCCTGCATTTTTTTTCTTTCACTATCCTGTTCCTATAAGAGAGGGTTGCACTCTATCTAACCAGAGCACCCACATGCCCATCTCTTCCAAGTGAGTAGAACAAAATCTAAGTTCAATGCTGTTTTATCTTTGTATTGTGAAAAAGAAATATTGTCTTGCTAAACTTTTTGGACACTTCTCAATATGTGGTATCCCTCTGCTACCCCTTATTATCAGTCATTCTGATAATAAATGATAATGTCCATTGCTAGACTTTGTAAAGCTCTGTCAAGTTACCCCATTATTTTAAGCTCAGGTTAAGGTAAGGATTTTAAATTTAAATACACCTGTTTTGTGAAGTCAAAGGCATTTTTTCCCTCTCTTTACCCAAGGGACTTTAATTTCTTAATGTTACATTAATCAGTATTTTAATATTTCTTAAAAAGGTATCTATTCTCTGTATGCTATTTTCTGACTTTTTCAAAGTCAATGAACGGGTATTCAGAGTATTTACATGATAATACAGAAACTGCTGCCTTCTTGGCCCTTATGTAATAGTAGGTAAGTGGATGCTTTGAAAAATGAATCTGTCCATGGTCCTTTTTCTATTCCTGAATAGGATTTTGATTTTATTTTAAATGAATGGCATAAGCCCCAGGTCTGAAAACTAATAGAATTTCTGCATTTACCTGCTGATGCATAACCTTTAGGTTAGGGTGTGTGTCAGTTTGTAGTGAGCTGGTTGGATGAATCAATGCTTTAAAACCAAAATGAAAGGATCTTTGTTATACTTAGCAGGTACCAGATATGAAGGCCAGTTGGGCTGAATTATTATTAGAGTGATTTTACACTGGTCTTGATAAGTGGTACAAAGTAGGCTATAGGGAGTAGATACAGGCCCCTAAATGAGAGAGACAAAGAAAGAAATGTGTTTGATCACCTGACGCTCATTCACTCTGTGAGATGGCAGGCTAGTAGGAGTCCAGAGGTGGGGAGAGTTTATTTCACAAGTTCTGGGCAGCACACTGTGAGCATGTACAGTGTCACTGAACAGCTGGGTGTCTGTAAAGGTGTAACTGCCCATCCAGTTGTCTACAGTTCCAGAGTGTGTGTGTGTGTGTGTGTGTGTGTGTGTGTTCCTGTTCAGAGCTGTGACTGTAGCTTTGAAATGCCTGATTAAAGGGTAAACTTCCCTAGATGCAAAGACCCTGGTAATTAAAAAAAAAAAAAAAAAGATAATACAGCTTCCTGTGGAACAGCTGCTCTGTGGGGGCCTGGCCTTGTCTGGGGAAGTGGAGTGGAGTGCAGTTGGCCTCCTGTATTCACAGTGCATATATCCCAAAACCCCTAGTGGATGCTTGACCCTGTGGATAATATGTGCACTGTGTTTTTGACTACATATACATACCTACGATATAGGTTAAGTTATTAATTAGGCACAGGAAAAAATTAACAATAATAATAAGATATAATTATAATAATATACTGTCATGGATGTTGTGTGAATGTGGCATTATTAAGTAAAATAAGGCTTACTTGAACACAAGCACTACAATACTCTGACAGTTGCTCTACTGAGTGACTAATGGGCCAATAGTGTACCCAGATTGTATATGTTGGACAAATGGATGATTTATGTCCCAAGCAGGACAAGCCAGGATGGAGTGAGGTTTCATTGCACTGTTCATAACAGCATGCAAATTAAAACATGAATTGTTTATTTTGGGGGTTTCCCATTTCATGTGTTTGGACCATAGTTAACTGAAATCGCAGGACCTGGGGCTGTGAATAAGGAGGGACTGCTGTGTATGCTTGACATGGAAGTTGGTTGAAATCCCATTTCTGTGACTTACAGTTTGGGTGACCCTGGGCAAATTACTTAATTGCTAAATCTTGTTCTTTATCTGTAAACTTGGAGTTGCCATAAGGATTAATGAAATAATCCAAACAAAGTGTCTAGTCCACAATGGGCACTGGATAAATTCAAGTTGTAAAGAGGGCCGGGCCCTAAGATAGTGAGATTCAGGTCAAATTGAGCTCCAGTGGGACAAGAAAGTGCCATGTGGGCGGCTAAGCCTGGAGCTGGCATTGGTGAGAAGCAAGCCTGTGGCATCCAGCCCTGTGGACAGCCCCTGCTGCTGCCTGAAGCACCACTGTTTCCCCACAGCCTCCAGGCCTCCGATGACACGAGGAGGCCCAAGGCGATACACCAAGAGGATGGAGGTAGGAAGCAGGGATGATGGGTGCATAGAACACGCTTGGCCCTTTTTCCACCCACAGCTACTCTGCTTCTTGCTGGAACACAGCTCAGCCTAAAACGCATCTCTCTTTGTACTCTGTGTGCCTCTAAACCCACCCTGACAAGGTATGGTGATCTTTTTTAAATGAAACTGTATCCAAATGAACTGTCAGTGCCTTCACTGCTGGTCTGCTGCCTTGACACACCCCCTCCTGATCACTACCTTTCTTCTGCAGCAAACTCCAGCATCTGTGTGGTATACAGAGCACAGGAGATGAGTTATAAAAGTCGCTAGGAAACATCAGGAAAAGAGAAGAAAAGTTAACTGAATTACAAAGCTTGTAGCATGAAAGGAATGTGCTTGATGTTTGCCAAGGGTGGGATGCTGGAGGTAGCACTAGGTACCCTGGTTGGCCATTTGCCTGTTTGTTCCGAGGTCCTTTCTCCTCCCCTCTGCTGCCCTACTGTCAATCACAGAGAGCACCATTTTTCAAGCCTCCTTGACAACCAGCTTCCTGTAGTTTTGGCCAGCAGAAGGCTGGAGGGTGGGAGGAAGGAAAAGTCAAGGTATTTCTCCCTCTGCCATTGGCAGTCATTTGCAGCAGAAGTGGACTCCTTTGGCCTCACTCCCTCTGGACACCCCTGCCAGCTTCCACTAGGCAGTCTCCAAAGTGGTACTTGATCCAGGCTGAGTGTATTGGTTTCTGAAAATACCTCTTCCTAGCAGGCATGATTTCCTGCTGCTGCCTGTCTTTGGGATGCTCTTACTGAGCAAAGCAGGGCTTTCAAGCGGCATCTTGGTAGGAGACCCAACAATGAGTGTGGAGAAAAACAGGTCTTTATTTACAATATTCCAACCTTGGGGGTGTGGGGGTCTGTGAGCATTGCAGCTCAGAGATCTGTTTTCCCACGAGACCCAGTACTTCCCTTGCTCCCCAAAAGACTACAAGCCGAAACCAAGCCCAGTGGTTCCCCATTCTTTATCTGTCAGCTCTCTCCTTTAGGATCCGGGGTACGTTGTCCTCAGCCTTTGCATAATAGTCCAAGAAAGCATGTGCCGTGTTACACTGGATCATGGTAAAGTCCAGGAAAAGCACACACCCTAAGAGAGTGTCCTCCCTGCATGTACCAAGTTCCAAGAGTCCAGATAGAATCGGGGTCTGCAAGGCAGAGTCCTTGGTGGCTTGAGTCAGTTGGAGCGGGCATGGTCAGAGCAGCAGCATACTTGCATTCTTACTAGCCCGGGCCGCATGGCTGAATCCTGGCTACAAACTGCAGAGCTACTTCTTCTCATGTGGCTGCTCCATCACACTCCTTCCATAGTGCTTCCTCTCATTATGGACCAGGATCCCGCTTCATTCTTTCATTCTTCATTCAGTATCACCCCCTTCCTTCTGGCCGGCTCCTTTCCTTCTGTCTCTCACCTTCTTGAAAGGCTATGTTATCTCCTTGTCAAAAGAGAGATGCAAAGTGTCTTAAACAGCATCATCTGACCTTTTAACCAGCCTGCCATAAATATGCAAAGTACCTTAAATGCTGTATGATTTCCTTCCCCCATTCCCAAAGCCATGGGCTCTGAAAAATTTGGGGATGGCCCTCTATTATAATGCCTCATCTTTCCCTGATTGGCTTTTCAGGTCTTTCATCAGTGTAACCAATTCCAGTATTAACTTTCCTTATTTGAAGTGCCTAGAGTGGTTTGTGTTCCTTATCTAGACCCTGAGGGATACACTACACAGGGTGATATAAGCCTACTTCTGCCTAATGATTTCATTAGGATGGGAAAGTTAATGTATTTAAGCAGATGTGTGTCTCTATAGCTCTGAATAAAAATAAAGAGGCATGAATAATGCACCAAGACATTCCATCACAACAAAGCACTGTTTTGGTCTCTAACATCACATGCACTTTGCAAATATCTCTGTTTGATAGTCTGTGGATTTGTCATTAGGGTGAAACTACTTCACATGACAATCAAACACCTCTGGCAGTAGTTTGCAAACGTTCTGCTCTATTCCAGGTGTGACAAACAGCTGGGAACTGAATCTTCCCTTTACCCCATGCTTCCTGACATAGATAGAGACCATTTCTACTCACCAGAAGGCCCATGGTGTAAAGGAATTGCCTGGTCCATAAGACAAATGTGTCCTGACCTATTCACCATTATCCCCTTCTGAATGAAAAAAAAAAAAAAAAAACTAAAGATTTTTTTAATTATTATTTTTAAAGATTTAAAAAAAATTATTTTTCAGAGAGGGGAAGGGAGAGAGGGAGAGAAACATCAATGTATGGTTGCCTTTCACTTGCCTCCAGCTAAGGACCTGGCTGGAGACCTGGCTGGCAACCTGGTTATGTGCCCTGGCTGGGAATTGAACCAGTGACCTTTGGGTTTGCAGACTGGCGCCTTATCCACTGTGCTACCAGCCAGGGCCGAAACTGGAGATTTTATTAAGTGGTGAGAGAATAAAACTTGCTGTTTCTTTGTGAGAATTCAGACAGTTGCTTCTAAAATGAGCCATTAAAATAATGCATGTCTGAAAATCAGCAATAACATGATGCGGCATGTTGTAGGGGAGCTGACTCTTCAGGGCCCACACCCTCGCAGCAGGGCTGCTGAAGTGATCGTAGAACCCATCTGAAAGAGGTGGAAATAGCAAAACTGGCTTGTTTTTAAGGATAGCTTAAATTAGCTTTGAAAATAGCAAGATCCCACTAGAAGCAGATTACATTCTGATACTTAATGAGTTGGAAACCACTTCTTCCTTGACAACCAGTACCCCTCATGCATACAGCTTCTTGTTCGCACCAAACTTGGGAAAGAGGGGACAATGGTAGTCCTTACTGTCTCCCTGAGGGGCCAAAGGGTGTTTTCAGTTCTATTCTTTTTTTCCTTTTTAATTCTCACCAGAGGACATTTTTTTTCATTGCTTTTAGAGACAGAGGGAAGGAGGAGAGAAAGAAAGAGAGAAAGAGGAGAAAGAAGGGGAACACCAATTGGTTGCCTTTGATCAGGGATCAAGCCTACAACCTGAGCATGTGCCCAGACTGGGAATCAAACCCATGACTTTTCAGTCTATGGGATGATAATCCAACCAACTGAGCCATACTAATCAGGGCCAGTTCTATTCCTTTTTTTTTTTTTTTTTTTTTTAAGATTTTATTTACTATTTTAGAGAGAGGGGAAGACAGAGAGGGAGAGAGATCAATATATGGTTGCCTTTCACCTGCCACCAGGTAAGGACCTGGCTGGAGACCTGGCGTGCAACCTGGTTAGGTGCCCTGACTGGGAATCGAACGAGGGATCTTGGGATTCGCAGGCCGGCACCTTATCCACTGTACCACCAGCCAGGGCTATTCTTATCATTTATTTTGTATTCTGCTGGGGTAAGTACCCTGCAAACTGGGGATGTATCTTTGTCATCTCTGGCTGAATCCAGTGGTAGGTAAGGGCAAGGTCAGCAAGTGGTCTTGGAAAATGTGTTCATTTTGAGTCTAAATTGTACTTACATGCAATGTCTGTATTCAAGATGTGCCTCTGTTTCTACTCCCCATTAATTGGGGTCCATAGAACTTCATGTTCTTAAGACTCACACTTTCTTGAGGTTTTGAGCATTGTGACCACTTTTTATCTGCCATTACTCTTCAGTGTCTTTTAATATTTAGAAAAGGATATATCCATTCTGTAAGAGAAATAAGATTAGGATTTTAAGAAAGCTATAAAATAATACAACAGTAAATTCTTCAATACCCAGTAGTCAGATATGTTTCGCTAAATTGAAAATATCAGATTACTTTTTTAATTATTTCAGACTCACACCGGGAATTATACCAGAACTACATAGCAGGGGAGAAAATAGGCTTACCTTTTCTATTGTCATACTCCAGGAACCCACATGGATATTTATGGCAGTAATTTCAACAATACTATTAATACTGACTTATTTCCAATCAGAGCTGAGAGATCAAAAATGACAAACTCTCTATGGATTCACTCATATTTTTTTAACTTGTGTTTAAAATGAATAATTTTCTTAGGCATTCAACAGTGAATAATAAAGCTGAGCTCATTTATTTAAAGTTTTAAAATAACTCTAGATTAGTTCTCTGTGATAAGGAAGCTGTATGTAGAAACCTAGTAACTGTCCCAAGGTTTTATCCCTGACTGTGTGACCTTGGGCAGGTTATTTAATTGTTCTCAGTGTCCCTCTTCCCTAGAAAATATCTACGGTAAGTATTCATCTTGGATCATTATTATGAGATTAAAGTAGATAATTTGATTATTATTCAACAAATATGTTTCGAGCATCTCATATGTAGTAAACATGAAGCCTGTCCTTGGAAGGTTTAGAAGCAAATTAGAAATTAATCAAATAATTACATAAATAAACATTGTTATAGGTCAATAAGGGCTACAAAAGGAAGACTTGATGTTATAAAAATAAATGACAGGTGGACTACACTTAATCTAGGGAGGGGAGAGGATCAGGGAAGGTTTTCTGAAGAAATGCAAATGAGTTGCAATATAAGTCATTTGCAAGAGTTAACTAGGCAGAGGGTCTGTGTGTGTGTGTTTGTGTATGTGTGTGTGTGTGTGTGTAGGAGGGTAGGGTAGACATTTTAGGCAGTGAAAACATGTGTCTAGCCCTAACTGGCAACACAGTGAATAAGGTGCCAGCCTGTGAACCCCAAGATCCCTGGTTTAATTCCCAGCCAGGGCACATAACCAGGTCTCCAGCCAGGCCCTTACCTGGAGGCAGGTAAAAGGCAACCACACATTGATGTTTCTCTCCCTTACCCTCTCTCTAAAAATAATAAATAAAATCTTTTAAAAAAATGTCCAAATTCCCTCTGGAAGTCCACCACCCTGAGACAAAAATACTGACCTTTATTCCAGATTTATTTAGTTATTTTTTAAAAATTATTTTGATCCAGAAATGTGGGGAATTACTTTGATAGTAGGTGTGTGTGTGGCTGGGTGAGGGCTGGGGATAGGGGGAGGGGGAATGTCCCCCTGGTCATACATGTGTATTTTATTGTTTTTATTTTTAAATATTTTATTTATTTTTAGAGAGAGGGAGAGAAACACCAATATGTGGTTGTCTGTCACATGCCTTCAACTGAGAATCTGGCCCACAACCCAGGCATGTGCCTTGACTGGGAATCAAACTGGTGACCCTTTGATTCACAGGGCAGTGCTCAAGCCACACCAGGCAGGGCACATGTATTTTACAAATATGCGTAAAGCAGAATTTCTCCTGGTCACACATGATGCGCACCTACTGCTATTCATTCCAAAAACATTTAGCAGACACTTGACATTTTGCCAGGCACTACCCTAAACACTAAGAACACAGAGATGACTGAGGCACAGCCTGTGTCTTCAATGATTTCAACCCTAGAGTGTAGTGAGGAAAAGAGACACCAAAGCACACGGTCATAATAGGCCAGGCTGTGTATGTGTGTGACAGGAAATGGCCTGGCTGCCTCTGCTTGGAAGGGTCACTGAAGGCTGCAGAGGGGCCGATGTATGAGCAGAATTTTAAAAGAAGCCTAGCACGGGCTTTCCAGAAGACCATGGGCTCAGGCATGCATCTGTGTTCCCCAGGACCTAGGAAAGTACTTGGCACCTGCTAGCTAAACAACATATATCTGTTTAATTTACAAATTGGCATAGTAAGGTCTACAAATTATTCTGTGTGGTTCAAATTAACATACAAAGAGAGAGAGTCAAGTTTCCAGATAGGAGTTCGAAATGTGCACTGAGGTAAAAAAGTGAAGATTTCTACTACAAGGTGAATAATGCTAAATTTTATTCTCTGGTCTAGATGGTGGAAAGCAGTTTAAGTGTTTTAAACCAAGGGAATGACAATCCGCTTTACATTAAGGAAAAATCATGGTGGCAGCCGCTTAGGTTATGGGTCAGTGGGGGAAGTGGGGGTGGAAAGCAGAGAAATCAGTTAAGAAATGATTCTAATTGTTCACAACAGAGAGGGGGAGGTTCTGAGTGAAGGAAGAGAGAGGGAATAAATCAGAGAAATATTAAAATAGGTAAAACCCAGCAGTGATATGTGGAGTGAAGGGAAAACAAAGAGCGGGAGATCATGAGGAAATGTTTGTGAACCACGTGAGGGCTGAGGCCATTAACTGAGATGGGGATACGGAAATGGAAAAAAAGATTGAGAAATACACAAAGATCAAATTGGGGCATGGTGTCCATGCAGGGGAAATGCCTAGATGGAAAGAGCATTGGGCCTCTTGGATAGATTGGAAGATTGGAAACTTATTTGCTCACTTACCTAAGGAAGAGAAGACATCAAATAGAATCTTGCAGCCTTTGACCCTTGCTCAATCATCCTCCATCCTTCTTCACCTCAGATGCCCTGGTCACTGAAGAACTTATAAATTGGCTCATACCCACCCTCTACCTAAATTCCTGCTCTTGCTTAGCCATTGTTCTTGAACAAATTAACTCTCATGTGTTGACCTTTCTGGGCAAGAAAACCAAATTATTGCTAAGGGATGTCTTATCCCTCTGGCACACCCAGCTGGGGATAAAAAGAGAGAGGAAGGCATACCTTATACCATTGGAATTGAGGAGAAAAAGAACGTTTTAGAGAACAGATCTAATTTTAAAAGAACTGTGCATTTCCACACATACAGAACACACAATGTATGTTTTGTCTTCCCTTTTTAAAAAAGTGGATATCCACTGACAGTTGCTAAGTTGCTGAGTATTAAAACTGTCATCTTGATTTCTTCTAAACAACTCCTTGGGAAAGCACTTAGAGCCTTTGTTTATTAATCCAAATGTAACTTAAATACAAGAATGGAAGAATTATTCCTGAAATAAAATAATCAATGAATCATTTATCAGTTTTCTTGCCCTCTGAATACCAAATAGTAATTAGTATGATGTCTTTGTTGGCAAGTGCTTATCAGACAAACTGCAGTATAGAAGCAAACAAAGATTCTGTAAAGAACTGTGTTGTTTAACAGAATAATTATGATGCTATCACTGGAATTTTATGTGATAGCATTGTTAATTTTTAAATAATCTTGTTGCTTAAAAACAACAGGATTATTAGCACTTATCTGGAGTTCTGAGTGTCCACATTAGATAACATAATCCTGGCATAGTGAACATTTGGAAATAAACATGTGTCTAATATAGAGACCCAGAAGGCTCTGAGAGCTTAAACAGGGTGCAATTTAAAAAATTAACTTTGGCAGAATAAAAAGATATTTTCCAATCATCTTTCTAAACTACTTTTATGTTTTCTTTCTTTGGTAAACAATGTACCACGTCCTGTTCAGAATTTTAGAATCACCTGGCAGACTATTTGAGACTCTTTGCTCTACTTCCCCTGCAGTTGGTTTTCATTCTAAAGCTGCTAGTTGTGATACTTGCTGGAAAATCAAAGATAAATGAGATTCAGTCTCTGCTCTCAAGGCGCAGGCCTATAAACATACTTTTATTACAACGTAATAGGTCTTAGATACAGGAAAGGTAACTGAAGTAGGCTACCTTACTCCTTTGGGATAAGCCTCCCACTCCCCTATGGAATCTCTAAGAATTCCCAGATTCAAACAGAACCCAATCACAATTAGCATAAAAAAAGAAGTAGGAGTAGAAAGCAGAAAGTAGAAGGGGGTCCTCCTGCTTTCTCTTATCCTAGCATTTCATCCAGAAAGAGGTCCTGAATTGGATCTGACCAGGGCTGGGGGATAACCTTGAGTGGCTGCTGAAATCCATGTATAGGACCACATGATTTTAGTTGTGGCTCTTGGAAATACGTATATTTTTTGACAAATGTAGAAAATTTAAAAATACCAACAAAAACTCAGCTATTAAAAAATAAAGCTATTTGAAAACATCCAGAGCTAATTTTGTTTTCAATTAGAGGGCTAGCTATCCTATCATTCAGTATTACAAATAAGATACCCCATGATTCCCAGTTACAATACTATCCATACATAAACAGAAGAAGAAAGTCATGTCACATATACCCAATTCTTTCAAGGTTTTGCCCCTTTTTAAAAAACATTATATTTATTATTTTTAGAGTGTGGGGAAGGAAAGGAGACAGAGAATGAGAAAAACATCAATGTGTGGTTGCCTTTCACCTGCCTGGTTTTGCCCTTTTTAGAAAAAAAACATAACTTGTTACTTATCTTTTTTGACGTTCAGGACCTTCAAAACGGCTAACGATCTCTAATACCTTCTTATTACTTCCAGATTTTTAGAAGACTTGGTATCAAATTATACTCTGTTGTAATAAATTATTCTTTATATACTGACAGTGTCACCTCGTAATGGAAAACCTCAATAACAATAGATAAATAAATGAACGGATTCATGGCTAGGTAGATAGACAAACAGACAGATAGACAAAGGTGCTCCTTCAGGCCCTTTACTTCTTTTCTTTGATCATTTTTGAATCAACTATGTTTCTACAGAGCTAGTATGAACAAGTACCTAAGCTACCACTGATCCTTAAAATGATTTATGTGACCACTCAATAGATGTATGAAAGTATGTCTATATGTGTGAAAGAAAACGTAGTCTACCACTTCTCATTTGTCTGGAGGTCCTCTGAAGAAATAATAATACAGATATATTTGATATCCATCAGGCAGTGTTTCTTAAATAGACTCACAGGTCTCCTACTGGCCATACTTGTCAATTTGGTTACTCAAAAAACTCCTAAGACAGGACATACAGCTTGTCAGTAAGCAGCATCAGCTCTTCCCTATGGAGGACACCTTGCAGAATCAATGCAGCCTTTCAGAAGCGATTCTCTTGGCATCCAGGTGACAGCTCAAGTGTAGGGAAATGTGTCTTATGCCAGGCTGGTGAAAGCTGCCTGTCTTAGAAGCCTCATGCTCC
Organism: Noctilio leporinus; assembly: GCA_004026585.1. NCBI lineage: Eukaryota > Metazoa > Chordata > Mammalia > Chiroptera > Noctilionidae > Noctilio > Noctilio leporinus. The sequence continues at coordinate 444,545 of PVIW01000189.1, read as the reverse complement.
AAAGGAGCAGGTATCTCCTATAACAACATTATAGGCAGAGCTTCTAAGACCCCCGCAAAGGTCATCCCAATTAAAAGTATTCTCCACATTCAAGTAAGCCTAAAGTTATGACTTCCTATCAGGTGTTTATGGTTTTTCCAGCTCAGATGCAATTTATCAACGAGGTGTCATTTTTATAAGCCACATTGGCCTAGTAACAGATGATGTTCTATCTTATTAGGTTATAGGGGAAGAGAGCTAGAATGTTACTGAGGGTCAAATTCTTATGCAGAAAGAGAAGGGTGACATTGAGTGATGAATTTCAGCTTTAGAAAGAAAAAGGAGAGACTTTTTAAAAGGAAACTTAAAAAATTTTGAACAGTTTTAGATTTGCTGCATATTGCAAAGATTGTAGTATGGATTCCTATTATCAGTCACATCCAGTTTCCCCTATTGTTAGCATCATATTAATGTGTTTTGTCACTATTAGTGAACCAATATTTATGTTACTCTATTAACTTATAATTATCCTTATTTTGGTTAGAGTACTTCCATTTTTTAGTAGATTTTATTAATGATGCTATTTATTTTTTTAAACAGAGATACTTTTAACTGGTGATATATTCTATGCTTAATCTGATGCATTCTTAAAATGTTCAGAAGCCACTCAGAATAGTTTGAGACAGGAATCGTACTTATAACCCCAAAGTATTTCACATATTAAAGTCTTCAGGTCCATACACTGATTTTTAATTCTCAATGCCAGTAACTAACTACAGTAAACATCATTTGTATATGCTAGGCCATTTTTGGATTTGATTTTTACATTGACTCCCCTTAGATGTACAGAGGTAGAGCTGTGGATTTTAAACCTCGTTTTATTCTTATAGTCTCACCTTGCCCCTGTGGCTTAGGGAAAAAGAGGGTGTTTTATGCTTGATTACTATGAAAATGTTGTTCTCAGGCCTAGTAACATAATTTGAATCACCTGGGGACATTTTATTATGGCCAGTGGCTGAGGCTCACTGCAGAGATTCTGAATTATAATTTGCTCAGTCCTCTCATCCCCCACCTTTAAGAGTTCCCCAGGTGATTCTAGTGCACCAACCAGCAAGGCTGAGTACCACTGCATTGAAAAACACAGAATTTATCTTTTTAATTCAGATAAGCACATGAAATATGGGCCTTGTTTATTAACAAGAGGCCTGGAGGACTCCTGGAAAACTCTTCAAGGACCTCCTCCTTTCCATTTTGTTTCCCCTTTGCCACCCAAGCAGAATTAATTATTCCCTCCTTAATAACTTATGCATGCCTCTCTTATTTCACTTATCATATGAAATTAAAATTATTTGTCCAATGCCTGCCTCTCCCGTTAGATTGCCAGTGTCTGAGATAGGAAACCTGTTCTGTTTATGTGAGATACCCTCAGCTTTAGCACAATTCCTGGAACACGGTGATTGCCTGACAAATATGGTGGGACAGGGTGGCGGACATAAATCTATAAAAATGGCATCAAGTATTGTGTAGTATGAACTGGGAAAATTCTTCTTGGACACATGCTGACTTCAAATTCCAAATAAATAGGTGCAGACAAATCTGTGCTTATATAGTTACTGATATATATAAGCCATATGGTGGCTATCAGAATTTTTATTTAAATCATTTAGCCTCACATGTCATTTTAAAAAATAAAGCAACATATAGTAAAATAGGGATGGCTAACAAGTGAATGACTAGTTCCATGAAGTCATAACAAAATTGAAGTCACATCAGCTGGCTCTTTTTCCCTGTATTTCACATGTCAGAATATTTGTTATTACTGTTGGTATCACTGGATTGTATGCTTGGCCAGCCACAGTATGGGGCTGCACACTCAGCCGTATGGGACGCTGTTAGTCGGTCTCCATAGTCCTGAATTCAATTTTGATTGAACATGTTTATACTTGTGAGCTTATAATCATCCCTGAGTTTAAGTCATAGTTATAAAAGGTTTCTTCTTCTCTTCCTTCTTGCTAACTACTGCTCTGTTTTTCAGAGAGATTTACTAGCCTGAAAGATTTCTAAGGACATTATTAAAATAAAGAAAATCCATTATTTAGTCTGAGCCTGACAACAAAGAGCAAAGAGATACTGGGCAGTCATGCCATTTGATCAGTGTTCAAGGGACTGCTAAATACATTCCTACCCAGAACTGTTCGTAAGTGGGGAGTAGCTCTGAAAAGAAGCAGAGAGCCAAGATGTTCTGATTTTTGTCTTTGATTTGAGAGAGAGAGATAGAGAGAAAGAAGGAGAGGGTGGAACATCAATTTGTTATTCCACTTATTTATGCATTCATTGGTTGTTTTTTTCTGTGCTCTGATGGGAGATTGAACCTACAACATTAACATATCAGGACAATGCTCTAACCAACTGAACTACCTGGAGAGACCAAGATGCTCCAATTTGACAAACCATTCATTTTGATTCATCTTCTGTTTATTCAATAAACACAAGTTGCTTATTTACCAAGAGCTGGGTCCTGTTGTTGATGTTGATGAGTTTCCTGACCTTGCCAGGGAAAAGCTATATCCACCAGTAACAAAAAGTTCTCCCACACCCCAAACACACACACACACACACACACACACATTCATTCCCCACCACTTTTTCACTTTTGCTATATGAACTAGAATAAAAACTCAAAACACAAATTTTTAAAAAAATGTATGCCTTATACATTTGATTTTGTGTCCTGAGATTCAGATCCACTCTACATTAATCTCAGAGTGGTCACATTTGGCTTGAAAGGCATGGGGAAAATAGCAGCTGATAAAACTGTTCTCCTGTGCAAAGGATGATTCCATAGGTTCATACCATGTGGACAAGTGGAGTAGGTGCTGTGTGCAGGTGCTGGGGCTGTCAGGTTCCCTGCAATCACTGTGGGCATCACTGTGGTGGGACAGCATGGGGAAGATTGTTTACCCTTCTCCTCAGATTTTCAATAAGCAAGATGAATCTATTCTTGAAAAAAGGTATCCCTAATATGTGCCGCTAAAGAGAGAGACTATTCCTGGTCTTAATCTTTGAAGGACCATCTTAGACCACCATTTTGAAAGATATTAAAAGATTAGTTCCTTTGGACTTAAGCAAATAGACCTCTGAATTGCTGTGGAAAACCTTAACTATTAGTGAGCGATGGCCTTCTGTATTTTTATTGCCCCTTTAGTAATGAGGGAACTAAGACTCAAAAGAGATCAACTGATGGGCTCTAATTCACACTGCTAGGTATTAGAGCTGGAACTAGAGTCCTGGAGCTTAGGTTCTTTCCACTGAATCATTCCAAAAAATAATGCCTTTGCTCATATTCTTCACTGTCTGACATGCCTCCTCTCCACCAGGCCCTGATTTTAGTCAGCAAAGCTCAGTTTAAATACACACCATCAGATGCCTCCCCACTTAAGATGCTTCATGACCAGGGTGCCCATCAGACCCTAGGAGGGCAGTATGCACTTCTGCTCACCCCATAGCAGTGGGAGTTTCAGAAAGATGAGCTGCCCTGAGGTACCAAAAAGTGTCAAGCTGATAAAAAGAAATATTTTTTGAAATGTTGTTTACAATGGGGAATCCTTGGGAAAGAAATATGGACTCTAAACCTATTTCAATCTTTCTACATCAAAAACTTGTTGTATCTACTCTGCTGTATTCAATAATAGAGAAAAGTAAAATACCTTTTCAAATTTCCACTAATCCTACTGATTTCTTTTATATTCATGATTCAGGTGTGCTTTATAGACAAGGACAGAGCCTCATAGCTCATTCATACCTCAAATTTTTCACAAATTAAAAAATAAATGGAAAGCCTCTGTTAGACTGAAAGAGAAATACTATTTTTACTAAGCGCTTAATTGAGGACTGATTAGGCATTTCTTCGATAATACCAATGTCTACCATATACTTCTTATACCTATATAAAAAACAAATTTCTAACTGTCAACAAAACAAAAAGGCAACCTACTATACAGGACACAGAGATATATGAAAAGATGCTCAACATCACTAACCAGGGAGATGCAAATTAAAACCACAATAAGATATCACCTCACACCTCTCAGAATGGCTATCATCAATAAACCAACAAATAACAAATGCTGGTAGAGTTATAAATTGGTGAACCACAATGAAAAACAGGATGGAAATATCTCAACAAATTAAAAATAAAGCTGACATATGATCCAGCAATTTCACTAGGTGGTCTTCCAAAGCAAGTGAAAACAATAATTCAAAAAGCTATACGTACTCTTATATTCATTGCAGCGTTACTAGTAATAGTCTAGCCCTGACCAGTGTGGCTCAGTTTATTGGCCATTGTCCTGAAAAGCAAAGGGTTGTCAGTTGGATTCCCAGTCAGGGCACATATGAGAGGGAACTGATTGATGTTTCTCTCCCTTGGTTTCTCCCTCCCTTCCCCTCTCTCTAAAAATAAGTAAATAAAATATATTTTTTAAAAAGATATAGAAGCAACCTAGATGGCAATCAATAGATAAATGGCTAGTCCTGACTGGTGTGGCTCAGTTGGTTGAAGTGTCATCTCATAACTGAAAGGTTGGGTTTTGATTCCCAGTCAGGGTGCATACTAAGTTGCGGATTCGATCCCTGGTCCTGGTTGGGAGGCAACCAATCAATGTTTCTCTTTTTCCCTTTCTTTCTCCCTTCCTCTCTTTAAAAGCAATAAAAATGTCTTTGGGTGAGAAAAAAATAGATGAATAGAGAAAGAAAATGTAATATATACGTAATATATAATGAAATATTCAGCAACAACATAAAAGAAATCTTGCCATTTGCAAAAACAAGGATGGACGTAAATGGTATTTGCTAAGTAAATAAGCCAGACAGTACTATATAATCTCACTTTTATGTGAAATCTGAAAAACAAGATGAATGAATATACTGATACAAAGCAAAATGTAAATAGACTCGTAGAGCTACAGAAGAAGGTGATGGTTGCCAAACAGGAAGGGTGGAGAAATGAGGAGGAAAAAAGAATTTAAAGCAAGGACCAGTGTCAGAGTTATGAGAGCGTCACGCAGGAGATGGGCTTCCCACTTCACACAGCAGCTTTTGAATATGAGTAGAATAGATGTGTGGGTGGGGCAGAGTGAGTAGATTTTTTCAGAAAGAGCCACTTCTTAGTCAAAAAAAAAAAAAAAAATCAGTAAATACATAAATTTCTAACAAAATTATGTGAAATCTAAGCATACCTAATTCTGACTACATTTCTGTGAAAGTAAAAACACTTGATGAAACTTATAGCATTAAATATTTATTTTTTGAAAGTAGTCCACTTTTACTAGTATTTGCTTCTGCTTTTTTTTTTTTTTGATGGTTATAGGCTCATTGCATTGCTTCTTTTCTTACAGATATTATTAGAATTGTTGATTTCCATAAAATTGATTTAAAAAACCATTAATATTTCTCATTTATTTTTCATTAGCTGTTCGCATTAAAATAAGTCATCTTTGATCATTCCCTCCTACATGACATAATTGAAATGTTTATGTTAAATTTTGGAATTGTTTTCAGTTTTAAAGTATGAGTTTATTATAAAGGAACTATTAGGGAGTAAATATTTTATGGTGAGAAGGAAGACTGCTAGATCTAAAAATGAAAAATCAAGTATAATTCAATTCAGATACCTGGAGTATTCAAGAAATTATGATAAAATAAGATGTTTGATTATTTATTTATTGCTCCTTCCATTTTTTAGCCCATTGTGTGTGTGTTTGAGAGAGAGAGAGAGAGAAAGAGAGAGAGAAAGGAAGGCTGTTGCTTAAAGGATACTTTCATTCTCCATCATGTTTTATTATTTTGGGTGATGCACACCAATGAGATTCTGATCATTAATACACAATTTTCAATATGTGCACTTTGATAGTTTATGTGCTGTATTTATTCTCTGCAGCTGGAGAACTGATCTATTGGGAAAAGAGAAATCAGGATTAAAAATCTATTTTAGAGCAAAGGTTAGTTTAAAAGTATACATTGGGAAATGGTTTCCCTTTCATCTCTCAAGTAGAGAGTCATATTTCCACTCTTCCCTCATTATTTAGTCCAATCTTCTTTGATTATCTACTCTGAGCACATTCTGCTGGGAGCTAGGCGTGTAAAGACGAATAAGACAGGACCCCTGCTTTTTCCTGTGCCCTCTTCTCTTCCCAAAAGTCCTGGGTCTGAGTGTATGCCAGTCACTACCTCATTTGATACATAAATCCACTCAACCTCTATGGATATTTCACTGTGCTGAGAAAACACTGCACTGTGTCTTAAAGATGTCTGCCTGGTACATTTAGAAACATGTCAAGGTTATTATAAAATAAATGCAGCAAAGCAACTTTTTTCTCCAGCTTTCAATTTATGAATATAGATTGGCTTTAATAATTAGATTACAATACTATTTCAGGAGCCATTAATCTAATGTGTTTTCCAAATTCTATTTCACGGAAAACTTCCTGGAGATGGTCATTGACAAAATGGACAAAATGTATTGAAGCTATAGTGCCACCTAAAAAGTTTTCTCTTTCAGGAAAACAGCATAGTTATTAAAGTTCACTAATGTCAGTTATTTTTGCTTTTCATTTTCTAGTATTTGCTAAAATATAACTGGATAAGTAATAAGAACAAAACAAAATAACTATGGTAATTAGAGGGAAACATAGTTATTGTCAATAAATAAAGGAATAAGAATATTGGGTCCCAGTTAAAAGAGAAATGATGAAGTAAAAATATTTCAATCCTTAGTTCAAGAAGAACAGTATCTTATTTGTCACCGGTGAAAGAGGAGATTAAATAAGCAATTACATTAAAGTTTAAAAAAGACAATTCACACACATAGAACTCTTACCATGTACTAACTGGTATGAAGCTCCTTTTCGAGCCCTGTTGTCTTCTTTAATCCCAACAACAACCTGATGAGGTAGGAATAATTATTCTCAATTAAAGGGATGCTATGGCTGAGAGAGATGCCTTGTCTTTATTCCTAAACTTGGGCCAACCCATCAGTGGCCAAGTCAGGACTCAAACCTAGGTGTCCATGACCTAGAGACTGAATGGGAGAAGCCAGTTGACTGTGGAAGAAGAAAGGAATGGAGTGGGAGTAGAGATTAGCACAAGTGGTGCTGACAAATCCAGTTGAAGAAGAGATGAGAGCACCAGAAAAACTGCAAAGCAATGAGAGGGAGTCTAACCAGAAGTTTGTGGGGGCAAATTCCAAATGTTGGATTCCAGAAAAAGCATCCCTCTTCTGCCTAAATGAATGAAAACAGATAACAAATACAGAAAAGTTTGGAGAAGGCAGAGAAGACAGTGAAGAAGAAACTTCAGAGACTTTTAAATATTCTCTAATTGTTTTGTGAAGTAAGAGGTGAGGTCATGTCAAGAGGGAGGATGCTAATAGGACTTCTAGAAAAAGAAAAGGAAGTCAAATGTACACTTGACAGCTGAGAAACCCATAGCATGGAAGTAATAATGGGTCAAAAATTATAAAATAAAATACTGTTTTTGGTGTGAGAGTTGTCATGAGGCTGTGTTGAAGTGACTTAACCATACGATTAAGTATTCATTGACATGGATTTGCTCAACCACTTATGTTAATGAGTGTTTAAATGCAACAGATACAATTTTAGGTGATTAATGAATGAATAAAATCAATGCTACTGAAAGAAAAAACAACAATAACAAAAAAAAAAAAAAAAAAAAAACCAGGATTGGGGCAAAATAAAAGAACTCCAACTACAGACTTCTTAGCTAAGGGTTGCATTTAGCTGATAAACATGTGAGAATATTCTCAACCTCATTAGTAATTAGGGCAATGCAAATTCAAACCAAAATTAAGCACCATTTTGCACCCACCAGATTAGCAAAAATGTTAAGGTCTGAAATATCTAATATTATTATGGATGAAGAGCAGCAGAAGCTATTACATGTTATTGATAGGAGTATAAATTGCTCCCAGCCCTGTGGAAAACAATTTGGAATTATCTTGTAGTTGAACATTTGCTTACCTATCTGTCTAACAATTCTGTTCCTAGATACTTCTCCAGAGAAACACTAGAACAGGTGTGTGAATGTTCATAGTAGTAATGTTTACAAGAAGAAAAAAGAAAACTGGAAACATTTCAAACACCCATTGACAAAAGAATAGATAAGTATACTGTTATGTGTTTATAAATGGATTTTACTATGGTAGTAGCAAAATGAACTACAGCTAAGCATTCAGAGATGAATCTCACAAAATATTGAATGAAAAAGATAGTCACAGAGGAATACATATAAAATAATGCAATATATGTGAAATTGAAAACTCACAAAGCCAAATAATTTGTTCATGGACACATACATGTATAGTCAAACTATTTTGAAAAAAATTAGTAATAAATCCAAAAACTAAAATAATAATTATTTCTGCAAGGGAGATGGGGGATTGGGGGTTTGAACACAAAAGTCTGAATTGATTGTACTCCATTTCTTAAGCTTGGTAGTTGATTACTCTATGAAAACATTATCTCTAGTTCTTTGAATATATGTAATATTGCATAATTATAATGAATATAAATTTGGGCAAAAATTAAATGGGAAATGAAAAGTCAAGCATATAGAAGGAAACTTGGTGTTAGTTTATAAACATACATGTTGGGTTCAAGTGTATAAATCTTTGTGACTGTCACTCTAAACTATATAAAAAATTGGCTGGACCATGCAAAGTCACAGATCTTTGAAAGACTGGTTGAATATTTGAATTATAAGAACAGATCAGTTCAGTGTTTCATCTTTAATAGTTAAGAAGTCCTTTACTACAATGAATCTGCCAACTTCTGTACATAACACTAGTTTACAGAAAGTTTACAGTGTAATATTTTCTAGAACATGTATGAAATATCAGGTGCTATGTGTTCTGTAATCAAATGTGTTCAGGAAATTCTGGATACTATGCCACTCTTAGAAATTCATAAGTGAACACCTAATCTGGCTGCTAGATTAGATTTTTTTGGCTATTAAAAATTTTATGAAGAGAACAGTATGCATAATTTAGATATTCTCTATGAGAAGGAGAAAGAATATAAATGTAATCTCTATCACGGTCTTAAAGAATCATGCATCAAATGACATATCTCACAGTGTCTCCTCCATCTCTTTCTTTGACCCCTGCCCTACACTGACACATCAAGTATTCAAGTTTCTTAAAAACCATTCTTCTTCCTTCTCTTTTCTTGACTTCTATTGCTCCAATATTATCAATAATCTGATTATTTTAAGATCTTTCCATTCAGACCTGACTTGTCCAAACTCATATTCTGAATTTATTATGGAACATCCAAGATGAGGTCTCAGAGGCATTTCATATTTAAGACTGTTATCTGACACCCTAAAATAACTTGGCACCTGGATTCTCTATTTCCATTAGGGTGTCATCATCCCACCTAGTTTTCAACTTAGAAATAACCTGAATTTGACTCTTTGCTGAATCTTCTTGCACCCATTTTGCTATTTTTCAGAAATGTTCCTCAGCTCTGGATTCTCTTCTTTGTCACACCTTAGTCTATCTTCATTACATCTTAACTAGGCTTATCTTGTCAATCAATCACCAGTATCTCCCAAACTTCAAAATGCACATAGGCTTATTATTATAAAATCTAATCACTATTTCCTAACAAATAGCTGCTATCTGCCATAGATTAGAAGATACAATCCAAACATAAACCTATTTTAAAAAAAAGCTCTTCCACATTCCAGCACTTCAAAATTTGCCTTTTTTTCTTCCACTCCATGAAATATACCCTCTGTTGTGGTGATATTAAACTTCTCATTGCTTCTGTTTTATTATATACTGATCCCTCTGTTAGGAATGTGCCGTTCCTCTTCATCCTACATGCCATCTCCTGTTCATATTTTAATACCACCTTCTATAGAACACCTTTTTCAACATTCCCAATAAAAGATGATGATTTTTTAAATAAAAAATCTACTTGGATCTCCATTGTAACACCTAATACATTATACTGTATCCTCACCTGCACTCTATCCTTGTATTTTTCATAACCTGATAGTGCTTCGAAAAATCTCGCTAATGCATTTAGGGGTAGAAGGCTAGATAGTACCTCTGTAGCTAAATATTTCTTATCAATCTTACTGAGATAAATGTTGAGTGTAAACTTATTTGGAGTCCTTTTTAAGGTCATGCTGCCAACATTGTTCTTTGATCTCTTTTTAAAAAATTTAAGCAATATTACTGAGATTTATTAAAATGAGACGTTTTACTTTCATAACTTTGATCAGTAGTGGCTCTCTCCAGAACCTTTCTTTTCTGTTGTTGTTGTTCATCTTTTCTATTTGATGTTTTCCCCCATTACCATTTATTCCCTTTATACCCCTTTCTGCCTCCACTAACTACCCTCCCACGCAACTGCCACACTGTTGTCTGTGTCCATACATTTTTTCCTGTTTTTTCTCCGTTCTTTCATTCCCCCAACCATCCCCACCTTGAGCTGTCATCCTGCTCTCTATCTATAAGGCTGTTTCTATTTTGCTGTTAGTTCAGTTTGTTCCTTAGATTCCACATATGAGTGAAATCATATGGTACTTGTCTTTCTCTGACTGGCTTATTTCACTTAGCTTAATGTTCTCCAGGTGCATCCATACAATCCCAAAGGGTAATTTTTCCTTTTTATGGCCCAGTAATATTCCACTGTGTGTTTTATCCACTCATCTACTGATGGATAGCTGGGCTGCTTCCAATTCTTGGCAATTGTAGATAATACTTCAGTGAACATAGGGGTGCTATGTTCTTTCAAATTAGTATTTTGACTTTCTACAGATAAATTCCCAGAAGTGAATTCCAGGAGCATTCTTTTTTCCTTCCCTGACAAATGTTCAAGCTGTGGAATCTATACCTTCTGAACTAATGGTTATCCATTTGATCAGGCCTCATATTATCATATCCCTAGCCTTTGTTACAGTAGAAAAAGATGCCCCTTTTAGTAATCCCAGTGAGGGGATTCTCTGGGCTGATGTAGACAGACCCAAGGAATAAGTCTTGACAAGCCAAATAAAGACTGACTTCAGACCCAGGTGTCTCCAGCCCCTTCCTGGCCCTGTGCTTTTGTGTAGGGAACAAGCGCAAAACCTACAGCCCTGATTCTAACTCAGCTATCCTGTACCTCCTATGGTCCCATGCCTGCCCCAACCAAGCATAGCATTTGTCTAATTATCCTTGGCAGCCAGCCTAGGGCTATGTAACAGTTCCTCTTTAACTATAATACTTCCCTTATAAAAATCCTTTAATACACTGATATGAGCCAATCTTTCTATACAAATGGAAATTTTCATAGGCCTGTGACAAATTCCAATTAAAATGACATTTTGTCCAAAGATTTAGTGCCCTTTTTTAAGTTAATTACAAAATAGCAAGTCCATCTTAAGCCAATGAACTAACCCTAAGTCCATGAACCCAGAGCATAAAAATACTGATGTGAATAAAAAGGACAGTCGTGCATAAAATAAATGAGTCAAAATGTCCAGTGAATTTCGAATATACTTAGAATAAATAGAGGAAATGAGATGGTATTTATTCCTTCAGTCAATAAATATTTATTGAGCCCCTACTAAAGGTTGAGTATTACTCTAGGTCCTTGGAAAAGAGTTTAACCACACAAATGACTCTCATGGAATTTACAGAAGTAAATGGTAGAAAAAGACAATAAATAAATAAATCTCCACTATGTCAGATGGTGATAAATGCTGTGGAGAAAAATGGAGCTGGGTGAGAGGACGAGCAGTGAAGAGTCGGGTGATTTACTATTGACATAGGTGGTCAGAGAACTAGGAAGGGATATTTGTAAGAGAGAAGGCCGAAGCCCCTGAGTGGGAAATGTGTGTGTGCCTGCACCACTGCCCATTTTCTTCAGTGTTTGCCTTTTCCCAGTCGTTTGGAAAGAGCAATTTTTTTATATTAAAACATTAACTCTTTGAATTCTGTAGGTGGTACCAATGTTTTTTCCTTACTTTGTCAATGTAGTTATTTTTGTGTCAATGAAATTTTGATCAGAATTGCATTTGAATTTACTTATTTGGGGAGAATGGACCTAATTAAGACTGAAGCTTTCAGTCTTCTCAGTCAGTAAAATCAGTAGTTCAGTCCTAAAGTTCCACAAATTTCTGTTAACATTATTCTTTAGTATATTTTATACTTTTGCTGTTATTATGAATTTTACGATTATTTTTGGTACATTATGTTTTTTAACTATTGGTTCTGGTTGTAAGAGAAAATAACTATTTTTAAAATACATGGGGGTTTTTTGGTATGCAACCATTTCATTAAACTCTTATTCCTATAGTTTTGTGCTTCCTTCTACAATTTTAAAACAATTATTTCATGTTCTATAAGATCTTTATTTATTCTTATTGTTAACATTTCATGTCTATTCCATCCACAAAATTTCCAAAATAATGTTAAAGAAGAAAGAGCACAGCACACACACTTTTCTTGTTCCTGATTTTAGTAACACATGCCTTCTAGTATTTTACCATTATTTATGATTCTGGCACTTAGTTTAAGAAGGTGTCAGGAGTATCCAGTTAATCATAGATGGAAACAATTGTATATAGATTGAGTATTAAATGTTATCAAATTCTTTGTGGCATCTGTTAAAGAAATGAAATTATGTTTCTCTTAGAATAACTGATACAATAAATAAAATTAATATAAGATCTACCAAAGATGTTTCCAGAGAATACTTTTACTACAGGTTGGTCTATGGGGCGGGGGTGAGGGAGGGGAAGAGCTAGGGGAGGAAATTACCCTTTGATCAAATAACTGAGAAGAATTTTGCATAGTATATTCTCTTGTTGGAGGTTCATTAGCTCATATGAAAGATGAGAAGCCCAGCAGTCAAAAAATTCAGTTAAAATTTTAAAATGTCTGTGTGTGTGTATTAGATCTTTAAGTCCTCATCACAAGAAGAAGAAAAAAAAACATTCTTGGAGGCAGAGGGTCTGAATAGGCACTTCTCCAACGAGGATAAGCAAAAGGCCAATAGACATATGAAAAGATTCCCAACATCATTAATTATCAGAGAAATGTAAATTAAAACCACAATGAGATATCATCTCACATCTGTCAGAATGGCTATCATCAATAAAACTCCAAATGACAAGTGTTGGTGAGGATGTAGAAAAAAGAAAACCCTTGTGCACTGTTGATGAGAAAGCAACTTGGTATTGTCATGATGGAAAACAGTGTAGAGTTTTTTCAAAAAATTAAAAATGAATCTGCCTTATGACCCAGCAATTCTACTTCTAGAGATTTATCTGAAGAAACCCAAAACACTAAATTGAAAGAATATATGCACCTGTTTGTTCATTGAAGCACTGTTTACCATAGCCAAGTTCCCACCAAGTGGATAAAAAAGTGATGCTATGTAAGTATATACAATGGAATATTACTCAGCCATAGAAAAGAATGAAATCTTACCCTTTGCCACAGCATAGATGGACCTAGAGAATATTATGCTAGGTAAAATAAGTCAGTCAGAGAAAGACATGTAACATATGATTTTACTTATATGTGGAGTATAAAAAACAAAATAAGCAAACAAAATTAAAACAGGCCCATAGACACAGAGGGCAAACTTGTGGTTACCAGTCAGGAGGAGAGTAGGATTGCATGAAAGAAGTGAAGGAATTAAGAAGCACAGATTGCTAGTGACAAAAGAGTCATGGGGACATAAGTAAAGCATAGAGAATATAGGCAATAATATTGCAATAAATATGTATGGTCCAAGCTGGCTACTAGAAACATTGAGGAAAATACTAGGTAAAGTATATAATTGTCTGACCACTAAGCTATACACCTAAAACAAACACAAAATAAAATTGAAAGAAAAAAACATTTTTGTATATATATAAGATGGTGAATGTTAATTAAACTTATTGTGGTAATCATTTTATAGTGTATGCAAGTTCAGTCATCATTCTATACACCTTTGACATATACATTGCTGTTTGTCAATTATATCTCAATAAAACTGAATGCCATTAAGTTCGTTAAACCTACCATTTCCAAACATGACCTGTACCCTTCCCTCATATAATACCTGTTAGAATTCCACTGACTTAGAATTCAATCTAACAGACTTGAAAACTATGATGTTTAATGCCTTTCTTATGTTAAATCATCCTTGCACTGTTGGAAAAAATCATGCTTGACCATGGGTATGAGTGTTTGATTTAGTGCTAAGAGTGGTTGGCTGGGTTTTAACTAATGATTACTAAATCTGTAATCATCAGTAGGGTTGGACAGTCTTTTTTTTCTTTTTTTCTTTTGGTCCCTTTGGCTTTTTCCTGGTTTCTACACCAGTGAGAGGCTGAATTGGTAATATGAAGTTGGGAAATGTTTCATATTTTCTGGGCTCTGTAACAAAGGATGCAGCATGGGAGTTATCATAGGATTTAGTTTCTTAATTTAAAATAGTTTCTATAAAATAGCCAAAAGAGAGATGAACCCAAATGCAGCGCTAATGGGTTGTCAGTGAGCCTGTAGGAGCCTCCAGTTAGTTCTGTTTACTTCACTGAGGAGGCTTCCAGGTCTCCACGTTTCATCACTGTGAGCAAACAGGATGGCTCTTTGCTCCAGAAGGTTAACGGTTCAGACAGCCTACTCTGCTTAGAAGCAATAACTCCTTGCTCTTGTCACTCCCGTTCACCCCAGAACAGGGGAGCATCAAAGTCAGGTCAGAGGAACTGGAAATGATAGAATCCCAGACAGGAGAAGCAAACTTCCCTGCGAGCATGTTGACCCTGATGCTGGGAACAAAGCGAGGTGACAAGAACGCAGGCCTGGGGGAGGAGGCTGAGGAGCTCGGGCTTCTGCAGGGTGCTACAGGCCCGAGAAGAGCCTTGAGAAGCATTGATCCTATTTTTAAAACACTTTCTTTGAAGCAGTGTTGGGATGAGGTTGGACACTTCCTGTGTGTAAGGGGAGAAATAGAATGTTAAAGCCACTTTTGAAATCAATTCTTCTCCAAGCCACAAAACTCTTCATTCAGACAGCTGCCATATTGTCATGCACACAGTACTTCACGGATCTGCAAAAGGCTTGGGCATAAAAACACACAGATGTTTACATGTTTTCTTTTCTAATGCAGGGATTACTCTGCATTAAATAGCCTAATCTCTTAGCTGTGTAGGGTCAGTTCCATAGCAGGCACATTGCTTTGCTTGGTGTTTGTTAAATAAGGATATAGGTGTCTTCCCCCATTTCTATACAATTGATGTGCTCCTAGAACATGGGGCACAAATTAAATTGCAAGAAATAAATCTTTCTATATATAATATTTATTTACATAACATTATAAATATACAGTATATAATAACTCCTTAGTTGGTGTATTTCTTAGCACTGAAGCTTAAATTTCATTTTCCTTTATCTCAACCCTCTCTCAAGGTGTAAAAATGACCTCATGTATTTTAACATATTAAAGGAAACATAATATTTAAAATATTTTTTTTTCTAAATATACTAATAAGTTGTCCTGTGTCTATTTGTATCTTCACATGCTGGGTAGCATTGAAAATAAAAATAATTTTACCTTTGTCTGAAACACAAATTGCATATGATACTATTCATTAACCATATCTTAATGTATTTCTTTAAAGACAAAAAGAAACTGCTAAAGGTACAAATCCCTTGGTTATTCTCTGTAAAGTGATGGATGCCAAAAAAGAAACACGTTTGTTCAAGGAAAATAACAGCTATCGATGGAAAAGTGGTCCCACCCCTGTCTTCAAGGAATCGCAACTGTGTAGGTGAATTGTTGGGAGGAACAAATTCATCCAACCATCCACCCAAAGGTCCTTTTACTTCACAATGCTAGACCTGTGTTTAACATGCTCATTAAATACTCCTGCTTCTGCAGGGGTATATACAAAGAAAAAAACATCATTGAAAGAAGATTTTGATGGTATGTAACAATATGAACTCAGGATTTAAGTGGCTATACTATTTTAACTGACCCTGAGTACTTTGAAGCTCTTTATCACAAAGCTAAAAATCATTCCTTACCCTTGATTAGAGGAAAACTCTGATTTTTCTGTTGCAAAGCCCTCTTGAAAGAGATGATGGGGGAAAGGGCCACGGTGAAGAGCCGAGACTGAATCAAAGAATATTGATTTTGTGCCCAACCCAGCTTTGTGCTTTTCAGTTCCAACCCCTCCCGGGAAATACATAGAGGCTGTTACCACAGTAAAGTCACCTGTGACCAGAAAAAAATATTGGACAGAAAGAGAGGAAAACATATCTTTCTCCTTAGCCATGCTTGAGTGTTTTCCTTTTATTTTTTATTATTGTTCTATTACAGTTGTTCTCGTTTTTACCCCATTCTCTCCACTGTCCCGCCCGCCTCCCACTCCCACAGTCAATGCACCCTTTTGTCCATGTCTGTTGGTCCTTTATCCTTGCTCCTTGATTAAACCATTCCCTTTCTTTTCCCCATTATCCCTCTCTCCATTCCTCTGGTCATTGTCAGTCTGTTCCTTGTTTCCATGTCTCTGGTTCTGTTTTGCTCATTTGTTTGTTCATTAGTTCCCTATATTAGGTGAGGTCATATGGTATTTGTCTTTCGCCATCTGGCTTATTTCACTATGCATAATACTCTCCAGTTCTATTTACACTGTTGCAGAAGGTAGGAGTTCCCTCTTTTTTTCTGCACAGTATTCCATCGTTTAGATGTACTAGCCATTTGATCCACTCATTTACTGATGGGCACTTCAGCTGTTTCCAGCACTTGGCTATTGTAAATAGTACTGTTATAAATATAGGGGTGTATAGGTTCTTTTGAATTGGTGTTTCAGGGTTCATAGGGTATAATCCCAGCAATGGGATCATTGGATCAAAAAGTAGTTCCATTTTTAGATTCTTGAAGAAATTTCATAATGTTTTCCACAAAGGCTATACCAGTCTGTGTTCCCACCCACAATGCATTAAGGTCTCCTTTTCTCCACATCCTTGCCAGCATTTGTTGTTTGTTAATTTGGTAATGATGGCTATTCTGAGTGGTGTGAGGTGGTATCTCATTGTGGTTTTAATTTTCATCTCTGTGATGTTGAGCATCCTTTTGTGTGTGTTTCCTTTTTATTAAAAAAATAATAATTATTTGCCTTAACTGATATGGCTCAGTTGGTTGGGCCACAAAGCAAAAAGCTGTGAGTTTGATTCCCAGTCAAGGCACATACCTGGGTTGCAGGTTTAATTCCTGATTGGGGCACATATGAAAGACAACAATCAATGTTTCTCTCCCTTTTTTTCTCTTTCCTTCTCTCTGAAGATACATAAATAAAATATTTACAAATAATTATCCCCCTCCCTGCTTCCCGTTTTATTTTTGTTTTAAAGAAAATGCCAAGATTGTACACCTTGAGTGCTGAAGATGGTTCCCTGGGACAAGGGTCCTGTCACTGTTGCTCTTAGCTCAGCCACCTCATTCATTCCCTTCTGCTAAAGGTGAACACAGATCATAAATGTCCCACAATAGTTGGATGTGCTCATTTGAGGCCAACACTGAAGCTACCTTGTTTCCCAGGGTCCTAAAGTTGCAGTGCAATGTAAAGAAAGAAACAGAAGTCAGAGACCACATGAAGAAACAGATCACACGCCTCAGTAATGGGGCATGAAAGATGAGGATAAGAGCCAAGCCAAGAGTGATGCACAAATCCTGGAGAAGGATGTGCTACCATCCAAAAAAATTAATGAAATAAAATAGTTCAGGAGCTGGTGCCACTACTGTCTGACAAATCTCTTGGCTGCATTAGCATCACCATTAATTCCTAAACTACAAGTGGAAGAAAACAGCATTCACAGCACCACAGTTGTGAACACATTGTTTTTCTTTTACAACATGCAAATCAGCAGCTTAGGTTTTAAAAAGCCTTCTCAATGAAGTCCTCACTGGCACCACCCTGAATACAGGCAGCAGTCCTATTAACAGCATGCTAGTCATGGAGAATTGCTCCAGGCCCAGACCAAGGTGAATGGCAAATGATCTTATAATCAGGGTTGCTCCAAATGAAAGGCACAAAGCCATTTAAAAACTGGAAAGTGGCCTTTTGATAAATAAAATGACACTTTTGAGACAGAACATAATTGAAAGAGCTTTGTGCTGACATCAAAACTAAGGGAGCTTTCCTAAGAGAGGCTAGTATGCAAATAGCACTTTCTGGACTTTGTGGATTGGGAGACCCATAGGTCGTAGCAGTCAGAAGCTTGCAGGTGGCAGCCATAAGCAGAGAGGAAAAAATCTTGCCTGTGTCTGCAGAAGGACCTAAGACATGAACTGCTCAGAGATCCAATTAAGTATGTGCTTTTACAACTTTGGGAAAGTACAAATGACACTCAATCTTCTGAGAGTTTGCTTTGCAGTGAAAATTCAAAAGAATAAAATTAATTTGGTTAAACTGATATGTTACTCATGAATGCAGAGATTTAACAGTGAATATGCCTCTTGATACCTACTGTGGGTTCATTAAATAACAAAGTTATACCCTCCGCTTTTGGGGGAGCCCCATCTTCGTTTATTCTCTTTTCTTTGGCACACTGTATGTAGCCAGCCCTTTGCTATGACTTAATTATTTATAAAAAGTACAGAGCACCTTTCAGTCCTGGGTGAGGTCATTCAAATATGGCTGAGCTCTGGGTCAACTACCAAAAGAAAACAAAAAAGTTTAAAACATGATTCTGTTCAAATATAAGATAAATAAAAATGAGATGTGGGATCTGATAGCATGAAAACTATAATGAACAAAACTGTATTATGTAAATTTCTAAGAGAGTAGAAGTTGAATGTTAACCAATACACATACACACACACACACACACACACACACACTAACAATGTGAAGAGATAGATTTAACTAATCTTATTGTGGTAATCTTTTCCAACACCTACATGTATCATCACATTGTACAACTTAAACGTATATGTTGTTAATATCTCAATAAAGCTGAGATTAAAAAGTAATGCGGGAAGTAAATGGCTACAGTGGGTGCATGTGAGGCTTACCAAATTCTGAGTGGTGATTTGGGTTATATCCTGACATGTGATCTACCCTTAGACATATTGGTAAGCCTATTATAGCATCAATGAGAAAATATTGGCAAACTGTTTAAAATTCCTTGGGGAAAATATATATATATATATTTTTTTTTTTTTTTAAACCTAGCAACAGTCTATATTCCAAAAATTATGCAACAAAGTTGGGGAAATTGAGTGCCTATACGATGTGCCAGACGTAGTTACCAAAGATGGGACCTCTTTGCCCACCAGCACCTCTTTACTGGCACGTTTCCAGTCAGTTTGCAAGTCAGTTATTTATAAACTGGGACATTTTCCTAAGGAAACAAACTTTAAAATAGTGTCTAAGTTCTCAAGCCAATCCTCAAAAGCTATTTTAATTCATGATAAAGTGGAATGCAACTTCTAATAGAATCCTCAATCCTAACTATTTGTACAGCAGTGATTTTTCATCTTGGCTGCACATACCACACTATCATCACCAAGGAAATTCTTTAAAAAATAAGTATTAATACCCCAACTATACCTAGTATTAATACCCAAACTATAGACTCAGGTGTTTGTAAATAAAAGGCATTTTCTAAGTTCTCCTCTGTATTTCTTCATGGCATCTCCTAGTACGCATTGCCCAGGACAATAGAATCAGAATGCTAGTCAGTGGCCATGTGGAAAAGGGTGGAGAAGACCAGAAACAGTGCCTCTAGGGAGAGTGGGATGAGAGCTATACCTGGGAAGTGGAGACCAGGGCTCCAGGGTGCAGAGGCTGGACCAAGGTACTGTGGCATCGCCAGCTAAAACTAAAAGGTCGCCGCAGGGAGGAGGAATTGGGTGGTGGACTCCTAATTGCATTTGTGGAATTGGGTTAAGAGATTTGGTCTCAGATGACAGGAAAGCATTCTGGAGTGGGGAAATGGTGGTGGGGTCTGGAATGGTTCAGGTCCAGGAGCATCCTGATTGGTGCTGTAGCGATGGGGATGGAGCTGGTAAGACGCCGGTAGGTCAGCATCATTCACCTTTATTCCAGTTCATGACAAAGGAAGGCAGCTGCCTTTAATCTGCTTTCTGATTTGGGATTGAGACTTTCACAAAATGTTCCACCTCTGCAAAAAGCAAATCTGTAGTTCTCTTCATCCTCTGGGTGTAACAGTGGGTCTTCAAGGCTAAGCAGATGTAAGAGGGAAGGGAAGAGGAGTGAACGTAGGGAATCCATAAGTGAGCGCCAAAAATAAGAGCAACTTTGTTTATCATCTGTGTTGTGCGACAGCTTTCAGAGTTCAGCAGCTCTCCTGGTAACTCTTCACTTTTTGCAGCCCCTTGAGTCAGAAGCAGGGGCCCCAAGTGTTATCATCAACTGGCGAAAGCAGATATGCTACGTGGAGGAGGTCCTCAAAAAGTTTCCAGTGTCCTCATTTTTCTAGCCCAGCATGGGGATTTGACATTCTGTAACTGTTGCAGTGTAGGAAGAAAATCTATGAAGATGAACAACATTCTCACATTTCAATCAAGTGTTCGTAAATAAAAGGCATTTTCTAAGTTCTCCTCTGTATTTCTTCTTGGCATCTTCTAGTATGTATTGCCTTAGCTCTGCATTCTAGGTCCCTCTTTATGGCATGCTGGCTACTCTGGGTCAATGGAACTACTAGGCTTGAGGAGTTCTGGAGACACCTGAAAGCACTCTCTTCTGCAGCAGGTGCAAACCTTAAACAATCCCTGGCCCAGGCTCTCTCTCATCGTCTGCCTTCAGGGCTACTGAGAGCACTTCCATGCCCTTGTCCTGGACAGAGTCCCCTGTGAGATAGCAGGGTGCTGGGGGAAGGTTGAAGAAGCAAAGATGGGGGTCTAAGGATTGCTGGGTTATTTGGAAAGGTGTGTGCTTTTGATTTTCTGCTGTTTGATCTGAGGATGACAATCAGTAAGAAACATTTGTCATTAAGCAAATAAAGTATTGAGCATCAAAAAAGAAAAACAAAAAAGGTTACCACTTGTGGTTGGAAGAAGGTAGTTATTGCCATTATCTTCTCTTTGATCAGAGAGATGGTCCTGAGTGCTGGAAGTAACCTCTCTTCTTTACATTTTTGGATATTTCTGTGTTTGTTTGTTTGCTTTTCCTGATTGTGTAAAAAGGAGGAGGTGCTCTGGTTCTTGAAGTTTCTGGAGGTTCTGGTATAGAATATGTTCTCATATGAAGACAATGTGCATAGAAGGGCTTCTTCCCAGATACAGATTTACTGTAAGCCACAGACACCCAGGGCCTTTCCATATAAATTTCCAGCTGAGCTATGCAGATTTACTGTGGAAAATGCACCACCTCCATGAAAGAAATTCTTCATTCCATTAAGCTAGGAATCTAGCTCAACTGGAAAATCTGGATAGACTTCAAAGGAAGAATATTCATTTCTCAAACCCCATGCCATCTCAAGAACAGAGAAAAAAAAAATGGAGTCTTTAGGACTGAAACTTCTGGGCAAAAGTAAATAACATTCTACCTTAGTGGATGTAAACAGCTTGTTTAGTTGATGAGACTCCATGAGCTATGGACTGCTTCAAGGTTTTGACTTCAGATGTCCTGTGGAGCAGACAGATTCCCCTCTTAGGAATTTACTGGGGCCAGAGCAGAATTAAATCAGCACCTGCTTTGATATGCAGATGATAGCCTATGGTTGGGTGAAGGTAGTGTGCATAAGGTAGTCAATAAATGTCAGCCTATTGGAAAAAGCAAGGAAGAAAGTCTCATTCTCTAAGTCAGAGACTAAAATTCTCAGTGCCTGAAGACCCATACATCAGTTTTGCTCTTGATCTTTTCTAATTGAATTATCCTTCGTTAGTGAGCCAGATACAAACAATTTTAGTAGATATGGGAAATGGGAGTACAGCTTTGCTTTTGCTATTAAAAATAAATATTCCCCTCAAAATAATTTATTGCAGGACTTGCTGAGCCATGTAACTCCATCAGAAAAGCGATAATAGATTTGGATAGGCAGGAAGTCGCAGCAGAATCCGTTGTTCTTAAGGAGAAGAAAGTCAGAGCTGCTTTTGGTTTTTTTAATTTTCTCTTTCTGCTTAGCTGGTAGCTCGGAGCTTGGTGAGACTGGTTTCATGGTGTCCTCAGTGGTCCTAGAGCCCTCAGCAACAAGCCTTCAGTGGGGTGAAGCCACCTCAGATATCTGTCTTAAAACCTTGTTAAAACTTCATTGTTTAAAAGTTAGTTTTAAATGTACATTTTCCTTTGGAAAGAGAAACAGGGGTGCAGAAAGCATTATTTGTCAGCGGCAACTTTTGAGTCTGTTTTTGTGTTAGAACTATTTCTAAAGGAAAAGAACTTGGATTAGCTCACGTTCCAGTTCAATCACAAAGTTAAGGAAAAGTGAGCTATTTAATTTCTCTTCTAAAAAGGTAAAGTGCTGGGAAAAAGTCCTTTATCTACTTAGATATACTCCTACCTGATTAAAATCTTTCTTTTTCTTTTTCCTTTTCTTCAGTCATAAAGCAAGTATATACAAAGGGAATGGTTGATAAAAGAACTGGAAGAGAAGCCAAAACTTTCCATTAATTACGTTTATCAGGTTAGCAGAGGAACGGGCACCTGCGCCTCAGGTAGAGAAAGGTGATTAACATTCAGAATACTGAAGCCCACATAAATTTAGGAAGGGCATGATTTCAAGATAAGTTGAAGGATAAGTTAGAAAGAAACACCTTTTTAAGCCTAAGTATAAAACTAGGATCCGATCAAATAGCAATTGTTAATAAGAATTCAAGATTAGTTAGAAGCAGAGTCATACCGAAAGTATTTAATAGATATATTGTGCTGGAAATAATTTTAGAGGGCAGCCAATCCAACTGCAAATCTTTGGTTGCAAGGAACAGACACTTCCTTCAGCTGACACAAGCCAAAGAGGAGAATTTATTAAAAGGTCATAGAACCAAAGGGAAGGAAGCCATGCCTGGGGAACAGAGGGAATCCTAAAACTGGATCTTTATTTCATAACTGTCCTTATTTCTTTTAAAGTCAATGCTATCCACATCAGTGGTATAAAGCTATTATTTGAACATGACTATGGCTGAAATTCTAAAAAGTATTTTGAATCCTGAAGTTATAAACATAAAGTTTACAAAGTAGTAGTAGTCAGTCTATTCTAAAAATGCATCTTCACATCTATAATCTTTCTAATATGAATGATGTTACTATAATTGTGATCACAGAACATTAGTGATCAAAGATCCTAGGCCTGCCGAGATCAATCCTCTTATTTCTGTCATCAAAAATAATGTGGCCCACTAGAAGATTTCCTAGAGGGTTTACAGCAGAACCAGAAGAAAAACTAAGATCCTTTTATGGTTGCTCTGTCAGACATGTGGTGCCTTGGACAATACTGAGAATGATGATGACTAAGAAGTAACTCAGTTAAGAACCTGAGTTCTGATGTCAAACTGTCCTTGAACAAGTTCTTTATACCTCCCTGAACCTTCATTAGTGTAATGGAGATATTAATACTTCCTGTAGGATGGCGTTGTTGTGAGGATTAAATAAGATGACCGCTTGGTACAATGTCTAGTTCATATTAATGTTCCACACATAATAATTATTCTTTATTTTATTTTATTTTATTTTTTTAAGATTTTATTTCATTATTTTTAGAAAGGAAAGGAGAGAGGCAGAGAGGAAAAGATACATCAATGTATGGTTGCGTTTCACCTGCCTCTAATAATTACTATTAATAAAAAAGTTTGGTCAACTTTTTGCTCCATAACAATCCTGAAACTCAGTGTCTTACAAGAACATTATTTCCTACTAACAGGCCTGTGATCAGGTATAGTACTAGGCTTAGCTGAACTTGGCTCCAATTTCAGGTTCATATTTGCTGCATGGGGTTCCTCATCTCAGGACCCAGGCTGAAGGAGCACGCACTACCTGCAATATGTTGTTCCCATTATGGAGGAAAGAAGTGTAAGAATCGGGGCCCCTGTGATGCTTCTTAATATCTCTACTGGGAACTGTCACAATATTCACTTTTACTTATGTGCCATCAATCAAAGCAAGTCATTTGGCCAACTCTAGAGTCGATGAAGCAGGAAAGTTACTGCACCCATGAGCAAGCCATATCCAGGGAAAGAATGAACAATATAATCTAGCAGAGGAAAGTTGAAAGAAATCTATGGCCATTGATAAAGGGGGAATAATTGGTGATAGAAGGAGATTTGACTTGGGTTGGCGAACACACAATATAATGTACAGAAAATATATTATAAATTGTATACCTAAAACCCATATAATTTTGTTAATCAGTGTCTCCACAATAAATTTTATTTTTTTAAAGAAAAAAAGCTATGGCCATTGAGACAAAGGCTGAAATTAGAACCCACACTGGCTGTCCATAAATCTCATGTCTTCAAAGTTATGGGCCTTTCTTTTAAAAAATAGAGATCCCGGGAAGGTAACAGTTACTTAAGGTAGAAATTGGGTGTTAAGGTACATAATGTCACCCATTCTCCCAGAAGCTCTACAAGGTGGAGGAGAAGTTTCTTTCTTTCTTTCTTTTTTTTTTTTTTAAAGGTTTTATTTATTATTTTCAGAGAGAGGGGAAGGGAGAGAGGCAGAGAGGAAGAGAAACATCAATGTATGGTTGCCTTTCACCTGCCTCCAGCCACGGACCTGACTAGAGACCTGGTTTCCAACCTGGTTATGTGCCCTGGCTGGGGAATTGAACCTGCGACCTTTGGGTTCGCAGGCCAGCGCCTTAACCACTGTGCTACCAGCCAGGGCGAGAAGTTTCTTTAGAAGTCATTAAGCTCAGTGTTTCTAGGCCTGAAAGGTATTTCAAAGGGCTCCTTAAAGCAGCAATAGTATGTTTTCATTTCAAATAATTTTTAAAAACGCAGTAAATGAAATGTTTTTGTAGAAACTATTTCCCTTTTATATAAAACAGGTTGAGAGCCTCCAGGTGTGCATTTAGAAAGCTGGCTTGGTGATAAATGGAGACTATAAGAGTTAGCTTATGACTTGTAACTTAGTTTGCAACACAAATGAACGCTATTGGTTGCATCCTAGCATCACACACTTTTAAATTGTTTTTATTCTCAGTCATATTTGTTTACATTTGTCCTCAATTCTGAATTAATGAGGAATTTAATGAGAAAGAAAAAACATAATTCTTCCAATTTTCCCCTAGACATTTTCCTCCAGATTCATAAATTTCCATCATCTGAAAAACTAGCTATATAGAACATCAAACTATCTCTATTATTTCAAAATGTAAGGAAGAAATATCAACCAGCATTACTTATGCATCCTGTCTCTAACCAATAATCTGTTATGGCAACAATGCTGATGACACTTTGAAGTCCAGCCCATGTCTGAGGACATCTGAGAAATATTCTGTATTCCCATTATTCTCATAGCTCAGTATGACTGCACAGGGCTTTACCTCTGCCTGAAGTGCTCTCCTCCTCCTTTTTCTTCCTGCAGTTCTTCTTTAGCCTTAATCCACAACTCAACTCATACTTTCCATTAGGGAAGGAATAATCTTCCCCAATTCCCTCCAGCTGTGTCTATTGCTCTTCCCTCGGTATCCCTGTAGTGCTTGCAGGGGAATTACTTCCTTGGTATCTCTCTCTTTGAAAATAGTAATTGAGTCTTTCTTCACTTGACCCTGAGTTGAGATCGGGGACAACCTATTACTTTCAGTGCCTGGCACAGTGCCTCACACTTACAATGTACTCAATAATTTTTTCTTGAATAAATGAAAGTAAAAAGAACTGAAGCTTAATAAGACTAGAAACTGGAGAGGACATAAGGCAAAGTACTTAAGGAAGATGGAAAGTGTACACAAGTAGAGACAGAGGCTGACAAGAGGTATTGAAGGGCAGTAAATGGACCAACATGACTAGATGAGAGAGTTCAGGAATGGAAGTCCTGGAAAACAGAATAGTGAGTTTAGATTCCTGTGGGAAAGGCCTTGAAAGACACCCGTTGTCTTCATATGCTCAGGCTGCCATAACAAAATACTATCATCTGGATGGCTTACCAACAGATATGTATTTTTCATAGTTCTGGAGGCTGAAGTTTGAGATCAAGATGCCAGTATGGTTGCATTCTAGTGAACTCTGTTTTCCTGGCTTTAGTCTTTTTATTCTATCCTCACATGGTGGGAAGAGAGAGAGTTCCAGTGTCTCCTTCTGTTAAGGCCACTAATCCTATCATGAGAGCCCCACCCTCTTGACATCATGTAAAGCTAATTACTTTCCAAAGGCTCCATCTCTGAACACCATCACATTGTGGGTAGGGCTTAGATATATATAAGGTATATGAATTTGGAGGGGACACAGGTCAGTCCATACTAAGGAACCAGTCCTGCTTTAATGAAGTGGCCCTCAAGGAGCCCCATTACTCATCCCTGCCATTACTGAGATTCCATTCATTTAAGAAAGTGAATGAAATCCCACAAACCAACATTTCCAACTGAAGGGGCATTGTAGCCCAAGGGCAAGAGTGAAATACCTTTTTAATTTCTGAGATGAATGCATGAAGTAATTTTTGTGAGTGGTATCTTCTATTTCTACAGTGGTCATAAATCATACCTTTGGGAGCTGTACCATTTTACTTTTAAATGTACATTTTGAAAAGGACAGTCATTTCATATTATGCTCCTTATGTACAATTTCATTGCATTCATCACAGTCAGAGTCCTGTTGATTCCATGGCAGGAAAACTATTTTTTATATTCACAGTCTAAGAGCCTCCTGATTAGCACAGGCATTTCACATTAGCTGCTCAGGATGGTACTACAGTCTTCTACTAAGATTTATTGTTTTTTCCATTTAATCAGTATTTTTTGTTGTTCTTTTCCAGGCCTGGATTCCTTTTATTTGGAACATTATTTAAGACTCATCATCCATAGTGTGAGGTTTTAGCCATTTGAAATTTTATGTCCATTTGCAAATGGTTCAAGCCAAGAATGGGAATTCTACTGCCTGATTTGCAGAAAGTTGTTACTGTTTAAAGATTTTCTGGGCATGTCCTATTGATATACAACTATACAGTGCTAAGATAATGAACAAACTCCAGAGTATTTCCATATCTCTTAACCATCAAATGATATACAAAAATATGTGACTTAGGGACAGCTGAAATTGTTTCCACACTTTGAGCTTTGCTTCCATTAGACTGATTCACAGCATTAGGTTGAATCCCAAGATGCTACTGATAATCAGCTGTTTTTCTTACCTAGTCTCTCTGCTTAAATGCATTCTTTTATTATCCATGTGCTTTTGAAAAAATGGGTGAATATTTTTAATTGAATAATCTATATTCTGTCATGTAGTCCTTCCCCTTAGGAAGGTATATGGAAACTTACTTTGCCATTTTTATTTATCTATCCTGCCAGTGTAGTATACTGATGAGCTCCAATAATGTTGAAACAGGACGTGAAATATTGATGAACTCTTTAAGGAAATTCCCTTTTTTCTCCTGAGTATAGCATATTTCAGAAGGCTGCCAATATCGCATTGTCCAATAAACCTCTATTATTGGGAGAATCTTGATCCCTTTTGAGCTTTGGTAAATGATTATTATGCCTTTGAAATGTTAGCTAGCTCAGATTGCTCTAGGCCTTGTTTTTATCAGTTTATGGAAGAAATGTGTAAGAAACAGCAGAATTGAGACTGCAAAGTTTGAGCCAAAGGCCCCCAAAGGAACCATTCTATGAAGAAGAGGCAACCACAGAAACTGCCAGACCCCTCATTCTTGTTCCTACCTGCCACCTTTTCTTTTTCCTCATTGTAGATCAGGACTTGCCTTTTGGGTCTAAGCCAAGTGTGAACTGTTGATAAGGAGAACCTGCATTTTTAGAGTTAGGGACATCTCAAGGCACACCACCCCAAACAAAGAGTAGGCACTAAGCAATCAAGAAATCTACTGCATTCCAAAGGCACAGGTGAGCTTGGAATGGGGGATTCTGGTGAAACGTGAAAGAGAACTTACTATACAGGATATTCCCCCACAGCAACAAATTATATAAAATGTCAAGGGTGCTGAGATTGAGAAGACCTGATGTAGAGAAAGTGCTATTATTTTTCCCATCAAAGTATAAGCTTCCTGAGTTCAGAACCTAAGTCATAGTTTGTGGTGTTCAGTAATTAGAATATCATCCTGTGATCAGCTGTCAGGCTTAGGCACTGCTCTGTAGGGCAGATTAATTCAGTTGTTAATCCAGGCAATCTGTGATCAACCGTCAGATTTAGGCACTGCTAGGCAGGGTAGATTGAATCTTATGGGCAGGCCTGTGACTTCCACTCAGTCTGTCACCACTTGGAGAAGAGTGGTCTGGCAGTCATGTTTGTGATGAATTGGCCTCATCTGTTCTGTCTATGGTTATAAGGCTTCTCTCCAGCTGGTGTTCTGTTGGTTATTTTGGATAATTTCCTCCCAATTAAGCTGCAATTCCAGATTGGTCCTGGGAGATTAGTGTAGCTCCACTTACTCCTCCACCATCTTGGATCCTCCTAGAATATTCCATCCTGTGAACAGATAGGATCTACATAATCCAGTTTTGTTTTGAAAAGTAACTATGTCACTTTCCTCCCCTAAATTTATCCAAAAGGGGAAAGTTCCCCGTTATGAGGATACAGGTGAAAAATGTTTCACTATATGTTTCCAGAAAAGAGAAGATGAAAGCAAGCTCAAAAACAGCAATGCAGGCAAATAAAGGATGCTAACAGCCAGAAGTGTTGAGACTGGTGTAAATAAGGATAGCTTGACAGAGAACAAACCCCTGTGGCTTTGTGAAGGCCTTTACACATCAAGAAACAGGGGTAAACATCAAGGGGCAAGGTAGCTTATATTTTATTTTTAATAAACTGGATGAAAGATTATACTTTAAATGTTATGCCTTCAAGCATGTGCTACATCAAGGTGTTGACAGCATCATTTTTCCAAGAGATGAGCAAGTAAATTTAAGTAGTTTCTAAGTGGTAAGTATCTTGATTACCGAGGAGCAATGGGATGCAGAACTTGGCCGGTGGAAATAAATGATTGATAGCTTCCTCTCACACTCACGCCTTTAGTTTTTCTACTGCATGGCTCATTATTCTGCTGCATTAATTTAAGCTTTCCTATTGTACTGAATTAAGAACTTAAATTCTCTTATCACCCCTATGGGACTCTTGATTGTTTACTTGGAGATGACAATAATTGTTTTTATCGATTCCCAAATGTGGAAATATAAAAAGGGCTGTGGCTGATGGCCAGCTGGTGTCTACTTAGTGCTGCATGTGTGAGCGGCAAATTTCAAGACAATATTTGTCTTCAGAAGACAACCTTTTAGAATTTTTTAAGGCACCTGATAACTATCACTGGGTCTCTTCAAGCTTAAGAGCATAAACAATTTCATGTACATCAGCTCTAGTCAGTTTGTTGTTTTTTATTGAACCTCAAAAAGTCTGCTTGGAAGCCCTGGCTGGTAGCACAGTAGATAAGGCGCCGGCCTGCAAACCCAAAGGTTGCAGGTTCGATTCCCCAGCCAGGGCACATAACCAGGTTGCAAACCAGGTCTCCTGTCAGGTCTGTGGCTGGAGGCAGGTGAAACGCAACCATACATTGATGTCTTTCTCCCTCTCTGCCTCTCTCCCTTTCCCTCTTTCTAAAATAATGAAATTAAAAAAAAAAAAGAATTACAAAAAAAAAAAGTCTGCTTGGGTATAATGTATACTTCTTCGTTTCTAGTATTCCCACTCAGCAGGAGAGTCTGAGGGCAGAGCAGCTATAAGAATTCCCAGAGCCAGCACCCCACAGGCTAGTGAGCTCCCAGGACAGTTTTTTGGAAGAATTCCCAAATTAATCTACCAGCTGCCATTATTCCACAACAAGCATCATTATATGGACATTGGCTCACACACTTTCTCATCCCAAATACATCAGAGGCACCAGGGAAAGTAAATGCAGCTATCTAATTAAATGCTGTTTGTACGACAGGGCACTTGGGCAGCGTGACCTCCACAGGCTGAATCAAATGCAACCCAACTCGCTTGAAGAGCTTTGGGGCTAATTATCATGATCTGTCTACCCATAAGTAAAGTAAATCAGATTAGGTGTAAACATAAACAAGTATCAGAAATGTGGTAAACATTTTCTTGTTATATGGTGAAATGTTTGACCATATGCTAAACTCTGAAGTTCCTGACCCCCTTTTCCTATGGTAAGGGGAAGATAAATACACAGGGGAGCCATTTTGACAGTTGTACTCTATCCTTCAAGGGTTCTGCTCTGAAAATCCACTGCTGAACTATCTAGCAGAGATGACTATCTGGGGTGGACCAGAATGAGCCAGGAGAGCTCGTTCTGCAAAGTAGTGGTCCCTGATTCACACAATAGATCCCCCTTTTATCCTGGGGGCTAAAATGTTATCTTAGTCCTTGACAGCAACTCCTAGGAAAAAAACACATAAGAATAAAACCAATGCTTTTTTAATTTAGATTTATTTTATCTCTCACTCAAAGTAAGCTTGGCCCTCAATATTATGGTCCAGTTGTGTTGTTGGTGTTGCACAGCCATTTCAGCCTCCTCCTGAGCAGAAGTGTGAAGGACGTAAACATAGATCTCCCTCTGAAACTTCAGTGACAATAGCTACTGCCATTGCAAGGTAAAAACTTTACCTAAGAATATACACCCAGATATTTAGTGGCAGGCCCTTAATACAAGTGGGCCTTAAATGAGGTCTGACTGATGTTTTTGTTAACTATACATCCAGAATGCCTGGAGCATAGTTATGCTTAAAGGTTAAGCATATCGACTGTTGAAAGTGACAACCACAGAATCATTTGATTTCAAAATTGGAAAAAACCTTAGAGGACTTCAGCCACCTAATTTTTGAGACAAGGAAGCCAAGATGAGTTAAGGAGGCTAAATAAGTGCTCTCAGTCAAGCAGCAAGAGAGGTGGATTGTGAAACCAGGTAACCTCACTCTCGATTCTGTAGGGCACTGGGTAACAGCTCAGAAGGAACATTTAGGTTTGGGCTTTGTTCCACTGTACTGTGACCAGTTATTTCAATGTGTATGCCTTTCCCACCAGACTATGTGCTCTTTAAGAAAAGATTCATTGCCAGCTGCTAGTATAGTTAGTGGCACATGATAGGATCCAAATAAATGTCAAAAAAGATAAACAAATGGGTGAATAAGAGACCTGGTTTTCTCATCATACAGAAACAAATGCTAGAATTTTTAGTGATCTCTACATACTCGTGCTTGATCAATCAGGTAAGAAGAAGGAGAGATAAAAGTATTATAGAAAAGATCATACAAGAAGGCAAGAAGAGGAAAAAGGGATATACAATTCAGTAGGAGTAATAACCAGAAAAATCTATAGAAAAGTCTATCTACTGAGTAGACAGACAGTTTCTAGATTCAGTTCGAGAGCATTTTGTCAAGACCTTTGCCTCTTCTGCTCTCCCCCAAATTTTAATTAAGGACTTTTTAAGCAGATGGTGCTTTAAGCTGTCCCCATTATTGCTGTTGCTCCTCAGACTCCAGAGGAAGGATGGACTGCAGCTTCCGCTGTGTAAGGAAAGTCACCCTTAGGTGTATTTCACCTCCCTGCAAGTCCATCTCCCCACCCATTTGGCACCCATCCCTAATCCATGCCACTGCTACTAATACATTGGGATCCTGTTTCTGTAATATTTTCCAGGTAGAAGACATGTCAGGAGATACAAAGGAAAATACTTACACTGTGGCATTTCAAATTCAGTGACAAGGAAGCAGAGGAAATAGGAGTTGCTGTCAAGGACCAAGATAACATTATAGCCCCCAGGATAAAAGGGGGGTTTTGTGTGACTCAGGGGCCACCACTTTGTAAAACCAGCTCTCCTGGCTTATTCTGGTCCACCCCAGATAATCATCTCCGATAGGTCAGCAGTGGATTTTCAGAGCAGAACCCTTGAAGGATAGA
The DNA here is from genome assembly GCA_004026585.1 of Noctilio leporinus. NCBI lineage: Eukaryota > Metazoa > Chordata > Mammalia > Chiroptera > Noctilionidae > Noctilio > Noctilio leporinus. The sequence goes on along the minus strand of PVIW01000189.1, from coordinate 412,533 downwards.
GGATTCAGGACTCTAAGCATAGCACACGGGAGGCTTGGTGCTGGAGAAAGGCAGCAGCAATATTGGACTTCAGTGGGGAGGCACACAACTGGCTGGTGCACCTGGAGAGTGGTTACCAGAAGAGCTGGCTGTGCTCCAGTCTGCAAAGAGTGTAGGAAGCTTAGTCTTTTGTAGAAGTGGTGCTACACAGATGCCCAACAACCTGGGATGAGTCAAATGCCACTACGGGGAGAAACTTCTGGAGACAGGCAGACTTCAGTTTTAGGTGGACTGGGTCAACCTTGGCTAAGGACAAGTATGGAAATGCGATCTGTCAGCAAGTATCCTCCCTTGAACCATTTGTAACTTGATAGTCCCCTCCAATCAGCACTACATTTCTCCTTTCAGTAACCACTCTTCCCATCTCCTCCTTAAATGCACCAGGCACACTTGCCTATTTGTGATTTTGCCCTTAGCATTTCCTTTTTCCAAAATACTTTTCTCTCATATTGTTGGTCAAGCAAGTAGCATCTGCCACCTATCATGAAGTAGATATCCAACTCTCTGCCCACTGCCTCTTGGTATCAGAATTACCAAGGAAAACAGTGCAAACACTAGATGGAACAACACTTTACTCACATAGAAAAGAAACAGAACAAGAACAGTATTAGTTGTGGGCATTGGTACCCCATGGTCACTAGGTCCTTCCCAGAAGCTAGTGCAGGACCACAGGCCTGCATGCAATCCTTTTGTGCCACAGAATGAAGGACCTCATCCCCTTTTCTCAGGGAACAGATCTATAGCAGTAAGGTTGACCAGGTGCTATATGACACACACACATTTAAACAGAAAAAAGAAGCACACATTAAGCTAAATAAAATAAGTCGAAGAGAGGAAGAGAAGCACCTCATCATTTTGCTTTTATGTGGAATCTATAGAACAAAATAAATGAACAAACCAAACAGGAACAAACTTATAGATACCGAGAACAAACAGGTGGTTGCCAGATGGGAGTGGGGTTGACAGTGCTGGGTGAGAAAGGTATAAGCATTAATAACTTATACCATAACATAGTCATGGGGATGTAAAGTATGGCATAGGTCAATGATATTGTAATAACTATGAGTATGTATGGTGCCAGGTGGGTATTAGACTTATTAGGGGGTAACTTCTTAAGTTATATAAATGTCTAACCACTGTGTACATCTGAAACCAACATAATTGCAAATGTCAACTGTAATTGAAAAAAAAAGTTTTAATCTGAAAGGGTAAGAGAGCCCCCACACGAGGTGGTGAATCCAGCACAGGCTATGAGAATCCCTTATCCTTTAGTATGAAAGTGTTCCAGGCCCATGAGCATTCTTATGCCACCAAGAGGTGGTCAAAAGACACGAGCTTTGTCTTTCCCAATATAGACATGTGGCCTCTTCCCATTTTCCTAAACTCCTTCTCCCGCCTTTTCAGATCTTTGTTCCCATCATCAAAAAAGCCTTCTGTGGCCAACCTTTATAACCTAGCCATCTCCAAATTCCAATCCTCTGGTCTCCATGTTCAGTTGTTTTGATAACTGCTGTATCCTCAACATCTTCCATAATGATGGGCACATAGTAGGTCTTCAATAAAAATATGTTGAAGAGATTGCTAAGACAGGTCTTACAAAGGAAAAGTCTTATCTCATGAAGAAGTCTGGAAAGCAGTGAAGGAGAACTTTTCAGATGCTTTCATCGACCAAGCCATTTACTTACACTGCATCCAATTTACACGAAGAAACCCAACAAGCCTTAGAGAAAGTGATTCGTCCAGGATAGCAGATCGCACTATTATCATTCAGTTCCCATCAGGGCTCCAAGCGACTTGTAGAAAACCTGTCTACTGATATACAGCACTAATTTGTGTCATTCGGAAAATCAAACAAATTCTTTTTCACCTGAAGGGAGCAGGATTATTTGACTTCAGAAATTCGCCATATGGCTTCTCTACAATACAACATAGCTTCTAGGCTTAAGGTAGTAAGAGTGAGAGCATGCCCATAAATTATTCAGAGAGAATTCAAAATAAGTGTGAAGCTTTGACAGGTTGTCAAGTTCCTTAATACTTTTTCCCCAATAACAAGTGCTACATTTTTGACAAAAAGCAGCATGTTTCTCACCACACTTTATTGTTGCTCTGTGTATGTTGTCTGTGTTATTTTGTTTTGTTTGTTGTTTTTGTTCCCTCACAGAGTCCAGTCTGGCTCCTACCTCAGCACTGGGTGGTTCACGTTCATTCTGGCTATGGATGCCTGTTATGGCATCCACGTCTATGGGATGATAAATGACACCTACTGCAAGTAAGATCACAGGAAATTATTTCTATGCATCTCCAATTCGGGTATCTTGTCAAAAATATCACAATTCATTTTAATACCATAAATCTGAAAACCAGATGAAGCAACAATTATTTCCCAGTGTTCTTTGCTGACATGACATTTCATTGTCAGTGCATCAAGTTGTGACTTTTAGGAGTGATAAAAAGAAAAATATTTACCACAGTCTAATGTCAAATGTCAGAAGAAACATTTTCCCCTTAATCAGTGGCATATCAGGGACTTGTGGCTTAGAAATATGGACAACTTTAGTGGTTATTTAATTTGCAAAGCAAGTTTGTCATCTCTGCTGTGCTGATGACTTGATAGATGGCTATCTACTCTGTGGTTTGATCATGAAGGACAAAATGTCCTAGAGCCTCAGAGAAGCTGATAGCTTAACAAGTGGTAATAAGTGAGTAATCTGCCAGGTCCTTATTTAAAATGGGTGTCTTTATCCACATGTATCCCTGCTGGAGGTGTGTTTCTAATTAGATAATAAAACAAAACTTCCATGCTTCATCAAGGTAATGAAATATATTTTCCTACCAACAATTGGCAAAATATAATTCGGAGAAAGTTTTTTATCATATTTTCAAAATGGTAATTAAGCCACACTCTTCATGATCAAATATTTCTACCCTAACTATAAGCATATTGGAGCACCGATGAATCAAATATCTTACTCTGAAAAATCACAAGATTTTTTAAAGCTCTGTGAAAGCATCAGGTTATCCAAAGTTTGCTCCATTATGCTCCATTTCCTCCTTCAAAGGAGAACTATACATTTGAATGTAATTGGTGTGATATATAAATTTGATTTGATTTATTAAAGCACTAAGAACTTGGTACATCTTCCTAAAAGCTTTTATGCATAATTGTTTTAACTGAGTTCATGGATTAGAATCATGCATAGGTTTGCAAGTAAATGCATTTACTCAGCACATAATGGATTCTTATAAATAAATGTTTCATTCTTCATCTCAATCTTTCTCTCCTTTTTTTTTTTTTTTTTTTTTTCTTTTCTAGGACAGAGGGGTATAGAAAAGTCCCTTACCATTACTATGAACAAGGAAGAGATGAGTGTGATGAATATTTCCTTCATGAACATGCTCCATATGGAGGCCATAGGTTTATCACTGAAAAGAAAGTGTTTGCTAAATGGGCCAAGAAACACAGGATAATATTTACACACCCAAACTGGACAGTGTCTTGATACTGGTTTCTTTGATCTTGCCACACCACTTGACATAATCATGATACTGCAACTGTGATGCTAAGGATGCTATGATGATGATGGTGATGACAAAGACAGCAGCACTGATGATCAAGATCCTGTACATTCTCAGATATGAAGGACAACTCTGCCAGTAATTTAAACTTGGGATTCCATGGAGGAGGGTTGTGCTCATTACATTATTTCTGAAGGTTAAACATTGTATATTGTACTTGATAATTTATCTGCAATTGCAATGAAGGCCAGAACATGACAGCAGTGACCCAAGAAATGAGATTATCCTTCAAATAGCTTCCCAGAATTCTGGAACAGTGAGTAACTTCCCAAAGCCATGGGATTGGTCCTCAAGAGACAAGGCTATTTACTCCATGCTCTCTTGCACATGAGCAGCTCCACTATTCTGAAGAATGTTTGATTGTCAAGCACTGGCCCATAGGATACTCTCTGGGTACAAGTATTTTACCATAGTCACTAGTTAGGCTAAAGGCAGGGAAGGAATCTCTTCCTGACTTACCATTTTCCTACAGTACTTTCTACAGCCAAAGCTTTAGGCCATTTCCTAATTAACAATGATGATATAATGAATATCCTACCCACAGGATTACTTGACTGTCTCAAACATTTCATTGAAAATGGGCCAAGTAGCAAGTCTTGATGAATTTCCATTCTCACCACTTCATTCTTACTACCCCAAACAATATAACTAAACATGATACTAGAATAATCTATGTTAATGTTAAGTTATTTGGATTAAGTCCTAAATATTTCAGGTGTCTATTTAACATGTAAGATTTCAGCACTGTAATAACATATACTGTGAAAATACTTCTTTAACAGAAACAGAAAGGTTTACTAACTTTGCTTCAACATAAAACGCAAAACAGGGAAAGCAAAGCATATTTTTCCATTCATTTGTATCCTACCACACTTCTCATAAAATATATTTATATATTCAAATTTCTATTTTATAAGCCCAAGATGTGTCTCTCCAATACGTTACATTATCATTGCCAAGTTCCAGCTGTTAAACATGGAGAGGAAATGTATCCTATTAAATCTGACCAGAACTTCTGCCTTCTTGGCGTTTATTTTCCCCACAGTGGGTCAGTTGCTATACCATGGTAACAATAGTAATAATGACCTTAATGTCCAAAGTGCTCTGCTGTTTACAGTACTTTCATGTATGCTGTCCATGTGATGCCCATGACTACCCCATTGGTCCATTGCTGCTCATTCTGACATCTCCTTAGCAGATGATCTGTAATTTGATGATTGCTCTGAGATATAGCTCCCTTTTGCTAATATTTGTATAGGATAGCATTTATATAGACTAGTCACCAATTGCTTTCAGTGCCAAATGCAATATATTATATCAGAATTACTCAAAAAGTATTACAAGGATGGTTTTGAACATGGACTAAAAATATAGGTACTTTTGATATTTTTAATAACTATTTAGGTGGGGAAAGGATGAAGAAACAGGAACAATAGGAGGGAATGAAGGCAGAGAAATCATTTCTTGTTCCAGGCTTGAGATGACTCTGTTCATAATATACTTATTGCTCATTAAATATTAGAGGGTTCATTTGCTGAGAGGCCAAATCCATCTTTGCGAATGATTCAAAAGACAAAAGCCAGACTTCACTTACAGAATGTTTTGGAGGCCAGAATTAGTGATGCATTTCACCTCAGGAGTACTCTGCAGGTCTTTCCCAGGGCTCCATCCCAGAATTAATTTTCATTATTATGGGCCAACTCCAGCAAAAGCCTCTTGCCTTCACCCTCCTGCTGTTCCCCAGGATTCACATCCATTGTTAGTGCTGTTGTCCTTCAGCCGTTTCCTTATGTAGTTCTTAGTTCTATGTATGTTAGCTGTTTTGAGTTAATGATGGATAGAAATGCCCACTCCAAGAAAAAATAAACAGATACAAATGTTAAAGTTGTAATAAGACTGCTTTTCCCCACGTGTTACAGAAGTTCCGTATTTTAAATAAAAAGAAACCCGTAGTTATCAGAATGCTTCAGGGAATGACATAATTTATTTAATTTTCTAGTCAATGGAGGCCCCAATCTATTTGTTCTAGCCCTCACCAATGAGAAATTTCTGAAAACATTCTCGCTCCTTTGCCTCACCATAGTTTTCTCTGATGGGGCCTTTTGCATTGCCCTGTACCCCTCATTTTATGGCACTGTGTGTATGTAAAACAGGTAGCATTTTGTTTGTTTGGAGAGGCCATAAGGCATTCCCTTACCTTACCCACTCCCTCACTTTGTGTTCCTTTTTTAACGAAACCCTAACTCTACACTTTTTGTTGTTGTCTTTTTTTTTCTAGAAATGAGAAACAAAAAACACATTACTCTCAATCTTGAGAACTAATTAGATGATTTCTCATGTAATCAGTATTTTGCTAGAATTATATGACTTCTTTCTCTCTGTATTCTTAATGTTCTCTGCTTCCAATTCCTGTTTTTCTTTACCCTCGGTTTCCTGATTCTGGTGAAAATACAAAGCCTAATTTCTCACATGTTGAGGAGAAATCTTAAGATTTACTGATAGAGAAGAGAATGGTTAAGGGGCAATTCAAGAGCGTGCTTGATCATGCACATTTCCAGTCAACTCTACAGATGCTACTCAAATGAAAGAGATTTCATCCAGCATCAAAACATTAGGAGAATTAACTGAACTCACTTATTGCTGATATGTATGTATCCCAGAAGTTAGTCAACATCTGTAAAAATAAAAATATTTCAGTACCATCCAAGGCTTTGGCAAATGGACTATGAAAACTGAGCACAACTGCTGAAATGAGCGTGAAATCATGCAAGCTAAAAATAAGTATTATTTTTAAATATGCAGGGGGACAAAACAAGGATTTTTAAAAAGGGTTTTAGAATGAATGCTTGCATTCTTTCTAAGTTAACTTAGTGATAAGTAGTAATGATTTACATTATTATCATGGTGATATAAATAAATGTTTTAAATACATGGTTTTACATTACTATCAAAGCTATCAAAGAAAAACCAACATGGGGGAATGTTTGTACATAGGTATAGAGAGTCCATTTGTGCATGTGTATATATGTGTGTACGTAAAGACATGAGCAATCCTGTATTTTTCACTGATGTGTATGAATCACAGAAAACCTATTTTAGAGTTCATCTGAAATTTATTGGGTTACATTTTGCATCCTCATGAAAAAAAAAATCACAATTAAATGTACTGATTGCTAAGAGCACATATAGAGTCTATTCCATGGCTGACCAGAAGAACCAAGCTAGAGAAGCTGCTAAATCTAGCCCTAGGAACACAGATGTCACAGTTGCCACAAATCAAACCTGTAAGTATAGCAATCTGCATTGTAGGCGCTGCCAACTGCCGCTCAGCTGAAGTCACACTGAAAAACATCGCATCAAGCTTCATTCACAGTGAAGTGAATGAATGTTGGTCTCCCTATTCAAATAAGCCTGTCTCTTGCGTAAGCAAACTCAGATTTGCATGATTTTTATTCTATGGCTTGAGAACTGTGACCATTGTGGAAAAAGAAAATTATATAAAAAGAATGCTCTTTGAGAATTTGGAATGAATCAGCTGATGTGAGAGCAAGAGTCTGACATGGGGGCTTTGCTGACCTTTCCAAAAGGTCTTCTGAGAATCACTCAGTATTTCCTTAAAAAAAAAAAAAAAAAAAGACAACACTAAATTACTTCACCTGACAGTGTTAATCGGGTGTTAAGTATAAGCTCAGTTTAATTTCAATAGGCAAGAAAAGAAAAAATAATCAAATGGCTTTTTTTTTTTAAACAACACACCAGTTGGGGGTTTAATGTGTCATGTCAAAGGCAAAGAAGAAACTATGTCATCCAGTGTCAGTTGTTTGCCTGTCTTAGCACAACATGATTTATGGTCCCAAGGCTGTGAGGGGAGGAAATGCTTTTCCTTATTTAACTGCATTTTTGAAAGGCAAGACCTCATTATTTCAACAGGCTAAGCAGATCCAATGACTGGAGGAGCCAGTACCAGCCTTTGTAAGTGGTCTAGATGTTTAGAGCTACAAGCAGCTTTGGAGACAGCCAGTCCTACCCTTCCATCTTAGAGTTGAGGAAACAGACCTCCAGAGGTGAAATGATGTGATCATGCCTGGAAAACAGGCTAATGGCAGATTCATGTCTCCTTCTCTAGTGCTTCTGTCATTATTATTTTTTTCAGCACAGAAGAGTCACTGGAAAAAATGAATAAAGTGACCTTACTGGAAGAACCTGTTCCTGGAAACCAAGGGCTCCAATTAGTGTTGATACTACTCATAATCAGAGAAATCCCCACACTGAAGTGTAGAAATATTCGCATAATTGAAGAACCAATCCCAGTTACTTGTCAGTATTCTCTAATCTACATTTGTTGCTACCACTGAGAAATATTGTGTTATCATGAAATTCCAGGACTAGCTTAAATAATGTAAAGAGTTCCTTAGATTTTTGGTTATTGAGGATGCTGAGGTCACTGATACTCCTAAGAGCGGTGGAGGATGGAGTTGCCCAGTGTAACTTGCAGGTGCCGTGTTCACATTACTCCAAGAGCCTAAGTATCCTCAGTCTCTAACCAATTCAAGCTGCCTGGGTTAGTGGGATGATATGTCAGCACTGATTGGTGAAATGTTAGCCTTTTGTTTCACACTCATCTCTGCACTGCACATGATCTTTGAGCCCAGATTCTCTTCTAGAATGTCAATCAAAGCCCCGAATGCCCCACAAGACTCAATTACCATGCAAAATGAAAAGGTTTTTCTGTACAGTCCACTCATATGGATTTTGTGAGAAGAGGAAATTTTGAAACTGTGCACTAAGCTCTGAAAATGGCTCCTGTGGCTCAGACAGAGCATACTGTTTTTGTTGCTTATTTTTGCTAAACCTTAGAGAAACCACCAGAGTAAAATTCCATGTAAATTGCTAAGGCATCAAATCAGAACTGTCCTTCGGCATTGTAACGATGCAGAAAACCACATTTTGCTTTTATTATTTTTTTTAGATTCTCTATTTTTCATTTCAGAATAGGCACAATTTGTTTATGGAGCTAAAAGCTCTTTTTTCTTCACAGATACATCTCCTTTTGTTCATCTTTGGATACTTCAGAAAAATAGAAGTTCATTTTCACAAAAATGAAGACTATCTTGATGATTAAATAACCAACTGCTAAATTCACATATTTGCCTATAAAATGACCAGTTTTATCTAAGAAACTCTAAAAGGATGAAAGCCAGGGCATTTCATGGTTCCTTTTTACCAAACCTACAGAGTACTAATTGTTTAATTTTGTTGTCATTGCTACTGAATAAATACCCACTTCTATTACATAGAGTATATTTTATGCTTTGCTCATTTTTCTGAGTTCACACAATTTTTGCTGTACTCTCATTCACTTTTAAAACCTGTAATCTTCATCTATTTATAGAACAGACTGTAAATGCACAGTTGTGCATTGGTGATTTTTTTGCTGGCATCCAATTGCTTTATTTATAGACACCATGCCTTAGACTAAAGCTTACTAAGTGGCAAAGGGCCCCTAGTTTATTTCAGTTTGGTTCACTTTTATAACACAGCTTGAGGAGATGTAAACAGCCAGGGAGTTTTTGTCATTGAAGGAAAAAATGTCGAGCAGTAGTAGTGGTGGAGGAATGGGTGGGTGTGGGGTGGAGATCCAAAACAGAAAAACATCCAGGAAACTCCTGCAGATAATAACAAGAGTAAATGTTGTCCACAATAACTGATGCTGAGGGATATTTACTTCCTTGCAGTGTCAGACTTGTTAGCAAAATTTAGTAAGTACAGAAGCTGCTTAAAACAGAGAAGTCTTTCTTTTCCTCCATCTCCTCCCCTTTCCTCCTTCAAGTCTTCATTGTCTCCCTTATTTTCTTTCTAGAAAGCACAGCATCCCTTCGTTTAAACATCATAAGAGGACAGTTTTTCATTTTACAAATCAGCTTATGGTATTCTACCAAGTTCTATAAGAGATTTTTATTTGGATATTATCTTAAAATGAGAGTCTTCTTTGGGAATTAAGTAACCATAAGTTGCATTTATTTGCCAAGTTTATTAAAGGGCTGTATACTTCATGCCATTCCCTCAAATACTCTATGAAGTGGGTAAGGTTACTATCAGCATGTCACATACAAGGAAATTGAATCAGCTTAAGTAGTTTGCACAAGTTTGCACAGCTAGTGATGGAATGAGGTTATTAACCCAGGCAATCTGACACAGAATCCATACCTAGCCGAGGAAGGCTCATAGATGTAACCAGCAATTCCAAAATTTCAGTGGCTTCATAGAATAAGGTTTGTTTCTCTCTAAAACATAAGTCCCATGCAGATGTTCCCCTCCAAACACTTTGTTCCCACAGGTGACTCAGTGGAGCAGGCTCCTTCTATCATGGGGCTTTCCTCTGCCTCCTTGGAGTCATCTCTGTTTGGCCTGCTAATGGGGAAGATCATAGAGAGTCCTGTGTTGGACAGTTTTGCGGGCAAGTAAATCAAAACCAGTGTGCATCATTCCACTCACATGCCATTGACCAGGCTCAGTCACATGACCTGGGAGTGAGATTAGCATGGTGTCTGTAAGGAAGGACAAGGAACAGGGTTTGATGAAGATGAACATGTGGAGGTCTCTGTTATAATATACTTGATTATCATGACATAAAATAAACCTTTTAAAAATTACTGTTTTGTGCAATTGTCTCAATAAATTGTTTACATTGATAATCCTTATTAGGAACATGAAAACAAGCCCTGGCTGGTATGGCTCAGTGGATTGACACCACCCTGTGAACCCAAAGGTTGCTGGTTCGATTCCCCAGTCAGGGCACATAACCAGGTTGCCAGCCAGGTCTCCAGCCAGGTCCTTAGCTGGAGGCAGGTAAAAGGCAACCACACATTGATGCTTCTCTCTCTTTCTTTCTCCCTCCCTGCCCTTCTCTCTGAAATTAGTGAGTACAGATCCTTTTTACAAACTTAAATAAATTAATTAAATAAAAAGGAACACACAAATTCTTTACATGGATATCAGCACCCACATCTCAAGCAAAACAAACCAAGAAACAAAATATTGTTCTACATCCTACTATGCCAAGAAGAGAAAATATGATTTACATTACTCAAGGAAGTAATGAGAGAAATTAGTACTCTAGAAACACTTTTAAGTAACGTGACTTTTAAGATCTTAATGATCTGTGGTTAAAGCAAGATAGATCCATCCTCACCTCTAATCAACCCAATTTGTGTTTGCCTATTTCCTTTGCAAGATGTTACAAAGATTAGATTCCCTTTTCAACTTTCCTTTGGCCTTCAGGTCTATGCAGTAGCTGAGGTAATTTTTAAAGTAATAAGAAAAACTGATTCACATCCTAAAATTATAAATATCTCTCTTGCTTTCTTTTCTCTATTCACATTAGCATATGAACTTGATCAAGCAAAAAGTCTGAATATCCCATGAAGATAGTTGTCCATCACTAAAATATTACAGATATAATCCCACAGAGAAAGGCTCTGTTTTCTTTCTCTTCTACTCTCAACATTTTTATTACCTTCCCTATACTTTCTATTTTTTTTTTACATTATTTTCTTTTAGAAATCTACAAATCTTTTTCTCTTAATGTTAAACCTAAATGTGCATCCTAAAATTCTTCCTCACCTAATAGGAAGCTATTGGCTGTCTTAGGAACTGAGTTCTGCATGCCAGCACATAAATCTTAGCTTTTCCACTGAGAGAGATTAGTCGAGACTCTAAAAACGAAATAAGAGAAGGGAATCTGCCAGTTCTTACCTTTCTCCAGATCAATGGGGTATTCATTTCAAGGATCAGAAAATATAGCATCTGTTTGGTGCATGACATAGGTTTGAATTTCTTTTTAAGAGTTGTAACTGGTGATAAGAATATTTTAAGTTGCTTTACAGGACTGAACTGAGGTTTTTACTACCCCTAGACCCATAGCTAAAATGCTTGAGAAGCACAAGTGTACAGCATAGGCACACCAGCAGTGTCCTACACCATGTGTTGTTGAGATCTTACGTCTGTCATTGATAACATTTTTTGATGCTAATGAAATCACTTAAAAATCTACATAATATTTCAAAATATTTTTCTTCCTCATACCTAAATGTCCCCTGAAGTATAATACATGCAATGGAATTCACTTGGAATGATTTTCCACCTTCAGTGGCAGTTATACTTCAAATTAAAATGACTTATCTGACACGTCTTTTGGTGATGCTGATTATAATGGGTTTCATCTCTCATACAAAAGAACATACTCCACAATCTTTGATGAATAAAAGGACATTAATGTTGGATGAGGATGTTAATGTCATGCAAATAGATCTGTGGATCATGTACAGCTATGAGTGGCTGTTTAATATGAAGCAATAAGCAAAGGTGGGGGGAGGGGAAGTGTTCAACTGGACAACATACGGGTTCAATGAAACCAAATGAAATTTGACAGGAGCAAATGTAAAGCCTGGCACATAGGTTCAAGAAAGACTGGAGCATGACTTAACAGCAGCACTCAAGATATGGCAATTTCAAGGTCATTATGACCTAAAATGCATAGAAGAGCCTAAGACTAAGAAGCAAGGTTCAGGATTAATCAGATAACTTCTGGGAGTATTTTTACCCTAGAATATCTGATTGGACACATAGCCTATTTTCATTGTCAAAACAGAAGACAGAAAGATGATACCCACTATAAAATTGGCCAGCATTCATTTAGTAATTTTCTATAGATATTAATAAAATCATACATATGTAATGTTATTTTATAACCTGTTTTTATCCTAAGAAATTGCAAGCATTTTTCCAATGTCACTGAATTACCCTAAAACATTTTTAGTAGCTGCATTATAGCATAATCTATTTCTCCATTATCACTTTTCTGTATATGAAGAACAGGTTTATTCACCAAATTTTAAATCTTTCTGATTTTTTTTACTTTTATTGTACCAATATGCAATGATGCCTGCTTTCCTGCATCCTTGCTAAAAGTTGGTGTTATTTCCTATCTTTGCCAATTTTACATATGTTAAATGTTGTCTTGATTTAATTAGCATTTCATTGATGTCTATGTGTATTAAACATTTTTATATATTTATTGGCAATTTATACTCTTTTATGAATTATCTCTTCCAATAACTTGTACATTTTTATTGAGGTGGGAGTCACAGTACTTTAAAGACACAGACAAATAAGAATTTATTCAAAAGAAAGGGAGCCAGGTTAAGAGTGACTTGGATCAGTAGGGGAATGGAAGTCTTTTGCACCAGGGGTTGAAAACATTTAACTAGCTTGATATAATGGGCTAGGGAGAACTAAATTCAAACATTTGAAAGACGTTATTGAGGGTACTAAATTAGTTATAAACACTGTGGATCCATTGGATGGAGTGAGAGCCAATGGATGAAATTTCAGATTTTACCTCAGGAGAACATTTAGAAGAGTCCAAAATTAGAATGTAAAATTTTAGAGTAAGTGTATTTATGTGATATATTTGCAGATAGATAAGACCACTTGTTCTGTGTTTCACGCACTTAGAAAAAAAGTTGGACTCAGTTGCCCCCAAGGTCCCCTCCACAGCACACATTCTGTGAAATAAAATTAAACTCCATGTGGAAAGGAAGGTTTGACACTGAAACTCTGAATAAAATAAGCCCAGAATGGTTGAGTTTTGGGAGTCTCTTGCCTAAGTGGTAACATATTCAGATGCTCTCTTACAAGTTATTTCAGAAGATGGCAAATTTCACCAAATTCACATTTAGAGGGGTTCCCAAATTCTAGGAGTACACTCCGTTGCTTGTGGGTACACACATACAACTACCACCACCACCACCCCAATACTACCACTGCCCTACTCACTTTATTCTAGTAATGCTTCATAAGGAGTTATAATTTTGCTGCTTCTCGGTGGGGAAACTTACATTTTATACAATGTATTTTTATATACTCACTATTGTGCTATGTCTCTGAAATGTAATGATGCAAGAAAATTATATTTAACATTATAACATTCTTTATGTTGGTAATTTATGATAATGGATGTCACTGTAGATTTAGGAGTTATTAATATTGTCCACCTTTTCCTATTCTGCTAGATTAAATAATTTCTTCATATTGGGCTTTGCTGCATTTTTCAGTTTTCTAGTCTGTACCACTCACTTTCAGTATATTTATAATCCTTTTATCTAGCCTTTGTAGTTTCAAAAAGGATGCCTAAGATATTTTAAGTTTTGAGAAATCCATGCCCTTTTCAAATTGCCCTCTTAAGGTTTTTGTAAAATAATATTCCCCATAATACAATTTTAAATTACCTACCTTTTCCTTTGCTGAACTTAATCTAAGATGGCTAATGAACATTAAGCATTTTAATCATCCCACACTGTCAAAACTAGCTTCTCATTACTGAGAATTGGATAGGGCATGAGCTTAATTGTGTTCCTGGCTATGTAACTAGAGTGAAAGCTTGATAATATGATTAGTATATAACAATGAAATTAGTCCTGGTCTTTCATAATAACTCGACAAAAATATTCTAACAAACACATTGAATATAACCAAATTCATGATACTTTAATTCTCTATGGAATTTACCAAAGAGCTATAAAAATAAACAAATTCTGGCCCTGGCTGGTAGCACAGTGGATAAGGCGCTGGCCTGCGAACCCAAAGGTCACAGGTTCGATTCCCCAGGCGGGGCACATAATAAGGTTGCAAACTAGATCTCCAGTCAGGTCTGTGGCTAGAGGCAGGTGAAAAGCAACCATACATTGATGTCTCTCTCCCTCTCTGCCTCTTTCCCTTCCCCTCTTTCTAAAAAGTAATGAAATAAAATCTTTAAAATAAATAAATATAAATAAACAAATTCTAAATACAAGATGACCCAGAAAAATGTAATAGCTGCAAGAATAATGCAAATAAAGATGTCATATTTTATAGAGAAGTATAAGAAGTATAAAGAAATAGCAATTCAGATATAAGAAATGTCATTACATTATGTTACATCATATGTTTAAGGAAAGTTCAAGTATACCTATAGGGTGATTCAAATTCTCAGGATGGTACAGCATGTGGTGGATCTGAGGAAGTACATCTGGAACTTCTAGGAGCAGTTCCTTATAGAAGTGGCTCATACAGAAGACAGCTACCAAGACTTAAAGATGCTTCCATCTAATGCAAGATGAAGCTTCCTGGCAGCAGCATCTTGTAGAAGATGAGCAATATTTATTTGAAAGCACAGGAGTTATTTTTAAAAAATTAAATGAAAATGTCTATGGTATAGTAAATGCTAATAATTTTTCTCCCATTTTTGCTGGAATCTGTTAGTGGATATCAGGGTTCAGTCAAAGCCCTAGTACTATTTTGAAATGTATTCATTGAACAAAAAGCACCTGTCAAAGACATTACAAAGTTAGCTGTGAACTCAAATAGCACTGGATGTGGAACAATGTAGGTATAAATATGGACTAATTTTATCCCTTTTATCCATGTAGATCAATTAGTCTTATGTTATTATACTTGATATGCATTTAGTCTCAAGCTTTATGAGTTACCATGAATGTGAATTACCCTGATTATGTTCCTTCTTAAGACAGCTTCATCTATACTCGTATATTGAGCTTGAATGAAAATTTTCTAATGTAATGTTACCTATATGCATCTAATTGGAGACTTAGACAGGGATACGAAACAAAAATTATAATATTCCCCTGTCCCAACTTTCACCTGTTGTCTACATCTTTCAAAGAAAATGTAATAGAGGAGTTACATTCTTTTATATGATTAAATGGCTTTGATGACCTAACTAGCCTACTTAGGTCTTCCTGGAAGTGACCTGTTCTAGTGAAAATTACTATCCTGTGTGGTAGACAAATTATACACTGGGTGGCAATTAAGAATAAATGGAGAGGAGATAGTTAGTTATAAGATCATATATTAATATCCTTCCATGGCTCTTCCCTACTGCCATTAAAATCTTAAAGTATTTTCAAATTACTTTCTTCTTCATAATATATTCACCTGAGAGAGCTACTCAAGTGGCCACATTAGCTATTGTCATTGAATCTGGAAAGATATTTACATATATTCAGTCAATTGATATTCATAGATGCCAAAATAATTCTATGGAAAAAGAATAGTCTTTTCAATGTAGGACGCTGAAAATGTATGGCTTGATACCTATATGAAAAATTCAATTTTAACTTTCATCCTCACCATAATATAGAAAAGGAGCATGAGAACTACATAAATTAACTAAAGCAAACCCAGTTAAGTCAGGGGTCTACCACGTGCCACCTGACATGGAACATAGCAGACCAGAGATGCAAGCAGACAGCAAAGAGCTTGTGGAACAGTGAAAATTCCTGCAAAGATGGGTTAATAGCTACTCACCAATACCTTGTTTACCCATATCATAAAAAGAAAACACAAGGCTACAAAATATACCCTGTACAGTTCAAGTTAATGACAATGGTTTTTTCCCCCTGCTTTTTTCTCATATCAACAATTTTCCATAGAAACCACACACAGATACCTCTAAAGATGGTTAGGATCTCTCTTCCTTCTCTTTTGAGGAGATTTCACTACTCTATCTATGAAGTGGCCTTTTCTGCTGGTCTCCCTTGCCCCACTGGCAGAGGGATGCCACTCTCTGTCTTATGCTTCACCAATAAACTCTTTTTCACTTTAAACTCTGTGCTGACTCAAATATGAATTCCTTCCTACAAAGCCAAGAACCCATGGTGAGTCATGAGCCTTCAGGTCCCTGGGCCCCCAGAACACCTGCATCAACTGTAAAAACAAGTTAACCTGAAATGGATTATTAATGTAAGCATGAACAATGAAACAATACAAAATTTTGGAAAAAACAGTATAAAATCTTCATGACTTTGGGTTAGATAAAAATTTCCTAGGCTACAAAAAGCAAAAATCATGAAAATATTAACAAATGCAATTTAATCAAATTAAAAATTTCTTTCTGAAAGACACTATTAAGAAAATAAAAATACAAGCCATAGTCAAGAGAAAATACTTGCAATACACATAGCTGACAAACAACTTGTATCCTGAATATATAAATAATTCCTACAACTCAATAATAAAAAGACCAAACTCAATTTAAAAAATGAGTCAACTATTTAAACATATGCTTCACAAAGAAAGATATACAAGTGTCCAATAAGCACGTGAAAAAATGCTCAACCTCAGGATGAACAGGAAATACAGATTAAAACTGAACGCTCTACTAGCTTAGGGGACTCATTGATGAAAAATTTAGCATAGATCTTGCCTTTATGAAGCTTAAAGTATAATGAGCACTACAGATAAGTTCATAGGCATTCACAAAGAATGAGATAAATGCCAGGATAGGGAAAATACAGGTGCCTCAGTGTGATAATGGAGGAGATAAAAGGTTGGACCAGGGGATTACCAAGGCAGGCTTCCTGGTGAAAATGTACTTAAGCTGAGTTTAGAAAGATGAGTGAAAGCAAATTGAGCAAAAGGCGGGGGAGGGATGAAGAAGATTCGCATGGGCAAAAAAAGGTAAAATGCAGGAAGTCATGATGAAGAGAGAAAACATGACAAGTTCAAGAACGTGGAAGTCTACTATGGCTGTTTGGAGAAAAACCACAAGGGTAAGAGATACAAGGTTGTGGTTAGAGAGAAACAAGCAATTTAATCAGAGGTCAGGTTTTATGTCTTACAGACTATCATAAAGAATTTAAACTTGGTTATAAGAGTGATACACGAAAAGCATAGGAAGGTTTTAAACAAAGAAGTATGACTTGCTGTTTAAAAGGATCACAGAGAGGGCAGAGAAATTGAAGATAATTCACAAGTTTTTACCTAGAACAATTGGGCAGGCAGATGTTGATGCTACGATGACAGGAAATATAGTAGAAGAAGCAATTGAAGATGAATTACGTTTTAGACATGGTCATCTTGAGGTATGTATAAGACATTGAAATGAAGTTTTACATATGAAGCTCAGGAAAGAGGTTTAGCCTGATGATATAAACTTTGGCATCATCAGTATAACAAAGAATAGGATGTGAAAAATGCTATGAAAGGAAATTTGGTCAAAATATTATTAAAACAAAAAGATCATCACTATACAGCCTGAGAGAGTCAATTAGTTCAGAATAATCCCATGAAGTTAACTTTTCAAGGAAAACCAAGGTCAAATAGACTGTCAGAAGTTATCCTGTTTAAAAACATACAAATGGCCCTGGCTGGTGGCACAGTAGATAAGGCACCAGCCTGCGAACCCAAAGGGTGCTGGTTTGATTCCCAGACAGGGCAACATAACCAGGTTGCAAGTCACGTCTCCAGCCAGATCTCCAGCCAGGTCTGTAGCTGGAGGCAGGTGAAAGGCAACCATACATTAACATTTCTCTTCCTCTCTGCCTCTCTCCCTTCCCCTCTCTCTGAAAAATAATAAAAATAAAATATTTTTTTAAATAACTAAATAAAAATAAAATAAATAAAAACATACACATGAGTGGAGAAAATAATATTACGTATTTAGAGTGGAAGCCATGGTGGCAGAAGGAAGCATAGCAGAATGGGTAGATATGAAGAAGTGTTGATTCGGTCATTATCAAGAGTTAAGGGACTAAACCTGGCAAGTGTGGTTCAATTGGTTGGGTGTTGTCCTGCAGAGAAGAGTCACCAGTGCAATCCCTGGTCAAGGCACATGCCTAGGTAGTGGGTTTGGTCCCAGCCAATCAGTGTCTCTTGCTCATGCCAATGTTTCTCTCCCTCTCTCTTTCTCCTTCCCTTCCCCTCTGCCTAAAAATAAAAATGTTAAAAAGAAGTTAAGGGAATTAAATATGTTTCTAAGAATGTGTTGTTTGTGATTTGGCTTCCCAAACAGGCATGAACACATTGAGAACTGAGAATCCCAGACACATTGGCACTGGATAGTTTTGAGATGAGAAGAAAAGGACAAAAGAGAGAAAAATGCATTCAAGTTTTTAAAACTGGTGTGATGTCAGGAAAGCTCCTTTCCAGAAATTCATGAACCATAGGCTAAAAAGAAGAAAAAGTGAAATCACATTTTAAAATTAGGCAAAACATGCATCAGAAATGGGAAGTATAAAGAAGGGAAATTGCAGGACCTCAAAAAAGACAAAAATGTTTTAATTTGATATTAATAAGAAATATTTATCAGCTTATTTATTGTGTATTCATTTAACAGATACTAAGCAACAATTGTAAGTTTAACTAAAAATAGCTCAGGACTTTTTTTTTTTAAGTAAGAAATGATAATACTCCAAATTAGTACTTGAGCCTGGTGCTAGGTTATCTCTATCACACCTGGAATGTCACAAAGGGATAGAGAAAAGTTAGAATAAAGAGCTTTCAGATCTATACCAACTATAGATCTTATGGAGACTTGCTTTCTGGCTGTAATGATAGAAAATATGCCTGACTTGAGGACACAAAGTGATAATTCAGAACTCTAGACAGAAAGTTTAGTTTATACTGTAAATAACAATTTCAGGAACTACCCTGATTGTAATTCTTCTTAAAGGAAAAACTAAGCAGATGACATCAAGTATGGAATTGAAGAAAAAATGAGAAAAAAAAGAAAAATTACCTCAATGTAATATTTAGTTCTCTTATTGCACTCAAATTAATGTTGGATAGCGGATATTTTCTTTTCCCAATACACGTTATTTTTCCCCCTGTCTCTTTATCCAGTAACAAACTATGTTCATACATATGGGCCTATAGTCCAGGATGGACCAAACTTTGTACTGTACCATCTTATCCATAGTGATTGGTTTGGAATGGATATCTATCCCAAGCAAGTACTGTCAGATCCTTTTCCTGTGACTGATGTACAGATTCTGGAAGAAAGGAACCGACTCTTGCCGCTGAAGTTGCTACAAAGATAGTCTTAACAGCCAATCTGGCCAATAACTGTCTTCCCTTCAATAGGAAAAAATAGCCATGCTGCATAGAAGTGCAAAGATAAAAAGCTAGCTGCTTGGTGATACTTTGAAACCCTTTAAAAATTGTGATTTATGCTTATTCTAGTATGTTTTTTATAATTACAGTAGCCAATACATACCCCTTTTCTCTTTTGTTTCAGACAAACTATCTAAATGTTGAAATAGATTTTTGCTATTTTGTTATTTTCTGTCAAAAGGATCTACTCATAAAATCTTCCAAAAACATAGAGACTCTGTGTTTTGAAAGATATTGTATTTAATTGCACATAAGTAAAAAGTAGTTTTAATTTTTGATCACAGAAATTTTACATCTATTCTAAACTTCTTTTTTTAATTTGAATTTTTATTCAACTTATTGAGATGAAATTGGCTAATAAAATTATATAGGTTTCAGGTGTACAATCCTGTAATATACCATCTGCATATTATATTCTATGCTCACCACCCCAAGTCATGTCTCTTTCCATCACCATTTATCCCCCCTTTACCTACTTCTACCTCCTTCCACCTCTTTTCCCTCTTGTAATCACCATACTGTTGTCTATGCTTATAAGGGTTTGTTTTTAAATTTTTTTTTTTTTGCTTTATCCTTTTATGTTTTTCACACAGCCCTCCAACCACCCTCCCCTCTGTCAGCTGTCAGTCTGTTCTCTGTACCCATGAGTCTGTTTCTATTTTGTTTGGTAGTTTACTGTCTTCACTGGATTCTACACATTACTGAGATTATATATACCTGTATTTCTCCCACTGACTTATTTCACTTAGCCTAATAAGCTCCAGGTCCATCCATGCTATTGCTAAATTAATTAATTAATTAAGATTTCCTTCCTTTTTATGACTAAGCAGTATTCCACTGTCTATATCATTGTTTTCTTTATCCACTCACCTACGAATGCACACTTCACTTGGATTGCCTCCAGATCTTGGCTCTTGTAAATATTGCTGCAATGAACATAGGGGTGCATATATTCTTTTGAATTACTGTTCCTGGTTCCTTTGGATTTATTCCCAGAGGTGAAAAGACTGTATCATAAGGCACTTTCCTCTTTAATTTTTTTAAGTGACTACACACTACTTTCTACCCCAACAAGCACAAGGGTTCCCTTTTTCTTGAAATCCTTACCTGTTTGTTACGATGATAGCCATTCTGACAGGAGTGAGGTGATACCTTGTTGTGTTTTTTATTTGAATTTCTTTAATGATTAGTGGCTTTTAGCATTGTTTTTGTATGTCAATTGGCCATCTGTATGTCCCTTTGGGGAAGTGTCTATTCAGGTCCTTTGCCCATTTTTTAGTTGGATTGTTTGTTCTTTGGGTATTGAATTGTATAAGTATTTTTTTGTTTTTTTTGGGGGGGGGTTTGTTTGTTTTTTTTTTAAGATTTTATTTATTATTTCCAGAGATAGAGGCAGAGAGAGAGAGAGAGAAACATTGATGTATAGTTGTTGCCTTTCATCTGCCTCCAGCCATGGACCTGGTTGGAGACCTGGTTTGCAACCTGGTTACATGCCATGGCTGCAGAATCAAACCAGAGACCTTTGGGTTTACAGGCTGGCATCTTATCCACTGTGCCACCAGCCAGGGCTTGTATAAGTTCTTTATAAATTTTAGATATTAACCCTTACCAGTTGTATCATTGGTGAATATGTTCTCCCATTCAGTGGGTTGTCTTTTCATTTTATTGATGATTTCCCTTGCTGTGCAAGACCTTTAAGTTTGATGTAGTCCAATATGGGAGCCAGTAGCTCAGTCTCCTTAATCACCTGAGCTTGGGGCTCCATGAGTGTTTTTCATGTGTGTTATGTGGCCCTGTTCATGTGTGGGGTGGACCCTACAGTTCAATGACTGTGAGGCTCAACCCTGACCACAGTGTGCAAGCTGCTATGTAGGTATTGACCCAGAAATCAGAATTCACTCAGCAGGTCTGCTGCCTGCTGAGATCTCCCACCGAATATGCCATTTGTACAGCTAA
Organism: Noctilio leporinus; assembly: GCA_004026585.1. Classification (NCBI taxonomy): domain Eukaryota; kingdom Metazoa; phylum Chordata; class Mammalia; order Chiroptera; family Noctilionidae; genus Noctilio; species Noctilio leporinus. The sequence goes on along the minus strand of PVIW01000189.1, from coordinate 391,011 downwards.
CTGGAACCTGCTTTGATGTCGTCTGAAGCTGGCTACTAAGTGTGTTGGTTCTTGGGCCTCTTAGAAGGAACTCTGGTACATGCTGCCTGTCTTGTTCTGGACAATCTGTCTGAAGCTGCAAAGTGGCCTTTAGTTTGTGGCTGCCTCTGCATGGTCTGGGTGGACACGGGAAAGCCCAAGGTGCACACCAAGGCTGGCTTTTTCCAACACAGAGGCTGGAAGTACATCAGGTAAAGTCCCAAGACACTCTGAGATCTGCCTCCACCTGTTGGTTGTTTTTTAGGCTCAGTCACAGAAAGGCCTCTGGCAGTACTCAAGTTGCAAGAAATAGGTTCTCAGGGAGTCACCAGATAGAGCCAAGTGGTGTTCACCAGATTGATAAAGGTCAAACTCGGTGCCAGTGCTGGGTCTAAGGCCATTCAGCAAATGTCCCTGGGTATATCAAATCTAGCCACCATGCGCTATGTGCTCACATATCTTTGTGGTAGGTCAGAAACTCAGGGACTCATCAGAGTAAAGCCAGCAGAGTTTATCAAATCCAAACAGATCAAGATATGGCCTTGTGAAGGGAGGGCTCTGCACCAGTCAGGTATGTACATAGAAATGGCCCCTGCCCTAGAGTCACACAACTTGGTCTATACTAGATTCTTCCCCGACCTCAGCAGGGTAGAGCCACCAGGAGTTGGGAGGGTGGGGCCATCAGGAGCCTAGAGTGGGGTTAGCAGATCTCCCATGGGGATAGGTGCCATTCAGATTCATGGGAGAGTTGGGGCAATGGCCCTTGCTCTCAATCTATATAATTCAGTCACTGACACCCCTTGAGGCTGCCCAGACCTTTACACTGTGACCCAGGCAGCTTACTCCTCCACAGTGTGCAAGCTCTGCAGGGTGGGGCTGTTGCTTTCCCTCAGGCTGATGCCCTATGGAGGGGAGTGATCCACTTAAGAAAGATGACAGATGCTGTGTGGGAGAGTGACTGAGCACAGTGATCCTGGCAGCTGTCCCTTCAGCTCTCTCCGCAGAGCCATAGATTCCAGCCTCCCAAATGATTCTAGTTCATTTAACCTTCCCTCTGCCACAGCCCAGGGTGAGTGACTGTGTTGGTCTTTTAAGAGGGTGCCTTTGTCTCTAGCAGATGCCTGTCTCTTTCTAAAGGACAGAATTCATGCAGGAGTTATATGGGTGCCTCTTCCCAGCTCTGGTGCTCTGGGCTGAGCAGCCAGGCTTAGAGTTGAGACCTAATGCTTCTCAGAACCTTTGCATCTGAAACATACCTCTGGGATCTCAGACAATACCCATGGAAGGGAGGCCAGCTTTTTCTTGCATGTCCACCCTTCCTACTAGTCTTTATATGGCTTCTTTTATAAATCCTTGATTATAAGAATTCACTTCAGCTAGTCTTCAGTTGGTTACTCATATTGCTTACTCTATATTTGTTGTTGTAATTCTATTCTCAACATCTAATTAGGATGAGAAAACTAGAATTACTAATTGGATTGATAGAATTTCAAATAAAGAAAATATTGTTATGCTTCACTAACTTTTAGGAACTAATCAAGGGCATATATATAAACACTGTGAAGGTTTTCAAAATATTACAAAGGTTTTGGGACCTACATGATTAGTCTCAGTGTGTCCTAGATTCCAGGGACTCCAGTGTGGAAATTATGCTCAAACAAACAAATCTCTCTATGGCACTTACAATATAATAATGTAACATATGGTTTACATGCCAATTTGCTCCATTAGACCTACGTAAGTAAAGCTGAAATAGCTAGATTTTCCCTAATATTTATTAATTTTTTATTCTCCTATGGTAACAGAGCCTCTACTATTGGCTGGGCAGAAGGTCCTGCACCTTTCCTGGTGGGTGTTGTCATATTACTAAGTTCTGGCTAATGACATAAGCTATAAACCTGGGTGCTGTATAAGCTTGAAGTTGAAACTAAGAAATAGCTGAGAGTTTTCTTATTCCATTTAAGGAGTGAACACAATCTACCCTATCTCCCCTGAGTACAGTTAAAACCCCTAGTCAAAAATATAAAGAAACTATCTGAGAACTCTGAAGAGTAAATAACATCAGTCAGACTGGGGATGCAAACAAAAAATTTGAAGAATATTCCATATAGCAATAAATTCCTTGTTTGTTTTTCCCTTTCATGTTTCCTGGCTTAAACCCAAGGTATCCCAAATATTAGATACCTTGATGCATGGACTATAAAAATTCTCTCTTTCCAAACAGAATGCTAGAAAGACAGGTTCCTACAGGATGGAGCCATAGTAATGGAGGTGCTTTTCTGCAGTAATGGTGGTAGAAGCAAGAGTGGTAGTTAAGGCTCTTTTATCTGAATTCTGCACTTCAATGTGCAGATCTAGGGAGGAGTGCAGGGCAACAATGGAGGCCAAAGGCCAAGATTTACAAGATGGGACATCAAAAATAGTGCTTGAGACCTAGAGTGTGTGGGAGAAATTATACAGAGGAAGGAGGTGGAAAAAGAATGCCTTAAACATGTGTATTAAAAGTAATATCTTAGGTCCTGGCTGGTGGCACAGTGGAGAAGGCACCAGTCTATAAACACAAGGGTTGCTGGTTCAATTCCCAGCCAGGGCACATAAGCAGGTTGCAAACCAGGTCTCCAGCTAGGTCCATAGCTGGAGGCAGGTGAAAGGCAACTGTACATTGATGTCTCTCTCCCTCTCTGCCTTTCTCCCTTCCATTCTCTCTAAAAATAAATAAAATCTTTTAAAAAATGCTTAATTGTTTAAAAATAAATAAATAAAATAAAAGTAATATCTTGTCCTGGCTCATGGCACAGTGGATAAGGCACCACCCTGTGAACCAAAAGTCACTAGTTTGATTCCCAGCCAGGGCACATAACCAGCTTGCAAGCCAGGTCTCCAGCCAGGTCTGTAGCAGGAGGCAGGTGAAAGGCAACCATACACTGATGTTTATCTCCCTCTCTGCCTCTCCTTCTACCCCTCTCTCTAAAAATAATAAATAAAATCTTTAAAAAAAAAGTTATATCTTATAAAGTTTACAGCCTAACATCACATTAAATAGTGAAGATTAATGCTTTTCTCCTATGTTTGGTAACAGGCAAGAATGTCTGCTTTCACCATTTGTATTCATTATTGTACTCAAAATCTTAGCCAGTGTGATAAGGCAAGAAAAACACACAGAAAGCATAAGATAGGAATAAAACTCCCCCTATTCCTAGCTGAGAGAGATGTTTACATCAAAAATCCCCAATAGCTATAATTAGAAAAATCTTCTAGCATTAATTTGAGCTTTTAGCAATATTGCAAGAAAAATGTCAAAATGCAAAAACCATTTTATTTATACATATTGATCATTAACAACTGGAAACTTAAAAAAAAAAAAGACCTTTAGAAATGTACAATAGCTATAGAAATAATAAATACTTTGGTACAACTTTGGAGGAGACAGTTTTTCATAGGTCTCACATTCCTGTATGTTTGGCAAGCAACACATTGGCTGACCTCTGATCCAAATTACTTTCTTGAGAACATTTACATATTTAAAGAAACATAAATTAAAAGTGTCAGCAGGGTTTTTTGTAGATGTAGACAAATTGATTCTAACATTTTATTAAAGACAAAGAAATTAATATAATGAAAATGACTTTAAAGAAGAACAAAGTTAGAAGGCTCAACTTATTAAATATTAAGACTTAAGTAGTTTTTTTTTGTTTGTTTTTTAAAGTGTGGTAAAAAACAGAAACATAGATCAGTGGAACAATTGAAAGTATATATATATATATATATATATATATATATAAACCCATACAAATATGTTCAATTGAACTCTGTCAAGGTGCAAAGACAACTTAGTAAAGGACAATAAAGAAATAGTCATTCCAACCAGTGGCGCTGGAGCCATCAGACCATCAATATATAAAACAATACAAAGAGCCTATATCTATTTCTCAAAACAAAAGTTATTTCAGAATGATTCATAAACTTAAATCAACAAAAGTCTTAGGATGAAATATCGATGACCTAGGGTTGAAAAAAAAGTTTTTATATAATATATAAAAAAATAATTCATAAAAAATATCAAATTTTTTTCTTTTATAAATATTGAAAACTTTTGCTATGAGAAGGATACTGTTAAGAAATTTTTTAAATGAGGCACAGCTTGGTAAATATATTTGTATGTCACATATATAATAAAAGATTTTTATTCAAAATTGTTTCCATCATCTTTGGCTGCTATAACAAAATACCATAGACTATTTTACTTAAATCACAGACATTTCTCACCATGCTAAAGGCTAGGAAGTCCAAGATTAAGGTGCCAGCCAATTTCTTTCTTTCTTTCTTTCTTTTTTTTTTTTAGATATTTTATGTATTATTCTTTAGAGAGAAGGGAAGGGAAGGAGGCAGAGAGGGAGAGAAACATCAATGTATGATTGCCTTTCACAGGTCTCCAGCTGCAAACCAGGTTTGCAACCTGGTTATGTACTCTGCCTGGGAATCAAACCAGCAACCTTTGGGTTTGCAAGCCAGTGCCTATCCACTGAGCCACCAGCCAGGGTCCAATTTGTTTCTTGATGAGGACTATCTTCCTGGCTTGCAGATGACTATCTTCTTGCTGTGATTTCACATGGTGGAAGAAGAAAGAAAAAAAAAAGAAATATAAAGTGCTTTCTGGTTTCTTCTTATAATGGCACTAATCTTATCATGAGGACCCCACCCTTATGATCTCATCCAAAGCTAAATAGCTCTCAAAGGCCCTACACCTCCTAATATTTTACTATCACATTGGCTTAGTGCTTCAACAAATGAATTTGGGGACACACATCTTCAATCCATAACAAGAATCTGTAAAGACTTCTCAAATTAGATAATGAGAAACCAAACAACTTGATATAAAAATGAGCAAAAGACTTGAAGTTTTAGGAGAGGTCAGTCCTTTTCTTTAAGGACTTTGACTGATTGGATGAAGCCCTGCTATATTATATAGCATAACCTGTTTAACTCAGAGTCTACTGATTTAAATGTTATCCTCATCTATACAACAATAATAACATATTTTTTTTAAATGTTAATCTCATCTAAAACATATTTTCAGAGGAATACCCAGATGTTTGAACCAATATCTGGCTACCACTTATCTAAGTTGACATATAAAATTAACTATATACAAATACTTCTCCAATTAAAATATATAAATTAAAATAAGAACTTGAAACAATGGTCAACAACATTCATCAATATTGAAATGCAAATTAAAATGAAAGACCACATACACTGTTAGAGTGGCTTTTAAAAAATTCAAAAACAAACAAAAGCAAAGCAACAAAAACCAAAATAAAAATCTCAATATTAAGTGCTGGTGAGGATGTATAGCAACCTAAATACTCAAACATTGTAGAAGAAAATGCAAAATGATATAGCTACACTGGAAATCGTTGGGTAGTTCCTCAAAATGTTAAGCATATACTTACCCTATGACCCAGTGATCTTACTCCTAGGTATTAATTGAAAAACATGTATGTTCAGAACAAAAACTTGTACATGACTATTTAAACCACTATTATTCCCAGTCACTCCAAGCAGGAAATAGCCAAAATGTTCTTCAACAGGTGAATGAATTAATTGTGGTACATTCATACAATGAAATATTATGCAAAACAAAAAGAAATAAAGTATCATTTGTTACAACACAGATGGATTTCAAGTTCGTTATGCTATGCAAAAAAAGCCAGAACTAAAGTTATATACTGTATGATTCCATTAAATGACATTCCTTAAAAGGTGAAATTACAGGGATAGAGGACAGGTCAGAGGTTGCCAGGGATGGGGCCTGTGGCAGTGGTTAACTGAAAAGGGGCAGCACAAAAGAATTCTGGAACCTGACAGATTTCTTCTGTATCCTATTTGCGACAGTGGTTACACCAATCTACATATGTATTAACACTAAAACTATACACAAAAAGTAAAATTTTTGTATATAAACTAAAATAATAATTAAAAATCTTTCAAAACTGAATGACTGACACCCATCTTTTGTCATGGGAACATGAATGCCCACTTGGATCAGGACAACATGGATTGTGGAAGTTAACTGGAAATAGAAAATATGCTAGCCCTGCACTGCCTATTATTTGGGGTTTGTCTGCTAGTAGTGGTCAAACTCTTCAGAGATACAATCAGTATCTTTCCTTTATGATCCCCAACATAGTAATTTGTATGTATTTAGTAAATAATCACTGGATAAATAAAAAATTACTAAAGCTTTATCTATGTATTATCAAAATGTTGTATTTCCCAGTTTGGACAGCTATAAAGTATTTCATTATTAATTGGAAAAAGAAGTTTTACCATTGTCATTCTTCTCTGGTAAAATGAAAGTTTTGGCTGAGTCTATCCTGGATAAGTCAGGCATTGTGTATGTGATTTCACCACACACACACAAAAATCCCTTCAACTGGTTTAAAACTATTTAGTCTAAAGCAGTTAAACTCTCTCTTGGCTCTGGCTTCTAGGACTCTGTAGAAATCCCCTACCCATATTTTTAGATTAAAACCCTGTTTTAGAAACTGAGTTCCCAAACACTCCTCTCTGTTGGAATCTTAGAATCCCTTTTATATTGACAAAAATAGACAAAAATTCAGAGGTGCTTTTATTTTGAAATAACATTTACTAAATTCTGTCAACCTAACTTACCATCTTCCTGTGAATTAAGCTACAAGGACCTCAGACCTAAGCATTTTCTGTAGCAATCAGTACCTACAGTTCAACAATTTTCTTGAAATCCATTTGTTCATTTAATAAACATATCTTTTTTCACAGTATGCTTCAATCTGGAATTTGGAAGCTGGTTCTTATCCTGTCTAAGCTGTCTGCTTACTTCAACATGTATAGCATCGCACGCGTGCACACACACACACACACACACACATCTGTCTATCCTATTTTGTGGACAAGGATCCCTGTATGCGTCCTACTATTTGCATGGTATTTAGCCCATAGTAAACACATAAAAAAACTTAAATAACAGTAACAAAAACTGTAATTAAAAGACTGGAATAGCCTAAATAAATACTGTGATCGGAAGTAATCAAAGAAAGGGAAGAAAGAAAGGGGGAGACATTTGCAGCAGCACATTTATCCGTTGTTTGCCCCTTGCTGGGCCTTTGGTCTATATATCCATGGCTCCTCTGGTGCCACAGCTGCTGCTCGACTCTAGAGATTAGACCTCTTTTGAGCAATAGATCAAAACCTGATTATGGTTTTCGATCAAAATCAGAAGAGCACTTTGAGGCCTGAAGGCTTCTGAACTCTGACAATGTGAGGATGTTGGATCAAAGTGTCAGTAGCAGAACACCGATTTTGTGTAGAATGAGTAAGTCCTGGGGAGTTAAAGGTTTTCAGAATTTCTATGTCTGCCTTCTCTGACATTATTTTAAAACTTTGATGTGTTTTAGCTGGCTCACTTTTCTGAGTCTATATTCATTTATCACAATGATTCTTCCATTGCATCTTAATGGGAAATTTTAACTCTGCAATAAAATGAGTTTAATATTATTGTTTTAACTGGAGGATTCCTAATCCAAAGTTTACTGAATCTGTCAGTCAGTAAATATGAATATCTACTATATGTAGGTATGTAGGGCAAGGTGTCACATGTAAAAAAAAATAGAACTGCCTCTTAGAAGTTTATCACATAATAGTAAAAATAAAATATGTACATCAAAAATTAAAACTTAAAAAGCCCAATAAGACTCTGATCCCAGTGACAGCATACTAATGTGTACAAGACTAACTTTTACTGCCAGGAACTAGGAAGGCTAAATAAAATATGAATCAAAAAATCTGTTGGAAAACATCGGGGAGCCATCAAGGAAGCAAGTATATGAGGAACTGAGATCCTTAGAGAAGGAAAGTCCAAGGAGATAAGCCTGACATTTAGTTCTTTTCCCTTCAATGCATTTGCTAATTTGTAGACAGCCCACGAGAGTCTGAGAAGTTAAGCAATATTTTAAACTAATGGGGTTTGGGAATAAGAACTTCAAATCCAAGGCCCATCAAAGAGCAGAGGCTATGGTACAAACATCCAAGGCTTTCAGCTGAGACCCTAGTCAAAAATTAGGTGGAGAACAGTGGTAGGGGCACACAAGAAGAGGGAGAAGGAGCAGTATCTACCACTGTCCTCCTTCCCCAGCAGGTTTCAGAAAACTTCAGCCTTTAGGCTAAGATTGGAATCTTTATGCTGAATTCACACCTGGGATGAATGTTGGAACGTAGAAAGCTGGACACTGACATGGATTTCACATCTGAGCCTCTTTGTCTAGGCTCCAATATCCCGTGGTCAACCTGTTAGCCTGGCTCTTTGCTTTGGGCTCTGATTCCCACTCGTACACCCTGAGATCCACAGCCCTGTTCTGAAATGTCACCTGGCAGTATGTTCTTCACATGGCATCACCAGGGACCTGCTTTCAGCAGCCCTCATTGTCTTTGAATAGATCCACCTGATCTATTCAAAGAAATAGAAATCTGAGGTGCAACTCAGATTTCTGGTGGACATCAAGAACCAGTTCTGCCAGAAAATTCCATCACTAGGCCCCGAGTTCTCCACAGACAGAACTCCTTTGGAAAAGATGTGGCCCACATCAGAGTTAGTTTATGTATAGGTAATCTGGATTGCTGGCTTTCCTCAGAAGCACTCTCTGATTGGCGCTTTTTCCCATTCTTCCCCACGTTACTCTTAGTTCCTCCTCTCCCCTCCTTTTCCATGGGATTTCCTGGCACACAAGTAAACTTTCCTGTCAGAAAACTAGAAGGAAGTCATTGTGGACAGGAGGAAGTGAGTCTTCAGTTAATGTAAGAAAGTGATGGGAGCTTTCTGAAAAAAGGTGTTGAATATTGGAGATTCTGAAGCACAAGGTCCTATTTTCTTGACCTGGGAGGGGTTACATAGATGTTCAATTTATAATTTATTGAACTATATACACTTACATGTCTTGTACTTTTTAAAATATTTATTATACTTATACTTAACAAAGAAAATCCATTAAAAAAAGAGTGTAGAGGAGTTTCTCTTCTATAATACATAAGCATAGTAGAAAGGAAGATCAAGAGGAAGAAGATAGTTGACAGTAAAGGATGAGAAAGATAGGTAATGGGATTGGGGCAGAAGAGGGAAGAAGGTGTCTATTAATAGATAAAATTAAAAGGAACAAGAATTAAAGAATGTCTGTCATTTGAAGCATAAAGACTTCAGAGTTCTCTCTTTTTATCCCCACATCAATTCTGTGAGGTAACTTCTATATGATTCCTCCTCTACAATGAAGAAAGTTTGGTTCAGAGAAGTTAAGTAAGTTACTCCAAGTCACGTTGCTAATAAGAAGATAAGCAGAATTTTATTCCAGGTGTGGCTGACTGCAGAGCCTGAGTTGTTTTTTCCCCAAGTTGTCAAGGAGCATAAGGTCTGGAGGAAGGGGTGGAAAGCATCTGGAGGGACAGGGGAGAATCAAACTGACCCTTGAGTGTGAAGTTCTTTCAACAGACCAGCCCACCATAGCCTGGACTCCAGGGTATCTGTAGGGTTCCTGATCACCTCATGCTGGTGCTCCTGTTCCAAAGCACAACCTTGCCCAATCTGAGAATTCTTACCATTGTGTGACCACAAGGACATTTGCAACAGGTAAAGGACAGATAAAACAAGAAAGGGGGTGGAAATGGCAGTCAGCTGACAATAATATTCAATATGAAGTAAAGTGAAAAACAGACTGAGGGTATTAGGATATTAGAAGTCGAGGAAACTAGAATAGAAGCTCAAGCAGCGAGGAATAACAGGTTGGCCAGGTAAGTGGGAGGGGAAAGCTCAGGCAATTGCTCAAGGAATAGCCACCATTCATTATGAGCTTTTGTGTGCACTTGGGTAAGTTGGTTCTGATTAAAGGACCAGAGTTAGAGAACAATAACTACACACCCATTATTATTCTTGTTACTGCTATTGCATCTCATCCCCCACCCCAACTTGTCTCTTAACTTGATGCTTTATTTTTGTGAAATTGTATTATTTTTATTCTCTTACTGTTTTTTTTGTTTGTTTGTTTATTTTTGTCCTGTGCCCCTTGAAACCATCAGAAAGCTTTGAGAAATCCCACCCTTGCCTAGCCACGTGGTCACAAAGTCTATGAGCTTACTGGTCACACCTTTATTTGGTCATGCAGTTAATTGAGCTGACCTGTGAATAGTCAGGGAAGATTACTCCTGCATCTGATCATTTCATGTCTGCAGCTCGACTGACATCCACAGCAGTTCCTTATGGCATCCCATGTATTCCTCTTTGGTTAGCAAGTCATATACTGGCCTTAGCATACTACCTTAGGTTTTCAGTAGATAGGAAAAGCTTCTAGTGAACCAGCCTTTCAAAGAACTGGCTCCTCTGAAAATCATGGATCTCATTTTCCATGACTCAATCTTATTTCTGTTCTTTTAAACTTTCCTGTTGTCAGATCACCCTACCTGAAGTTGAAGCCATGCCTCTGATCACATCAAATCTTGTATAAAATAGATTATAATACTTTTTAAATTATAGGCAGGACAGCAGTGGTTAAAATCTTAGGCCCTGGAATCAAAAGACATGATTTTCAAATCCTGGCTTTAACTTACTAAGTGGGTGGCCTTGAGCAATACACTGATGATAATGAACATGGTGCCTGTCTATCACGTATTGAGTGTTTAATCTGTGCTAGGCAGGATAGTCAAGAACTTTTCACACATGATCTCATTTAGCACTATCACCAACTCAGAGGAATCCAATAGGTACCTGTATTGCAAAATGAGGAATCTAAAGCTTTTCAGATTCACCACTCATAAAATGCATGACTTTGGGCAAGTTACTTCATCTTTCTAAGTCTCTACTACAAATGTTAAATATCTAATTTCTAAGAAATTGATATGATTAAATGAGTTAATGCATATAAAGTACTTGGCCTATAGTGAGCCAAATGTGTGTTATTTGCTGATATTATTATCTTTCACTCTCCCATATGTGAATTATTTATAATGACATAAAGAAACCAAAACATTGCTCAGTTAGATCAAAGAGATATAGCCAATCTGAGTTATTCAGATGAAAGTCTTTCATTTTGGTGGTTGATGGTATCCATTTCAATTTGCATTACAAGGCCAGAATTGAAGAGATAGGTGTTTTGAATTCTACGGATTAGGTGTCACGTTGAAGATTAGCAAGTAATCTGCGACTGCTTAAAAAATACCAGAAATGTCACTGGATAATCTAGTGATAATTAAGCAGATGTCTCTGTTCACCTGATTCCTCACCCTCATCCACACACCCAGCTCTTTCAAGAAATTCCAGGTGCCACAGCCCTCAGCTCACTTCAAAGCCTATACTATATTATATGGAGCAACCCAAGCTCAGCGTCCTCATCAAAGGCCACACAAATGTATTAGTGAACCTTTTATCTGTCATTCTGGACATCCATGGTCTCAACAAAAGTCAGTGCTATCGCTATTCATTTCCATCTATCATGACCCTCAAAGAGATGTCCTTCCCAATGACACCATCTTATTCTAATGCTTTACGCAGAGTATTCTTTTGTCTCATTAATAATTTGACTGACAATGATAAAAGATGCCCTGAAATTCAGCTTGCCTGTCAGTGGTTCTACTTCCTGGTACTTCTAATTATATCCAGATGTTCTCCTGCCCTCTCCACCTCCAGACACTCCCAGGGAAAACAAAAGCTTTCTTTGGTTTACTTTTTGTTGCCATTGGTGTGCCATTTATAGAAAATGTGATTATTTCCATGTTTTCATGTGGTTTCAGGTTCCAAAAAATAAAATTTATTATTAAAAATCAAACAATATTGGCCAGCACATATGTCAATAGTGGCTTTTCCCAATCAAGTAAATCTAAGCACTCTAACCATTCTTGTGATATGTACATTATACATATACATATATATGTAGATACATGGTAATTAAAAGAAAAAGTGAAGATTTTCTCTTCTAACCATGAAAAGGAAAGACTGGATTTACACTTTTTGCCTGAAACAATCAAAAAAGTAAATTAAATATATAAACTCTTGGTTTACAAAATACTGAACTCCAAACAACAAAGAATAGTAATCTCTGAAAAATGGACAAATAAGGTGAGTTTTATGATTGCCTCAGTATACTACTTGAAAGACTTTCTAGACCATATCTCAGGGAGAGGGGGACCCCAAGTAGCCTGATGGGTTCCCTGAGTATAGAGGATGAAGGTGGGACTCTAGGGAGACCAGAGTCCAACCAAGGTAACCAGAGTTGGCACCAGAAAGGAGAAAGATGCATGCAGAGAGAGACCTTCAAAAATTTGCATAAGACTCCTCCAACCTACCCCCAAATCTTTAGATGAGTATCAGTTGATATGAAGGAATTAACTACCCAAATAAATTAGAAAAATTAACTACCCAAAGAAATAACCAGTTTACTGCCACCCTCTTTAGCAAAACTAGAAAAATCTCATTATGACAGGGCACTGAGAATAGTACTCAGAAACTTCTTAGCAGAGTGATGAAATAATTAAACCTAGCTTTAATTAATACTACTTTGGTCCTACCTATAAACCTTAAGAACAAGACCCGAAAGGGTTAAATAAATCTTAGCAACTTAACCATGTCTCAAAACAAAGGTCAAGAATATTTACAAAAGTATAGAGATGTTCCTTTTTCAACAAAATAGCACCTACAATATCCAGAATTCAATCAAAAGTTACTAGAGATAGAAAAAGATAACCAGAAAAATGTGAAAAGAAATCAAGCAAAACAAATCCAAAATTGACAAAGATGCTAAAATTACCTGACAAAAATACAAGTGCTAAAACGATTATTACAACTGTTATCCATATGTTCAAAAATGTTTATACATAAAAGACATCTAAAAGGCTCACCAAATTCCTAGAAAATTGCAATGTCTGGGATTAAAAATACATTGGATGAGGCCTGGTTGGGTGACTCAGTTCATTGGAGTGACATCCTGTACACCCCTCCTCACCCCCCCAAAAAAGATTGTGGCTTTGATTCCTGGTCGGGGCACATAACTAGATTGTGGGTTCGATACCTGGTTGGGGTGCATATGGCAAGCAACCAATTGATATTTCTCTTTCACATCAATGTTCTCTCTATAAAATTAATAAACATATAATTGAGTGAGAATTTTTTTAAGAAAGAAAAATTATATTGCATGAAATTGACCACAGATAAATAAGAAAAAATAACCTAGTGAACTTTAAAACACAACAATAAAAGCTATCCAAAGTGAAACAGAATAAATAAGTAAAAATGTGCTCAGGCTAGGTCTCACTGAGAAGGGGATTTTTAAGCATAAAAATTGAAGGAAGTGGGGACATAGCCAAAGGAAGAGCACCCGAGGCATTACTGGAAATGATGAATCCAGAGAGAGTAATTGTAAATTGTAAGGTAATGTAGTATTTATCATTTAATAAGCACTAAGAAGATGAAGATTGTCATAGCTGCTACTATTGTTGTTGTCCTCATTAAACCCTGAAAATCTAGGACAAAGAAAAGGAAGGGAACCTATGTCTATAGGGGCTTCCTTTCGCCAGGCACTCATCTTGGCATTATATATATTATATAATATATGATGTTACATAATCCTCCCAATAGCCCTGTAAGAGAGTAGAGACTTTGAGGAGTTGAGATATTTTTTAAAAGTCACCAAGAGACTAAGGTAAATATGATTTGACCTCAGGTTTTTTTGACTTCTAAGTGCAGACACTTTCCATTACTCCACATTGCCACATGGAATTTCAGGACTTGGGATAGTTAAATGTTCCAAACTCCTACATCTCCATTTTGTCCACCAACCACAAATTCAAAATGAAGTTGCCATAATACATGATATGGATGGGACAGAAAACAGTAGCCAATATTCAGCCTTGAGTTAATATCAACATGATGAAAGGCAAGTCTCATGTTGTTTGGGCTTCTACACAAGTCTTATTGAGAGAACCCAGAAATGTATAAAATTTTCTTATTTTTAAATGCTTATAAATTTTTAACTTTATCTGTGGGCCATTCAAAAGATAACTATGGTCCCAAATATAGACTTAGAATAATTTATTTGGCACCTCTGGTCTAGGTGATTAATAAAATAGTTTACATGGATATAATTTGATTGTTGTCCTTGATTATAAGAATGATATAACTAATATTTAACAAGGACCCCAAGAATACACAGTGAAAAAAGAACAGTCCCTCCAATAAATGGTGTTCGGGAAAATTGGGTAACAACATGGGTAAAAAATTAGGTTGGAGACATAACTTACATCATATACAAAAACCAACTCAAAATGGATTAAAGATTTAATTAAATAAAACCATAACTTCTACAAGAAAACATTGGTCTGAGCCATGATACTTTTTGACAAGACTTATGACATTGGTTTTGCCATGATACTTTTGGACATGACACCAAAAGCATAGGTAACAAAAGCAGAAGTGAACAAGTGGGACTACATGAAATTAAAGTTTCTATATAGCAAAGGAAATAGTAAACAAAATGAAAAGACAATCTACAGAATATATGTATGTATGTGGGAGGATGTGCTTGCCAACCAGATATTCAATGCAGGGTTATTATGAGGTGTGTGGAGAACTCATAACTCAATTTTAAAAATAACCCTGTTAAGCAATGAGCAAATGACATAAATAGACATTTTTCTAAAGACACACAGATGGTCAACAGGTAAATGAAGGGTTGATCGGCATCACTAATTGCCAGGTACAAATCAAAATCACAATGACCTGTTGCCCCATCCCTTTAGGGATAGCTACTTTCAAAAAGTCAAAAGATGACAGGTATTGGTGAGGATGTGGAAAAGGGGGAACTTTTGTACATTGTTGGTAGAAATGCAAATTGCTATAGTTATTATGGAGGTAGCAAGGAGTTTCCTAAAAAAAAAAGCAAAAAGAGAGCTACTAGAATAGCAATCATGCTTCTGTGTGTATATCCATAGGAAATAAAATCAGTATCCTGAAGAGAAACCTGCACTCCTGTGTTCATTGAAGCATTACTCACAAAAACAAGGATATAAAGACAACCTAAATGTCCATTCATGGAAGAGTGGATAAAAAGAATGATGAATAGAATATTATGTAGCCTTAAAAAATAAGGGAACCCTGCCTTATTTGTGACTAGATGGATGACCCTAGAAGATATTATACAGGGTGAACTAGGCCAGGCACAAAAAGATATACTTCATGATATTACTAATACATGGAATCTAAAAAGATCAAACTCTTGGAAACAGACAGTAGGAGGGTAGTTATCAAGGGATGAGATAGTGGGGGATGGGGAGTTGTTAGTTAAAGGGTACAAACTTTCAGTTATAAGATTAATATGTTTCAAAGACCTAATATACATACAGCATAGTAATTATAGTCAATAATAATGTGTTGTATACTTGAAATTTGCTGAGAGAATAGATCTTAAGTAGTCTTACCGCATACATACAAAATATATAAATATAACTGTGGGTTGGCAGATGTATTAATTAACTTGATTATAGTAATCATTTCAAAATGTATACATATATCAAAACAACAGGTTGCACACTTAAATATAATACAATTTTCATTTTTCAATTATACCTAAATAAAGCTGGGTGAAAAAATACATAGCTAATGAATAAAATTTGCTAAGAGGGAGGTTCTCAAATGTTTTTATCACACACACACACACACACACAGAACTGTATGAGGTGATCGAAGTGTTAATTACTTGATTACAGTTGTCATTTCACAGTTTATAAGCACATCAAATCGTCACATTGTACACCTTAAGTAATATAATTTTTATTTGTCAATTATGCTTCAATAAAGCTGAAAAATACTTTACAATAGAAAAGGGAAATACATGGGAAGTGAACAAAATAATCTCTCAGAACCTCTAAACATCACACTGCCCAGTTACTGTCTACTCTGCAACCTCACATGTACCCTCAAACTTCTTGAACTCTTCCTTCCCTATCAACCCCTGACTGGAACACATCAGAGCCATGCTTGCACCAAGGTGTGCCTTTTCTCATCCTTTCTCATGTTTTCAGACTCACTTCTGGGCTTCTTTACCTTGAACTAGAGTCATTCTTTGTATCTGTCTCATCCTTTCCATGAAATTGTCATTAATCTGAGAGAAAAAGCAGCCTTGTTTGTGTGGTGTGTTCCGTAGTTTTTCCTTTACCCTACACAGCACATAGAACAACGTTCACAAAATCTTATTATGAGAAATTTCAAATACACGCAAAAGTAAAAAGGATCATATAATAAACCTTCATTATTCATCATCAAACCAGCAGTTATCAATGTGTTGCCAACCTTATTTTACTGTACCTCAATACCCTCTATATTTCCTGATTATTTTGATAGCTTTATATAAATGTAATATGGACATTATAAAATTTATTCATTTTGAGTGTAGAGTTCAATGAGTTTTAGTAAATTAATAACTTGTGCATCATCACAGTCCAGTTTTAGAACATTTCAATCAGCTCAACAAGTTTCCCCAGTGTCACTTTAATGATGATTCCTACTTTCACTCTCAATCCCAGGCAACAAATAAATTATGTTCTCCCTCTATAGATTTGCCTTTTCTGGACATTTAATATAACTTGTCATGTACTATGTCATCTTTTATGTCTGACTTTTGTACTTAGCATACTCTTTGGAGGTTTATTCATGCTATGTAACAGTATTCTGTTCTTTTCTATTACAAAGCAGTATTGCTTTGTATGGATGGACCACATTTTGTTGCCCATGACCTGGTGATGGACATTTGGATTGTAGAACTCAGTGTGTGTGTATATGATTTTATTTCTTTTGGGTACACTTTCAGGTGTGGAATTTTTAGGGAATATAGTGAGTTTATGTTTAATTATTTGGGGAACTGCCAAATGTTTTGCAGGTGTCTGTCTCATTTTTCATTCTGTAACTATGAATAAGCATTCTGGTTTTTCCTCATCTTCTCTGACACTTGGTATTGTCTGCCTTGTTGATTACGGCCACTCTGTTGGGTGTGTGATGATAACTCATTCTGAATTTTGATTTGCATTTCCCTGATAATAAATCATACTAACCATCTTTTTGTGTCTTATTAACCACTTACATATTTTACTTGATGGAATGTCAATTCAAATATTTTGGCCATTTATTAACCGTTTTTTGCACACTTATGACTGAGTTATGGGAGTTCTTTATATGTTCTAGATGCAAGTCCATTATTAAGTATATGTATGGTTTGCAAATGTTTTCTCCCACTCAGTGGTTTTTATTTTATATTTTATTTTATTTTTTCCTGTGGTTTTTCATTTTATTTATTATGAATCATAAGCATAAATGTAAGAGCTAAAATTATAATAAATATAAACTAAACAAAAACAAATGGAGCATAATCACTGTAACCATATTTAAGCAACACAAAAAAGTATATAAAAAAAGGAAAACAAAACTTAATGGAATTTCTACAAATAACAACCACTATGCCTTTTTTATGCATTTTTGGTGCTAATATACATTGTATTAACTGGATATTTCAATATTAAAAAAGACTTGAATAGGCATTTTCTAAGACATATATACAAATGGCCAATAAGTATATGAGAAGATATTCAACATCACTAGTCATTAGGGAAATGCACCAGGTAAATCAAAATCTAAATCACAGTAAGATACCACTTTGCATCCAGTAGGATAACTATTGTAAAAAAATAATAAAAAAGGAAAATGGGGAAGAAAAGAAGGAAGGAAGGGAGGAATGAAGGAAGGAAGAAAGGAAAAGAAAGAAATAAGTTTTGGTAAGTATGTATAAGAATTAGAACATTTGTACCTTGCTAGTGGGAATGTAAGACTATTTGCTCAGCAGTTGTGAAAAATAGTCCGGAGATTCCTCAAAAATTAGAATTATCATATGATCCATAAGTCCCACTTCTGGGTATATACCTCAAAGAAGTGAACAAAGGAAGAAGGGACTCAAACAGAAATTTGTATACCCATGTTTATATCAGCATTGTTCACAATAGTCAAAAGCAATACAATTGTCCATCAAAAGATAAATGGAAAGGAAAACAATTTTGACACGTGCTCCAACAACATGGATGAATCTTGAGGACATTTTGCTAAGTGAAATAAACCAACAAGAACAAGACAAATAATTCCTCTTATATGAGGTCCTTAGAGTAGTCAAATTCATAGAGGAAGTAGAATGGTAGTTTCTAGGGGCTGGTTTCTAGGGAAGTATAATGGGTTTCAGATGGGGAAGATGCACCACCAGTTCTGAAGATGGATGGTGGCGATGATTACTCAATAACGTGAATGTACTTATGTCATAAAGTTATATATTTAAAAATGCTTAAAATAGTAAATTCAATGTTATGTATGCTTACCACACTAAACTCATACATTCCAAAACCCAATGGCTTATTATAACATTTGTGTTGACCCTCCTGGGTCTGCAGGTGGGCTACAGTTTGTCAGCTGATCTAGAGGGGCTGAGCTCCAGCCTGAGACTTGGGACCACGCAGCTCCTCATGTCCCTTTCACACTCCTTGGACTAGCAGCTCCCAGGGGCATGTTCTCCTGCTCAATGACAGATGAGCAAGAGGATGCATGCAAGCGCATGAGGCCTTTTAAAACCTTGGCTTTGAGCTGGGCCATTTTCATTTCTGCCAACATTTCATTGGGCAAAACAAGTTATATGGCAATGTCCCATATCAATGGAGCAGAGAAATATACTTTGGGGGATATATTGCAAAAATTACATAGCAAATTATAATGATAACATATGGAGAGTAAAGAATTGAGAGTAGGAACCCAATCTACACACAGACATAAAGATATATTTATATAGTTTTACACAAAGGGCATCCGTTGTATCTAGTTTATTCTTGTTAAGTCACGGAAACAGAAGAGCCTGGCTTCTGGATTTAATAATGGCTCAATACCACCAAGTGTATCAATAAACTTAGATATGAGAGGAGGAATAAAACCAACAACTTCTTTGACTTTTGGTAAAAATCTGAATTCTTTTTTTCATTTGCTACTCTACACTTGTGAGTTTTCCTGGGAATCAACAACAGTACTTGTGATACAAGTAATCTACAAAGTAAATAAGAAACACTATAAATAGGTAACTTTCACTTTCTAGAACCTATAAAGGTATAGCAGTTATTCAAAGAGGGAAATTATTTTCAAAGTCCCTATGCTTCTAGATAAGATGGGCCACATAGAGAAAAATGGGCAATATTTTCAAGAAATTCTATAACCCCAAACGAGATAATTACTGTAAAAATAAAAGAGTTGACAAGTAGAGAAAGAGGTAGGAACATGACATTGTCTACTTGAGAAGGGCACTTTTATAAACTGTTTTCATTTGCCCAAGGTAAGAAACAAGAGAGAATCTTGGATCTAGTACATCCAGGCCAAATAAGAGCTTCTTCAAGTCTGAAATCTTTATTTTTCCACCTAGATGAAAAGACAGCAGGAGTTGGAAAAATAAATCTGTGGCATCGGATAGCCATGTTCCTATTAATGTGCAGTATAATGCCTTGATAAAAATGAAGTTCCAGTTTGGGGTCTGCTAGGTGCCTGACCTTTGCCCTGAGGGATATTGTGGGGAATTTTATTTTATAACAGTAATGCTGCAACCCTTTATCTTCCCAATGCTTTTGACACAAAGACCGTGGAATTAATTATATACTGTGAGCAACAACTCATGAATATTTAACATACTCATCTATACTTAATGAATAAATTTGCATTTTGACACTATTATTTAATGTGCTTTAAGGAAATACTGCTCATTACCTTTCAATTTTGTAGATTAGTTGAATGTAATCAGAATGATAAGGCAAGAGAGATATAGTATTATTTAAATAACATTGTTTTTTATTACTGCTTCTGCATCTTTGAGCACCACCCTCCTTTTCTTTTAAAAGCAACTGGGTTTATTCTATTCTGGCTATTCTGGCTTAATCATTTTGCCTCCATGTTCCTTGCAGAAAGGATATTCTTTATATTCATGGAAAAACAATGCAAATTAAATAATCAGAGTTTTGCTTCCCTCTGTGTGTTCTGCAACAGGGCAGTCTCCCACACAGACTATCCCCCTGGACTGGCAATCACTGCATCCCGCCTGAGCCAGCAGGCTCAGTAAGGGGGCTGCATGGCAGGCAGAGGGAGCTGAGGCCTTGAACTTCTCTCCAAAAAGTAGAATTCCAAGAAATCATGGCTCAGAAAAATAGGCTAACTGGTAAGGATGCTGTGGAAGATAAGCTTTTCTGCTTGTTTATTTGTTTTGTAAGCTGGTTCATTTTGGGTGTGTGTGTGTTTTCTCATAAGGAATAAATCTTGATTATGAGGTGGGTCCCTCATCTGCATGCCCACGTTAGGGAGTTTAGGCTGAGAACATGCCTCTAAGAATCCTATTTGCATGAAGGTCACATGCTCTTTCCAAAAGGAAGGGGACTTTGAATGACCAGGCTTTTAGGAATTGGTATTAAAGCTGTCCGACAAAGATGAAGGACAAAAATTGGACAAGGGAAGGAGGAACAGAAAACCAACTAAAGTCTAGATGTCAAACACTAGATGTAAGCTACGTGCTTACATATATAAATAATCTCATAGTGATCCTTACCTTGTGAGGTCTCCATTGTCATTATTTCTTTATACATGTGAAACTGAAGCTTAGAAAGGTTAATACAGATGCTGAAAAATGGAGCTTGGATTTGAACCCAGGTCTTGTTAAAACCTAAAATTTGGTAGCTGGAGACAGGTGAAAGGCAACCATACATTGATGTTTCTCTCCCTCCCTGCCCCTCTCCCTTCCCCTCTCTCTAAAAATAATAAATTCTTAAAAAAAAATTCACATGGTTTCAACAGTTCCCAACTAACTGGGGCTTTAAAGGGTTGAATGCAAAGGTCCCTTTCTTGTCCCGTCCTTGATCAGGTTCTACTTGATTGAAAACTCCAAGATGACAGGGACTACTGTATGCTCAACATTCTACCTGCAGCAACAGCAGAGTACTTGGCACCATGCAGATATATATATATATATATATATATATATATATATATCTGCGTGTGTGTGCGTGTGTGTGTGTGAAAGAGAGGGGGGGTGGGGAGAGAGAGAAATTTTCTTCATCTCAAAAAATGTGGTGAAAAATACTTACACCATGGTGGGAATTAAATGAGATGATTTATATAATGTAATTTTCACAGAGCCTAGAAAACAGAATGTTCAATAAATGGTGGTGTTAAAACAGATGTGTGAGCTACTCTGGGCTTCTGGGAAAAGGCTGAGGCCAGGTTTAAGTCCTGGTGATATATTGAGGTCCTTTTGGCCAAATCTAGAAGCTGTTCATTATCCCTAAGGCTAGGGTGAACCTAGTAAACCAAGTAAAGTGAAGTATGAAAAATACAGCAAAAGCAGATATAAGAAGTAGTTTTACCCTTAAGGCTAGATGTGAACAGATAAGATAGTCAACAGGCAGTAAGGACCAAAGCTGTCTTCATGTAGCTTGCCTGGCTACTCTCTGTGCCTCACAATCTGATTTCAGAAACACAAGTGTAGTGGAAATGGAAGAAAACATTTTCACAAACTTACCCCCACCTCACACCCTCACTCTTCTTTTCTTAGATGGAAGCATTCTAGCTTTCTGTTGTTTTAGTTCCAAGGTGTCATTTGTAGTACTTTAGAATTGTTGCCCCAAGAACCAGACAGGAATACAAGTAGAAAAGTACTATCTAATCAGATAGCACTGAAATAACTTCAAAATTATAACTGGTTGCTTAAAAAGCTCAGCACTTAATCAAGAGTTGAAAAAAGTTAACTGAACTCTGAGTGAAACTATATGACCCCTATTGACACAGAGACTAATTTTTAAAAAGGACTAAACATATGACTTGGATGAATGTAGTTCCTCCTAGAACTGCCCTGTAGTCGCAAAATCTTGTCCACTAAGTAACATTATCACCCTAGCAAGTCCAAGACAGCAAGTGTAACATGTATAAATTGCTGATCCAGTGACCTTACCTAACCAGAGATTAAATTGTCCCATAGCTGAGTGTCTTTTCAACCATGTGGACTTTTGGAAATAAGTACAGAATTATATAAGCAACTCAAATCTAAGCTTAAATACTGTTGTGTTAAATTTGAGCTAATTCATATTCTCTATTTAAAGTAATTATAGTATTTAAAATAACTTGGCATATTGAATCTGAAAGATTAGCCTTCTGATGCCGAATTTAAATCAGTAATTGATTTTGGATTTATGATTTAAGTTGAAATCTCTACAGGAATTTGACTATTTGTAAATAAATTGGAATGCTCATGTGAATGTGAAGTTTCCTATTTTTATAACATTAGATTATTAGGAATACTTAAGTATTTGGGAAGATTTGCTTGTTTAGGGTTTTAAGTATTCTCTTTCAGACATTTTAAATAATTAAAGAGAATGTCAAATGTATTAAGTATATATGTGAAGTTTAAAAGTTTAAGCATGTTTAATTAATTATATCTTTAAATGAGGTTGCTTGCTTACTTATTTTTTACTTTTAAAATACAGATTTTATTTATTATTTCCAGAGAGAGTGGAAGGGAGAGAGGCAGAGAGGGAGAGAGACATCAATATGTGGTTGCCTTTCACGTGCCTTCAGCTACAGACCTGGCTTGCAACCTGGTTATGTGCCCTGGCTGGGAATCAAACCAGCGACCTTCAATTCACAGGCCAGCACCTTATCCACTGTGCCACCAGCCAAGGTTTAAGGTCACTTGTTTAAAGAGCACATATCATTCAGGGTCCAATCAGAAGACAGAAATAGAAGTCACATAATAATTATCACAGGGAAAGTTTAACATAAAGAGTTATTACCTATAACAGGGATTGGAGCCCTGACTGGTGTGGTTCAGTGGCTTGGGCATCATCCCACAAGTTGAAAGGTCACAGGTTTGATTCCAGGTCAGAGAACATGCCTGGGTTGCAAGCCAGGTCTCCTGTTAGGGTCATGCAAGAGGCAACCAATCTATGTTTCACACATTGATGTTTCCCTCCTTCCCTCCGTTCCTTCTTCTCTCTCTTAAGTAAATAAAGTATTTATATAACAGGGATTGGAGTAAAAAGGGGTAGTCTAGTAAGGACTAAAGAGAACAATGAAGCATGTAGAAATGGAGATAGAAGAAGCAGTCTTACCTTTAGGGTAAGAGAGCACCCACAGTTGAGATCAGGACCTTCCTGGAAAAGGTTCATTATTCAGAGCAGTCTCTGTGTTGTTCTACTAGTGGAGCTTCCTGCAAATCCACCCGCTGGCACTGCCTGGAAATCCACTCACTAGGATGCCAGGAAGAGCTGTTTATAGAGTGTTTTTGCTAGGGGCACACACACCACAGGTAGCAGGTGCTGGAGTCACTGTCCACACTGCCAGAACCTGCAGGTGAACAAGCCACCTACTCTGAAAGGCTTTGGAGAAGCCACTCATGCCATAGTAGCTGGAACACTTGGGGAAGCTGCACATACTTCAGGAATCCTCCAAGATGAAGACACTGGAACCAGAAAGAAAACCCCTTCCTGCCATGGTTATCTCTCTAGCATCTGCTACTGACAAAGCCAGCATCATGCCAGATGACAAAGAAACAGCTGTTACAAGGACTTTTAGGATCAATTTTTGAAGAGCAGATAATGAAGGGTGGGCAGTGCAATTGACAGCAGTCACAGAGAATTGAGTCTGTTAATGTGAGTTAATGGGCATTAATCAATTGTTTTTATTTCATGTCCAAATTACTAAATTAGTAAATAGATGAACAATACTTTCCAGGTAAACTGAAAGGCTTAACTTAAAGAAAACCAGGTTTTTAAAATAATGATTTTAACATAGTAAGATTAACTTTAAACCCCGGTAACTATAAATAAAACCAATTTCTTTCTATGCTCAAAAGCCACCCCTGGATATTAAAATTTCTCATATTGACACTGGGGTCTCACTTATTCTGATGAATGAAATAAAGTGCAAACATCTAAGTTATTTTTTATATAAAGAGATAAGAATGGGGCAGAGGAACCAAATAGGATACTGGTGAGACTAGCAAAGTTTTGCCCACAAGGCTCAGGAACAACTGAGATTGTAAAAAAAATGTAAAGGAACAAACAGGATTTTTGAATAATACCCCTTTTATTGTCTTTGAGGAGATGCAAGGCCACATTTCAACTGCAGCATTTTTTTTACTGTTTGTTTTTTTTGTTGTTGTTGTTCCTGAATTATGTTTGCTTACCTAAAACATTATGAAAAGCTGAGTTATATGAAACCTTGTAATTTAACTGGATATCACTTTAAAAATTAAGTCTGACTAATAATCTATTTGAAAAGCAAATGCACTGCTAAGCCCTTTCCTAGTCAACAGCATCTCCAGCCACTCAGAATGCAGCATTTACTCCCTTATCTGTACATCACATGATACAGCCAGGGCTAAAGGGGTGAGGAAAAGCCTCTCAACTCATACAGAAAATAGGTTTCTATTGAATTTATTTTTCATTTTAGAAAAATGACAACATATGCAAGAAAGTATGAGAGATGGAATAAAAAAGAGGCCTGATTGACTCAAATGAGGAAAAATATATCAATGTAGACTTGTCATTACATATGTAATGGAATAAAAAGCAAAGATTGCCCTAGGGTCCAGAGTTTGCTTGGAGAACTTGTTCAGTCTCCAACAATAACCTATTTCTGGAGGATGGGAAATCCAAGATCAAGTGCCCAGTGGATGTGATGTTCGGTGAGGACCCATCTCCTAGTTTATAGGTGGTTGATTTCTGCCTGTGTGGTTACATGGCAGAAGACTCTCATATATAAGGCATTGGTAGGATTAATCCTTTAAAAATCTTCTCCCTTCTGGTCTAAGTTTAGAAGCAATAAAGACTGAGACCTGAAAGTCAGACAGATTATTGATAAAAGCTGTTTGTGGAGCCTCATGGCTAGGATCTACTGGCCAAGTGGACCTAGAACTACATTGCCCTCATTTAAACAGATTCCCATCCACAAACTTTGGAAGAGCTGAACAACCATAGACTTCCCCTGAAGGGCAGAGCAGAGCATAATTTATGCTTTCTGTCAGTAACTGCCACCAAAGGTCCCAGAGAGAGGCAAGAACTGGACCTTGTAAACTCAGCATCTCCAAATGCATCAAGTATTTGCATTTTCTTTTTATGGAGACATGAAGCTGGAGAAATTAGTTTCTCACCAAATATTCCTTAACCTAAATGTCATCCAAGGGTGTAGTTTATTCCCTAGGAAAAGAAATCAATCGTTTACTATCCAATCACAAGTTTAGATTTTGCCCCCAGAAGACTCTGAATTGGTCAGGGTAGGATAGTACAAGAATCATTCTATACTCAAGGCTAAAATCTTACTCTGCCATTTGGTTCCACAAACTAAATCATGCTCAGTCACAATGTCTGATTTAGCTCATTAGTGGTTCTGCAGTGAGATTACCTATCGACATGAAGACTGTGACATCTTCCCTTATGAAATCCCCAAGGAGAAATTGAAGTTCAAAAACTAAAGTCACAAAGAATCATGGACTGCACTGAATACTAGTCTTTTACCTCTCCACCAGACCCCTGCAAAACTACAAACTCAGAGAAACAGAGCAGATTGTTAACTACCTGAGGGCAGCCAGCTCCCAAAGAGAAACCGGAAGCATCATGTTATACCTGCCCTCTCCTTCTCCTAAACTCAGGAACCAGTGAGACTGTAGCAGAGCTCTCCAAGAAGAGAAGCCCAGGGGAGTAATTACACAGAATGGAATATTATTCAGCCATAAAAATGAATGAAGATCTCACACATGCTACCCTATGGATGAACCTTGAAAACATTATGGTAAGTGAAATAAACCAGACAAAAAAGGACAAATACTATATAATTTCATTTATATAAGATATCTATAATAGGCAAATTCATAGAGACAGAAAGTAGATTAGTGGTCACTAGGGACTGGGATGGGGAAGAGGCAGGATTATTGCTTAATAGTTACAGAGATTCTGTTTAGGAAGATGAAAATGTTTTGGCTATAGACAGTGATGATGGTTATACAACATTGTGAATGTAATTAATGTTCTGAATTAAATTATACCTTGAGAATGATTAAAATGTCAAGTTTTATATTATATACACTTTACTACCACCAAAACCACAAAAGAGTAAATAAATGGTAATTTATTATATGACTTCTTGTAAGAGCTCTGGGGAATAATGATGTAATGCAATTTCACTAAACATATGGGCTTATACCTAGAGACCATCTTGAACATAAGAATTCTGTTGAAGATTTTTTTTTCCATTGTCATGTCTAAATGTTCAACTTCCTCATGCCTCAAGCCAGCCTCTGTTTTAACTTTGGTTTTACCACTGCCTTCCTGTGTGTACACTCTTTCTCTTCTGAGTCCTTTATCCTGCTGGACATTAACCTTTTCTATCCTGAATGACCCTGAACATCTCAAATCTTTCTGATTTCCTTAGTCCAATATTGAGGACCTGGGATGAGCTAGAATGGGAGATGAGAGGTGTTTCAAAGGACCTGGGAAAGTAACAGGGAATTTCATGTGGGTAGTAGACGCATTACCAGTTCTGTTCTTCACTTAGGAGAGGAACAAAAAGAGGAAAGATAGCACCTGCAAATATTAACAGTCTAAAACTCCAAGTTACTGTAGCCTCGACTGAGTCATTTTTAGCTATAATACCTTCACTGATGGTCTCTGTCCATGCATGAGAGTGCCCCTGACCCTGGCTCCAAATGTGAGTTCTAAATGGGGACCACCATGCTGAGCAAGGCCAGAGAACTGCTCACTCCCACCTGGAGATGGTGGTTTCAAGGCTTTATTTGAAAAGTTTGTAAAACCTATGCTGAGAGGCCATGTACCTGCCTCAGAAGCAAAAACCAAAGAGAGAAAAGATGATTGCAGCAGTCAGTCTTATCAAGTAAAAACCCTGGCACTAAATTTTTTTCCTGAACTTATAATGAGCACCCAAAATAGCCTTCAAAAGTATGTGAGGAAGAAAATTCCTTCAAACACAAGGAACTGAAAAAAAAATTCTTCATGTTAGAAAATGCCTTTCAATCTTTGATTGAAATACAAGGTTTGATTTGCTCACCTGCTTACATATATTTTTCTTTTTTAATCTTAATATCAGAAAAACACAGTAGCCTTCACATAAATCTATATCTGGTAAAGGAGATTTATTATTATATATGCCAATGCTGGACCACACTATGGTTCCCGTAATATCAGCGTCTCAAGGTTAAGTAGGTTGTTAGCCATTGAATTCTAAAAATAAAAATATATTTCTTGAAATTTATTATGCTTTTCATGCAGCTGAAGGAAATTTTCTCCAGATTTGTAAGGTTCTTTAGATTGGTGTTCTACTCACTGACCTTAAACCCCATGGGTGAGCTCTAGGCTGCAGGATTTGTTGTTTAAACTTTGCAACTGACTGTAACTAAGATGATCTTTTTTCCATATGACCTGCTAATGTTGAAAATTCATCACCCACCAGCAGTGAGGTTAATAGAGGTATTCTGCCTGGTTCCAAGGAGAATCTAGTTCCTACCCAGCCCCAGGTTCATTTACCAAAGAAGATTACCTGCACCTGGTGATCGAATCATCATTTTGTAAGTCCACATTTTATAAAATTTACTAACTGCTGAAAGAATAACAATTTTATGAAATAAGTCCCTTCCCAGAAAGTTTTTCTGTTTAAATTAAGAAATTTTTATGACATCTCTCATCCTCTCTCTTCACTCTCTCACAACCCTTCATATACAGCCACCGCCTAAACTAATTAAGGAATTATTTACATCCTACTCCTTCGAGTGCTTTTGTATAACAGAGATACCATTCAAATGTGATAATGCATCAACCCTGATTCCATTTTAAGTTCCTAAATCTCCTGGGGAGGAGCTTTAATACAATAAATATATCCCGGGAAATATCACAGGTGATGGGCATTTAGTGAACAAAATAAGCAAGTTACACAAAAGGCTCAATACGTTTTGGCAGAGCTAGAAAATCTTGGAAATCATTTAGCATTTTAGACCAATTTCTCTGTTTTGAAAAAGAGGGGTGCTGAGGCCTGAGAATTGGAAAATCTCCTAATTCCAGTCTAGGCCAGACCAACATGCAGCCTTCACGGACTGGGCCCCACTGTGGATGGTGCGTTGCTCACTCACTCTCAGCACCCAGGCACATGCTACCTGCTATAGCTTAGTGACACCTTAACAAAAGGAAGATGCAATGAGACCGAGGTGGAACAGGAGTGAGCCCTTCCCTCACCTTCAGGATGAACAGGTCACTTGGGAGGAGCCTCTTGCAAGGCTACGTGGTTTGATAAATCTGTTCCGGCTCAAAACACAGAAACACAGATTCCAGCCATGTCTTTGGCACCCTGTGCTCTGCCTCTCTATGTTCCCCCTGCCAAAGTTTTCCCCACCTCAACTTCCAGCATCCCCAGGCAGGCCAGAAGATAAGCAAGTCACAAAGCATTTGGTTGCATTCATAAGAAAAAGAATTAAAATTTACCCTGTTGCTGCTACAGTAATCCAGGGGAAGAAGTTCTTTTATAAGGTTTACACTGGGCACAATGACTCCATTTCTTGCACTGAGTTGCTTTAGAGAGAGTTGCATTAATACAGTTAAAGTGGGTAAGAAATTTGGTGGAGTTGGTAAAGTCTATAAATTGAATTGGTCCAATGAGCTCAAGAAAGAAAAAAAGAGGGGGAAGAGGAAAAAGGGATGAGGAAGGAGGAGAGAGAGAGGGAATTTCTCAAATTTTGAAATCCAAACATTGATTTTTAAATTCAAGACACATATTCAGCCATATTTTTCCATTAAATACTAAGTAGAGTGCTCATCTAGTGCTGTCTCTGCCCATGCTGTGTGCCTGCCTTACTGGTAGGTAAGTTCTTTATGCTACTCGATCAAGATAACATTCTTCGGGGAGACTGCAGGGCAATTACCCAAGATCTCGAAATTCCCTAGATTGTATGGTGATT
Source organism: Noctilio leporinus (assembly GCA_004026585.1). Lineage (NCBI taxonomy): Eukaryota > Metazoa > Chordata > Mammalia > Chiroptera > Noctilionidae > Noctilio > Noctilio leporinus. Next base: position 361,921 of record PVIW01000189.1, on the reverse strand, counting down.
AGATTGGCCACTGTTCTGTCAAGAGTCAGATTGAGAGGCATGCTATTCACCCCCCATTGCTATATAAGATTGAAGAGGCATTAATTAGGTGGCTATAGAAACACAGACATCCTTGATAGCAGCCTACTGGGAAACCTGTGAAGGCTGATACTACACAGACTCTTCTTACAGGAGTTCCAGCAAGATGTGAGAGGAGTAAGTGGAGCTACACCAATCTCCTCCCAGGTCGCATCTGGAATTAGTTTTTTGGAGAAAAAGTCAGCTAGAATTATCAACACAACACCAGCTGGAAAGAGGTTCTCTAACCACAGACAGCAAAGTGGAGGCCGCTTCATCACAACGTGACTGGTAGCAATTGCCGAAATGCTAGAGGGATGGCTGGGCCCGCACTGGAGGCAGCAGCGGAAGGGACAGAGAACAGAACTACTAGGGTGACTATGGTGAAAATATATTGGCACCCACCTACCTTGGGCTCCAGCGGAGGGAGAGCAGAGAGGACTGGAGATGTGTGGGGAGAGTTTGCGGTGGTGGCTTGGAGGAGAGAAGTGAGGAGGCAGCTCTGAGGATCCCAGTGCTGACTCCTCGTCCACACCTCTGGCGGACTGCGCGCTGCGCCAAGTGACTTTCACATGAAGGTCCTCATAGCCCCGCCCACTGGAAGCAGTTTGCCCGCCCAGTGGTGCCTAAGCCTGGCGCCTGATCACAATTCTCTGATATACATCTAAATAAACCTCTCCTGCCCTGCCCTATCTGAGCATAGATACAATAGTGGGCACCTGAGAATGTATCTCTCACCCAGTAGCCCCTGGGCCTGATGGCTGATCACAAACTCATTGGATCACAGTTGAATCTTTCAGTCTACCTCAGTGACCCCTTAGACTGGCAGCTGATCACAGATTCATTGGATTACAACTGAATCTTTCAGTCGAACCTAGTGCCACCTGAGCCTGGTTGCTAATCACAGATTCATTCGATTACAATTGAACCTTGCTGTCTAGCCCAGTGGTGCCTGAGTCTGGTGGCTGATCACAGATTCATTGATTTACATCTGAATCTGTCTCACCAGGCTGCATCTGAGCTGGTGGCTGATGCATTGGATTACAATTGAACCTCTCTATCTAGCCCAGCAGGGCCAGAGTTTGGTAGCTGATTTATTGATTTACAACTGAATCATTCTGTCACCCCAAGCTGCATCTGAGCCTGGTGGTGGATCACAGATTTAGGGTTACAACTAAATCAATCCTTCCAGCCTAGCAGTTCCTTAGCCTGGCAGCTGATCACAGTCTGATTGAATTACAAAGAAACATAAAAATGGGGAGAAAAATAAACAGTCCATCACCAAAAGGAAAGGAGGAATCCCCAGAAAGATCACTAAATGAAACAGAGGCAAGCCAACTATCAGAAATGGAATTCAAAATAATGATGATGGAGAAGCTCAATGAGTTCAGCCAGCTCAAAGAAAACTACAAGCAACTCCAGGGAAGCTACAAGAAACTTACTGAGAACTATACCAGCATTAAAAAGGACATAGAAACTATCAGTAAGAGCCAGGAGGAAATTTCTGAATTGAAGAATACAGTAGAAGAAATCAACAGCAGGCTAGAGGAAGCAGAGGATTGGGTCAGTGAGCTGGAGGACAACCTAGAAAAATATTCCAAGACAGTGCAACAGAATGAAAAAGGCTGAACAAGAATGAAGAGCTTTTAAGAGAGCTGCAGGACAACATGAAATGCAATAATATCCATATCATAGGGATACTATAAGGAGAAGAGAAACAAGGAATGGAAAACCTGTTCAAAAAAGTAATGATAGAAAACTTCCCTAACATGATGAGTAAAAATGTTACTCACTTGAGTAAAAATGTTACTCAAGTTCAGGAGGCACAGAGGATCCCAATGAGGATGAATACAGACAGATCTACTCCAAGACACATTATAATTAAAATGTCAAATTTCAAAAACAAAAAGAGAATCCTAAAAGCATCAAGAGAGAAACAGTAAATAATATATAAGGGGGCTCTGATAAGGTTATCAAATGATTATTCAACAGAAACAATACAAGCCAGGGGAATGGCAAAAAATATTACAAGTAATGGTAAACAAAGAGGTAAACAAAGGCCTGCAACCAAGAATACTCTACCCAGCAAAGCTCTCATTCAAAATGGAAGGAGAAATAAGGAGTTTCCCAGACAAAAGAAGACTAAAAGAATACATCTGTACCAAACCAGCACTGCAAGAAATGTTAAAGGGTCTGCTTTTTAAAAAATGAAGAAACAGAGATAGACAGAGAGGAACACAGGTACAAAGGGGGAAAATGGCAATAAATAAGTATCAATCAATAATAAGATTAAATGTAAACAGATTAAATGCAACAATCAAAAGACATAGGATAGCTGAATGGATAAGAAAACATGACCCACATATATGTTGTCTTCAAGAGACCCACCTGAGGACAAAAGATTGACACAGATAGAAAGTGAAGGAATGGAAAAATATATATCAAGCAAATGGACATGAAAAAAGTCTGGGGTAGCAATACTTACTTCAGACAAAATAGATTATATGATGAAGGCAATAAAAAGAGACAAAGAAGAGCATTTCATAATACTTAAGGGAACAATCCATCAAGAAGATATAACTCTGGTAAACATATATGTACCCAACATAGGAGCTGCCAAATATATAAGGAAAACCTTGGAGGACTTCAAGAAGGATATAGACATCAACACACTAATAGTAGGGGATTTTAATACTCCATTATCAATAATGGACAGGTCTTTCAAACAAAAAAATACTAAGTGTATTATTGCATTGAACAACACTCTAGAGGAAATGGACCTGATATATACAGAAGCTTTCACCCCAAAAGAAGCAAAATGCACATTCTTTTCAAATGCACACGGAACATTCTCTAGAATGAATAGCCCACATGGTAAGTCGCAAGACAAGCCTCCACAAATACAGGAAAATTTAAATCATACCAAGCATCTTCTCAGATCACAATGGCTTGAAACTAGAAACCAATCTCAAGGGGAAAAAATGAAAATACGCTAACTCAGGGAGACTGAATAACATGCTTGTTTAAAATTTTATTTTATTGTTGTTGTATTATATCCATCCCCCTTTTTGCTCCCCTCTGTCCCCCTCTAAATAACATGCTTTTAAATAAGGAATGGGTTAACAATGAGATCAAAGATGAAATCAAAAAGTTTCTGGAAACAAATAGCAATGAATACACAACAGCCCAAAACCTATGGGACACAGCAAAGGCAGTCCTCAGAGGGAAATTCATAGCAATACAGGCCTACCTAAAAAGAATAGAAGCTTATACAAACAACCTACCCATAAAGCTGCAAAAACTAGAGGAGCAACAACAAAGCCCAGAGCAAGTAGAAGGAAGGAAATCATCAAGATCAAAGCAGAATTAAATAACTTAGAGACTAAAACTACAATTCAAAGAATCAATAAACCCAGGATCTGGTTCTTTGAAAAAATAAACAAAATTGATGAGACTTTAAACAGACTCATCAGGAAAAATAGAGAGAGGACCCAAATAAACACAATCAGAAACAACAGAGGAGAAATCACAACTAATACTTCACAAATACAAATGATTGTAAAAAATTACTACAAACTACTATATGACAAGAAATATGACAACCTGGGTGAAATGGAAAAATTTCTGGAAATATATAATCTACCAAAACTGAATCCAGAAGATGCACAAATCCTGAATAGACCAGTAACAACTAGTTAAATTGAAGAAGTAATCAAAAATCTCCCAAAGTACAAGAGCCCTGGACCAGTTGGTTACACAGGTGAATTTTACCAAACAGAGAAGAACTACCTCCTATCCTTCTCAACCTATTCCAAAAAATCCAAGAAAATGGAAGACTCACAAACTCTTTCTATAAGGCCAATATTATTCTAATCCCAAAACCAGGTCAAGATACATCTGAAAAATAAAACTAAAGACGAATATCTCTGATGAACATAGATGCTAAGATTCTCGACAAAATATTGACCAACCAGATCCAGCAATACATTAAAAAGATCATACACCATGATCAAGTGGGTTTCATCCTAGGGATGACAGGATGGTACAACATTCCCAAATCAATAAATGTAATACACTACATCAACAAAATGAAAGACAAAAACCATATGATCATATCAATAGATGATGAAAAAGCATTTGATAAAGTACAGCAACCATTTATGATCAAAACACTCAGCAAAATGGGAATAGAGGGAGCATACCTCAACGTCATAATGGCCATATATGAGAAATCTGAAGCCAACATCATACTCAATAGCAAAAACTAAAAGCTTTCCCCCTCAGACCAGGAACAAGACAAGGCTGTCCACTATTTCCACTTCTGTTCAACATCATTTGGGAAGTTCTAGCCATAGCAATCAGAGAAGAAAAAGGAATCAAAGGTATCCAAATTGGAAAGGAGGAAGTCAAACTGTCATTATTTGCAGTTGACATGATAGTGTACATACAAAACCCAATAGACTCCACCAAAAACTTACTCAACCTAATAAACAAATTTAGCAAAATAGCTGGATATAAAGTCAATATCCAGAAATCAAAAGCATTTTTATATACCAATAATGAAATATCAGAGATAGAAGCTAGAAAACAAATCCCATTTACTATAGCAACAAGAAAAATAAAGTACTCTAGGAATCAACTTAACCAAGGAGGTAAAAGACCTGTACTCAGAAAACTACAGAAGAACTATTAAAGAAAGAAATGAAGGAATATACAAATAAATGGAAGCATATACCATGTTCATGGATAGGAAGAATTAACATCACTAAAATGTCCATACTACCCAAAGCAATCTATAGATTCAATGCAATCCCAATTAAAATACCAATGACAGACTTCACAGAGATAGGAAAAATACTTCAAAAATTTATATGGAGCCAAAAATGCCCACAAATAGCCACAGCGATCTTGAGAAAGAATAACAAGGTAGGAGGAATCACAATACCGTACATCAAACTATACTACAAGGCTACTGTAATCAAACTATACTACAAGGCTACTGTCATCAAAACAGTCTGGTACTGGCATAAGACTAGACATAGAGATCAATGGAACAGAATAGAGAGCCCAGAAATAAACCCAGGACTCTATGGTCAATTAATACTCCACAAAGGGGGAAGGAACATAAAATGGAGTAAAAACAGTCTCTTCAACATGTGGTGTTGGGAGAATTGGACAGCAACATGCAAAAAAATAAAACTAGATCACCAACTTACACCATACACCAGAATAAATTCAAGATGGATAAAGGACTTAAACATAAGCATTGCTACCATAAAGGTCCTGGAGAAAAATATAGGCAGTCAAATTTTAGATATCCTATGCAGACATATGTTTACTGATACTTCTCCAAGGGCAAAGGAAGTAAAAGAACAAATAAACAAATGAGACTATATCAAACTGAAAAGTTTCTGTTCAGCTAAAGAAAATACCAGCAAAATTAAAAGGGATCCAATTGTATGAGAAAACATATTTGCCAATGATACCTCAGACAAGGATTTGATATCGAAAATACATAAAGAATTTACACGACTCAACACCAGGGAGACAGACAGCCCAATTAAAAAATGGGCAAAGGACCTGAACAGACACCTCTCTGAGGAAGACATACAAAGGGTCCAAAGGCATAGGAAAGAATGCTCAACATCAACATCACTAGCCATCACAGAGATGCAAATTCAAACCACAATAAGATACCACCTCACACCTGTCAGAATGTCAATCATCAATGAATCAACAAACAAGAGTTGGCAAGGATGTGGGGAAAAGGGAACCCTGGTACACTGTTGGTGGGAATGTAGGCTGGTATAGCCACTATGAAAAACAGTATGAAGTTTCCTTAAAAAACTAAAAATGGAATTGCCTTTTGATCCAGCTACAAGGACTACAAGTCCACTACAAGGACTACACCTGAAGAACCCTGAAACACCAGTTCATAAGAACCTATGTACCCCTGTGTTCATAACAGCACTATTTACAATAGCCAAGTGCTGGAAATAGCCTAAGTGCCCATCAGTGGATGATTGGATCAAAAAACTTTGGTACATTTACACAATGGAATACTATACAGCAGAAAGAAGGAAGGAACTCCTACCCTTTGCAACAACATGGATTTTCACTAAGCACTCTTAGGCTTAGTGAAATAAATCAGTCTGTGAAAGACTAATACCGTATGATCTCACCCATTTCAGGATAATAATGAACAAAACAAACAAACAAGCAAAATAGAACCAGAGACATGAATACAATGAATAGACCTTCAATGGGCGGAGGGGAGGGGAGGAGGTGGGAGGAGGAGGCAAAGAAGGGGAGCAATTTAGTCAAGGAACTAGCATGGAAGAACCAAGGACATGGACAACAAGTGGGATTGACCTTGGCGGGGAATGGGTGGGTGGGGAGGGGGACTGAGGGGAGGAAAAAGGGAATGGATTTAATACAACAACACTACAATTAAATTTAAAAAAAAGATAACATTCTTGGATAGGTTATTTAACTTTATGCTGGTTTCCAAACTGTGGCAGGTTGCATCATAGCTATATGTCATAGTAATCATTTCCAACCAGCCTTTAAAACATGAAGTAGTCCTGAACTAGCTTTCCCGATGAACCTCAGGAATGGCTCCACTCAGGTCTGTCATTGTGTATCCTAGTCTGATCCCACTGTTCTTCTCAGCACAGAATGATACCTATGTCCCTGTATCAATATTCATGGCAACACAATCATCTCAAGTAAAATTCTTTCCTTCCAGCATTCACTGAAACTAATTTCAGACTCACTTAAAATTCCATTACAAACACAAAGGAACTTCTAGGCCGACTGCAACCTGGCTGTTCATTCATGACAAGGAGGATGGTCAGAATGAGTAAGTTCCTACCACCTTTGCACTAGCATTATTCTGATGTGATTATTCAATATCTAAACATTGCACTTCTGTTTCAGAGATCGCATGACAAACTGAGACTATGTTTTCTCCAAATGCTCATCAATGAAAGACATTTAAGACTGAAGCTGACTACCCTGATGGAAACCATATTATGACCTTTGGAATGGAAGGTTGGATTTGAATGCTATCTTTCATTCACTCAATAACTGTTTGCTGATGGCCTACTGTTTTTCAGGCACTTTGCTAGGAATTCTGTCACTGGCATCCCTGGACATGTTATTTGTTATTTACTATTTCCATGCTTTATTGAGTCTGGGGCCCTTTTGCAGGACCAAACTCCCAGCCTCAGAGCCCCCAGTGCCATCTTTCCTACAAAGGTGTGTGTGTGTGTGTCCCTTGTCTAATAAGTAGATACAGGCACAGGTCAGCCCTCTAGAGCACTTCCTGCTATTAAGTCTCTCTTCCAACCTCCTTCCATTACATACTGTAGACAAATAGAAGGTGATTCAAGATGGACGAAGAAGTGGAATCCTTTTAGCCCTTAAATACTCATACTCATGTCAATATTCCCACCTTTAAAAGTTAGCCAGAGAAGCAAATAGGCTGGAGAAATCGAGGGTGAACCAATTTATGCGTATGTAAAACTCTTGAACATCTGTATGTTCATCCTTAATGGTCATGAAAACCTGCCTCTCCAGTGCTGGGGTCATTTACTTGACATATGTGACCCTAACCAAGTCACTTAACATCCCCAAGTAGCTGTGGAGCTTACTGATGTTTTCTTCATCACCATCATCATCATCATCATTGTCACCATCACATTATCTGAATCTGGATTTCCTGGTCAGAAAGAACATGATTTGGAGACTGCGCGCAGGCAGTCTGGGGCAGTTTGTGGGTAGTCAGACTGGTGGGTGAGGTGTGAAACTCCATCTTCACTGATTGCGCTCTCGAACATGGGAAGTCTGTCTGGTATAAGTCAGTCTATGTGAATGCTTCCCTGAACCAGCCTAGAAATTTAGAAATGAATGGGAATCACAATAATCTTAAACACTCGGCCTTGTTAATGGAGCATAGCAAAAGCTCCTCATTTTTTAAAAATCAATGACAACTGAACTGGTCACTGGACTTGCCAAAGAAAACCACAGGAGCCCCCACTTCAAGATAGTCCCAAAACACATGGGGCAGTGAGAGTGGAGCATTCAGAAGGGTCTCACTGTAGTTCACATTCATGGATGAAGCTGATAGTAGAGTTCCAAGCCCTACTCCTGCTCAGAAAAGTTCTCCAGAGGCCGCATAATAGTCTAAACCCTGGAGCAGTTGCACATTTAGGCAGTACAAGTAGCTAAGTGCCAAAAGGAAGAGCATTTTCATGTCCCTTCTCTATACCCAAGGTACAAAAATTCATTTTCCCAGAAGGATGGTATCGGGGGCACTGATGATCAGAGCAGGGTGCTCTAATCTCCTCCATCTGGTCAATGAGGCCTCTATTTGCAACTGGACAGGCGAAAGGCTCATGGTGTTTTCTCAGCTCTGAGTGCTTGCTTGGGTTTGTACAGCTAATGGGTGTTTCTGAGAATATGTTGTCATAGTTTCCAGTTTTCACTGCTAGGAACTGGGAAGATCCTCATGGAGAACTGAGTCAGTCTAGTGGGTGAGCATCAAATGGGGGGAATATTGTGCATAGGATCCCAGATTGTACCCGACTGTGTGGGAATATACACATATTGGGTACCCTAAGTCTTCTATAGTAAAAGTATATAGAATGAAAAAGCTCTTACAATGTAATGAGACTTAGTGTCTAGGCCCTCTGGGTGGGCACATTAGAAACCAGTTTGTTAGCCTTGAAAATTAATATGGCTGACATAAAATAATTTAGATTGATAGACAAGATTTTTAGGTGGAAGATTTGGTAAGCTACCAAACCAGCCTTTTTGAGTAACAACCTTCTACTTTGGTAAGACAAAGATCCTAGAAGAGACTATGGGGGCAACTCACACACCCGCAACATGCCCTCACCTAAGCAAGGTGTTGTTCACAACGCCTGTGCCATCCCGTCCCCTTCTCAGGTAATCTACCAAGTCTGCATCTCTCTCAACAAGCCTAGCCATGCCCTGTGCGACCTGGCCTCAAGCTGGCCACTGTTGTCCTCGAGGGGTGGGCACCTCTCCCAAGGACAGTCCAAAATAGAGACCAGCCGCCCATGATGCATGTGGCCAGGCTCAAAATATTTAGGTGATCTGGGCCAATGAGATTTTTAAATAAAATATTCAGAACTGGGAAGCTAAGAGTCTATTTTAGTTTACCTGGACCACAGCACAGAGAATGATGCAGGTTCAGGGAGCAGAAACATAAGTAAGAAGGTGACAGTGGGAGAGGGGACTGGGGCAGCTAAGAACAGAAAGAAAATGCTGCCCTGAGGGAGGGAGGAAATGAAACAGAGTCCAAGCTATTTCTCCTCCCACGCTGTTCCTGGAGTACACCGTCTCTCAGCACGCTCCTCCATTCTTGTCGTGAGCACACACAAATGGATTTGAAACTCTACCTCTGGTCACTGCGGGGACTGGTGGGCTGGCTTGTGCCAGGTGGCCAATGGGGAGGTCTGGAGGAATGTTTCCCTTTCAGTTCAGGCTATGTGGGAGTGACTAGTCTCACACTCCCTGATTTTATTTTCCACTCCGCACAGGTGGAAACCGCTCCGCTAGCACACTCTTGACGTTAAATATATGGTTCATGCTTTCAGGTCAGCTGGTAGAGAGCAGCAGCCTTTACCCTAGACACTGTATGATCCCAGACTTATTAGAGTTCGGAAATAATCACTTTGGAAATATTTTTTTTACTGCAGCCTCCACAGCAATCTCATTTTTCTTCCTGAGGGACACATTTTAAAGAGCCAGATGCCTGCGCTGCCGCAGAACTCTGTTCCTTCCCCGCCCCCACAGATTAGCTCCAAACTCTTTCTTTTTATCCAGAGAAAACACTTATGCACATTTATTTAGCACTATCCCAAATACCTCACTTGGTTCTCGCACTATGAGGTGGTGGAAGCACATAATTTGTCACAAATTTAAAATAAGGGACCTAAGGCACAGAGATGTACAGTGACTTACAGAAAGTCACACAGCACTGAAAAGAAGTGGGGATGTGAACCCAAAGGTAGCTAGTTCGATTCCCCAGCCAAGACACATAACCAGGTTGCAAGCCAGGTCTCCAGCCAGGTCTACGGCTGGAGGTGGGTGAAAGGCAACCATACGTTGATTGTCTCCCTCTCTGCCTTTCTCCCTTCCCCTCCCTCTAAAAGTAATAAAATCTTAAAAAAAAAAAAGAAGAAGAAGAAGAAGAAGAAGAAGTGGGGAATACCTGAATAGAGGACTTTTAAGGCATATTCAGTGTCTTTTCTGCAACAACAGAGGATGTCTCTGATTCTATTTTATACCAAGGGTTTTCCATTAAACAGTGCCTAAACAGTGCCATTAGGTTGAACCAAAAGTCCTTTGCCTTTGGATAGAATATCTTTAGAGCACATGTGTATGTTGAAGAAAAGGTACACAATGCAGCACTCTCTATGCATCTGCATAAGCCAACAAAAGGCAAACCCATGACCCTGAATTTTCAAAATGTTAAAAAACTTTGAAGTATTCATAGTGTTATTTGTATACATTCAATTACTCATTTTAAAAAATATATCCTTAATGGCTCTGGATGGTGGCACAGTGGATAAGGCATGGGCCTGTAAACCTAAAGGTCACTGATTTGAGTCCCCAGGCAGGGCACATAACCAGGTTGCAAGCCAGGTCTCCAGCCAGGTCCATGGCAGGAGGTAGGTGAAAGGCAACCATACGTTGATGTTTCTCTCCCTCTCTGCCTCTCTCCCTGCCCCTCTCTGGAAATAATAAATAAACTCTTAAAAAATGTATCCTTACTGAATAACTGCTATGTGCCAGGCATTATTGTACCAGTTAGGAATGAACATAAATAAAATGAGATGTCCCTACCTTCATGGAATTTTCATTTTGGAGGAGAGATAGACAATAATAAGGAGTTAAATAAAATCACATATTGATTAGTGCTGTGGGAATGAAAAAAAAAAAAAAGAGCATACTAAAAAATAGAGAGTGACAGGGAGATCATGAGATGGTTGGTCAAGGGCTGAGAAGGTGGCCTTTGTGTAGAGACCTGAATGAGATGCAGCAGTAAAGCACATGACAGCATGGAAGAGAGTTCCAGGTAGAAGGAACAGCAGCTGCGCCACTCTGAGCTGGGAAAATGCTTATTGCGTTGGGAAAGCACAAGGAAGCCGGAGTGGCTGGAGCTGCATATTTCAGGGAACAAGTAATAGGAAATGAAGAAAGAGCTTTAGCTAGCTAGGATTATACAGGTCATAGTGAGGACTTTGGATTTTAGTGTAAGTTTGATGGGAAGAGAGCATGACATTATTTGGTTTATGATTTAAGGGGATCACTCCCAGGGGATAGTTGGAGAAAAGGCAGTAGGATGTAGGAATGAATGTAAGAACACAGTGAGAAAGCCACTGCAGTGGTCAAGGCAAGAGAGGACGATGCTGTTCGTGGCTCCCATTGGCACACAAATATACTGCTATTTCTTTTATTTCTCCTGACCCCCTGATTCCCACTACCTATGGCCTGGCATCCTTTCTCTCCTTTGCAGAAAATATCCTCCAAAGGGCAGCCTATATTCACTGTCCCCAATTTCTCTGCTCTCATTCTCTCTTAAACCTGTAACATTCATGTCTTTGTGAACCACTACCCCTCCAAATCTCCTCCTGTCAAGGTCATTCCTGGCATCCATGTTTCTATAATCCATGATCAATTCTTGGTTTTTACCTTGCCCAGCAGCAGCCAGGGTTACCATGTACCGCTGTGCAGGCTGTGCCTGCAGAAAGCGTCTGGAAGAGGGGCTGGGGGAGGTGGCGAATTCCAGTCCACGCTGCACTGTGGAGCTGCAGGTTTGCAGGAGCACATCTCCTGAGGGAAGGTGCCTTTTGCTACTGCACACAGGCACTGTACTGACAGCAGCAGTAAACCTGTCAGCAGCAGGTGACATAATCAATCACCTTCCTCCTTAATACACTTTCTTTCCCTGATTTCTAGGTCCCCACACACTTGGTTTTCCTCCCACCTCACTGGTTGCTCCTGTCAGTCTCTTTCCCTAGTTCTTTATCTTCTCTTGGTATAGATAGTCATGTTAGAATGACAGCAGTTTAGTTTCTTTATTCCCCCCACACTTAGACAGACTTATATGATACCATCCAGTTCCTTGACTTACTTCAAAGCTATCTGTATGTCCACGATTCCAAAAGTCATATCTCCGGCCCAGACATATCTTCTGAGCTCTCCCTGAATCCCAAGCTTTTAAATCCAACTGCACGCTCAGCATCTCCATTGGGATGTCTTAGAGATACCTTAAATGTAACATGCACCAAACTGAAACCTGATCTCTGCCTCCTGAAATCTGCTCCACCCACCATTTTCCTACCTTCACACCAAGCGCCTCAACTGAACTGCATCCCACGTTCACCGCCCTGGTGATGCCCTGGTGACGCCCTGGTGTGAGCCACAGTCGCACCACCACCGTTGCCTGCTTACCTGCAGTGGCCTCCTCTCCCACCCTTGCCGTCTGTTCTGATTTTGACATCGTAGTCAGGCGGTGCCTGTGAAATGGTGTCACTCTGCTGCTCAAAACATTCCAGGGATTCCTACTTTCCCTTAGAAAAAAAAACACCAAAACTTGTTATCCTTTCTCTTTGCTCCTCTGATCATGTCCTACTACTCTCCTCTACATCAAATCTCCAGCTACCTTGCTAGTCCAGTTACTTTCCAGCCGTAGGGCCTTTGCATTTGATGTTTCCCTTGCTAGGAACACGTTTTTTTTTTATGTGACTCGATCTCTCACCTTGTTTAAGACTTTATCTACAGTTTGTCTTTTGAAATTACTACTCTTTAGTCTTCCCCTACTTCCCAGATATGCTCTATTCCCTTTATCCAGCCTTATTCCCTCCCACAGAACTTACTGTTTTCAAGCATTTAGTTATCATGCTTCACCTGTGGTCTGTCGCCCCCAAACTGCAACTTCACTTCTTTGAAAGCAACAGGTTTGTCTGTGTCCTAATGAAGCTCAAGGTCTAGAATAGAGTCTTGCATGTAATACGTATTCAAAAAAAATTATTGGATGGATGAAAGAATGAGACTATGTTATTAAATTCTGCCTAATTTTTATTCCAAATATGTCCCAAAATGTAATACTAAGCAGTCATGTAAGCTGTTAGAATATTTAATGACTTGGAAAGCTATTTACAATCTAGTACTAAAATTTCTTACAATCAGGTTTCAGAGGACTAGGTATAATATGATACAATTTTTAAATTTAAACAGTGTACATATTTGCAAAAAAACTGGAAGGAAATACTTATTTAACAAAATTTGCTCCAACGCCTACTATGCACCAGGCATTATGCCACTCAACTGTCCCTGGGGTGAGATTATAAACAGCTTTTATATCTTCTATATAATTATCTGTATTTTATGTACTTAGACCCCAATCATCTATTAACTGTATAATAAATATAATTAAGCTGAGTGTTTTTATCTGCTTATGTGCTTTTGAGTGGTCTGTCTTTGGGCAGCACATTTTCAGGATACAGTATTCATAGAAGAGGCTACAAATGGAGCTCTCTCTTCAATCCCACTAACTAGAGAGAATCCCAGATTTCATTGCCTGTTCAAGTAATGGCAGGAATAGCTGTGACATCAGCAATCAACATTCCTCCAGCAACAAAGGAGATATTCTAGGCAATTTGTAGACAACTGGGATAAGAGCACACGTTACACTGTCGCCACCACTCCTGGTCTTAGCATTTTAATTGCTTGTTAATAAGACACTTTGGAAAGCCTTGGGCATAAGAGAGACAATTCACGTTGCATTCCAGTATAATTGTCTTGTATTCATTAAATCACTGCCAACTTGAACATGATTTCCTTTGTAAGAGGGTGCACCATTATTTGAACAGTAAATTCTGTGCACAGGTTTGAAGAGCAAACTTTACCTGGTGTTTATCCCCTTGGGGTATTTCTATAACATGCTATTTGAAGATTCCTCTATTTCAATTTTTAAAAACCTCCGTCTGCAGATGTTGAGTCAGGCTGTGAAAGTCTCAGCATTGGAGTGGGACAGATGTTTTTCAGTGCAGATTTTTTCACTGTCACTTTGTGCTTTGTTATATCAGTCAGATAATGAAATGATTAATTAGCTCATTTCTTTTTGCCACAGGATCATTTTATAAAATGGTAAATTGAAAGCTTTGAAAATAGACATCTGCATTTGGCACGCAGGTCTCTAAGTCCAGGTGTGTCTTCTAGCCCTGCTTGTTTCATTGAAATGAGGGGTTTCTGTATAGGCATCTGTTGCCAGGAATGGTGAGCACATCAGCTCTCCTCCCTGAGCAGCCCAAATATCACTTATTTTATCTGTAAATAACCAGTGGGGGTGAGGGACAAATCAGCAGCTTGGGCCTAGTTTCTGGAAAATATTTCCAGTGAAGTTCACTGTAGGCTAAGCTTTGTTTCTCAGTTGACACCAACCCCTGTTGACTATCTTACAGTGAGAGACCCAGTAAAAGAATTAATGCAAATATAGTTCACATTGTCCAGTGTGATCTAGTCCCTCAACTTCTCCAATCTTAAAATGAGATCATTTTTCTTTTCTTTTTTTCAGTGTATAGTTGCCTTTCACCTGCCTCCAGCCATGGATCTGGCTGGAGACCTGGCTTACAACCTGGTTATGTGCCCTGCCTGGGGAATCGAACCAGCGACCTTTGGGTTCGCAGGCCGGCACCTTATCCACTGTGCTACCAGCCAGGGCTGAAATCATTTTTCTTTACTCCATCTATCTCATCACCCCATTGCTCCAGCCTTTGCAGTTTGCTCATTCCACAGGTGACATGCTCAGCCAGCCACCTGTCCAAGTTTCATTTTCTTTTAGCCTCCTTGGCCCTCATTGTGAACAAGAGTGTTTTTCGAATAAGAGAGAATTTTATTCAGTGCGAGCTTCTCCCCCACCCCCACTCTTGTCCCTCTCCCCGTGACTGGCAGGTAACTTGTTCAGGAAAAAGCTAGCAGAGAAATCAGCTGACATATTGCCAGAAGTGGCCAGTTAAAAAATAAGACTTTCTCAGGATGTTGCTATAACTATGTTCTGTTGGAAGAGACATTCTTTCTGCTAATAAGGCTGTTGGGTTAGGAGATGCCAGAGAAAGTAAGAGCTCAGTGATGATCACTTTTGTGCAGCCCTGGGTGATGGGGCGGGTGGTGATCAGCTGATTACACTACCGCATTAGAGCATTTGTTTAATGTACTCAAGGTCAAGGCAGTCTGCTTCACGGTGGTACTAGACAGGAAACTCAAAATATTATGTGTGCCAGCCACAAGTGCCATGATTGATTTTTTGTTATGGAATTAATCTGTCAAGAGTTGCAGCTTCAGGTTTGCTGCCGTGAATTATATGTCCGGTTCAGCTGGAAGACACAGTGCTGGAGAACAGGGCTAGGCCGTCTTTGGCTCTTCACTTCAATCAGAGCTGTGTTAAGTGCTTGCTACAACTGCTGTTGATTGGGAGGGAGATGCGAGGACTGGGACCAAATGTCATTCATTTAAATTGCAATAAAAAAGACTCCCCTCCCCCATGTGACAACCAGACCAGATGAGGATGAAAAGAGTTGGATTGAGTTTCTTAACCTCTGGATCCAGCTGCAGAGACTGATTTAATGTATCTGGGTGGAGTACAGGGACCTACATTTTAACACACATCACAGGGGGTCCCCATCCTCACTCGTAAAAGAGGTGTAAGGTGTTGGGACTTCATTGTGGTTGATGGTGAGTCATTAGACCAAGAATTACCTTGTCGTACTGTAGACTGGTGGGAAGCCCTTGAGGTGTTAGGCAGGGGTGACTTGGCATTTTAGAAGGAAGACTCAGTCAGTTGTACACAAGTGGATGAGAGATAAAGAAGACTAAGGTGATGAGGACAGTGAGGAAGCAGTTGGCATGGGAATTACTGCATTATTTCAAACATTGAACCAGGCTGCCATCCTGTCCCTGCATAGTTTCATGTTCAAAGTAAAAAGATGGGTTCACCATGACAGAAAGCAAATCAACCTTGATTTTGTGTACATCACACCTTAAAGTCATTTCATAGACTAGACATTTTTGAAATAAATTTAATTTTGATTCCCATCTCCCTCTCCTTTCCACCTCCCTCCTTGCTGCTTCTAGTTGTCCAAGTACTAGTTTGTAGGGAGCTATTTCAGGAGGTGGGAGGAGTAATAAAATAATTATATGAATAATTGATAAAACAAGCTATTCATTACTATCTGAAAGAGGGTGGTTAAAAAAAAGTTTGAAGCCCTGGCTGGTGGCACAGTGCATAAGGCACCGGCCTGCAAACCCTGATTCCCCAGCCAGGGCACATAACCAGGTTACAAGCCAGGTCTCCAGCCAAGTCCATAGCTGGAGGCAGATGAAAGGCAACTGTACATTGATGTCTCTTTCCCTCTCTGCCTCTCTCCCTTCCCCTCTCTCTAAAAATAATAAATAAAATATTTTAAAAAATAGTTTGAGAGAAATATGAGTTTTTGTTGTTGTTTTAGTTTCCAAAAATGCCTCAGCCAATGCTCAATTGATTGGTGATTTTAATCGCTTGAAGGCAGGAAATATAAATATATAGAATCATGAGATCTCAGAGGAAGCAGATCCATTATAGATCATCCAGCCAAATTCATCCAAAGCATGAATTCCTTGTACATTTCCTCCAAGAAATATTACCACGGTCGTGTCTAAAACTTATATAGCACTCAGGTGTTTACATTTGTTAATTATTTAATCCCCACACAACCATATGAGGCAGGCATTGCTTTTATCTCCATTTTCAACTGAGGCACAAAGAAAACTGTTTGTAAAGGGGCAGAGCTAGGATTCCAACCCAGGCAGTTTGTCTGCAGAGGGTGAGCTTACCCAGTGTGCTATACCACCTCCAGGGTAGGGTTTGCTTAAATACTTCCAGGCATGGGGAGTTCATTGGCCCCAGAAACCGCCTATTTCATTCTGTTTGTTCTAGTTTTCAGACATGTCATCCAATGATCTAAAGTCTCTAATATTTCCACCAATGGAGTCCTCTGGAATAATAAGAATGTTTAATCTGTACATCGTCAAAAATCTTCTCCTGAAAATTCAGATTTGTCCTCCAAGACTTAATTCATATGTTATTTCTCTTTCAAAATTTTTGTTCTGATAGTTACAAGTTGGTGTATTTTTTTTTTCTTTTACAAGTTCTCTGTGTGCATAATTATTGTTGCTTCGGTGTGTTTTCTGATGTAGTGTTTTTAAATAAAAAAGGAGGACTTCATATTTTCTTACTATATTTCATTTAGGATTGAGCCTATTGAGATACACTGCTTTCCCAAAGTATTGCATGATCGTCCTGGTTTTATGTTAACATTTAATAAAACATAAAGAAATCAAGGCTCAAAAAGGTTAAGTTACCCAAGATGTTAGCAGGTGAATTTCTACCCAGCCTTCTCTGACTTAAAAATGCATACAAATGTAATTGCTTGTTCTAGCTACCAGGCCCGCTTTTCACTACTGCTGTTTCTGGCTTGCTTCACTAGTGTGAAAGGGGCATGCTGCAGGGGATTTCCTTGTTTCGGCAGCCACCTCACTTGCTATTCTTCATTTTTATTTGACTTGAATTGTGGGAAAAGGTATTGTCTTGATATATAGCCTAATCATACTGTAGCTTTTGGCTTAATACTGACGTTTTTGAGTCATCTCAACTGTATTATCTGTGATTATGGTTTTTTAAAAACAACTTAGAGTCATAATGAAATTAATTCACCACGGCGCTAATGTACGGAAAAATTATTCCAAAGACTAATGTGAATTGGTAGGAGAGTTTGTAAAACTCTTATTATTGGTCTAGGGGATGATACAAAGTCAAACGTGTCAGCATTATTTTTTTGAGACAAAATGTTTAGGAAGGTAGTTACAAGTTTATAAACTAGACAGAAATAGGCAACTGTCAAGCAGTATGACAGCTTGTGCCAAGAAGGAAGGGTGTACTGACAATGGAGATCACCTCAAAGATCACCCCAAACCCTAAAAATAAGGACATTAATAGGGAAGAAAAATATATAAAATTCTCACTGTAGGATCTTGAGATAATTCCTAATCTTTTAAAATTTTTCTTTCCTTCCCTATTACCAAAATACATCTGCAAACACAAGACATTCTTTACTACCATTTTCAAACTGCTTGTCTTCATTTTCATTCTAAATCATTTTTTTCATATCCTTTCTTCTCTAATTAACCTAAGTATTATTAGAAACCAAGGATGATCTTGAAACAATGTGAGTTAGTCTGAAAGAGTCATAGGAAGATAAAACTACAGCACCCTTTTAGAATTTTAAATCACCTGGTAAGACAGACTACACAGAGAGGAAGCAGTATCTCCCAGGGACTAAACCCATCATGCTAGATACATATGCTATAAGAATCAGAGAATGTATTCATTTGTCCTGAAGACATTCGGTGAGCGCCTGCATGTGTAGGATTCTGCAGAAGGCCTGGGGAAACGAAGAAGATGAGTGAGACATGATCCCTGACCTCAAGGACTCAGGTACAATACTTCTGGGAGAGATGGGAACAGAAAAAGATAATCAGAAGTCACTGTGGTTGGGCTTTATGTTAGGCCTAGAAAGACAAGTAGAATTTTACTATATTAAGAGCAGAAGGGAGCTAGTGAGGTGGCACAATTGAGCTTAGCAGCATGACAGGAGAAATCCAGGAGGTGGAAGGCACACAGCCCGGAAAGGAAAGTAGCTTTTTATCTGGAGGAAACTTGGAGAGGAGTGAGGAGTCAGCTTGATTAACAGGGCTACTTTGTCGGGGTGGCTTAGGGTGTTGCTGGGGCTTTGTGTTGGAAAGAAATGCAGGAAGATACTGTGCCTTACTAAAAAAGGCACCTAAAGCTTTCTTTTATTTTATAATTTTTATTTTACACGTATATATGCATTGTTTTAGACACTATTTTATGCACACGCCAGCCTTAATAGATTCCTTCTACCCCCGTACTCCACCCCTAACATCTATAGGATCCAGAGCAAGATGTATAAACTAACCCAACAGGTCAAACATGATGGATTATAAATTACCGACATTAAACTTTTTAAAAACTTCTTTAGCTCATTTTCCATGTGCTTCTCCACCAGTGTAGAGAAGAATAATACCTCTTTTGCCATTGAGGCTGGAAAAGGAGTAAAAAAAATACATTGTAGGGAAAGGAAAAAGCCATGTCCCATCTGGCTGCAAGGAAGTGTAGTCAGGAGTCCACCGGAGGAGGGGGTGGGCATGGGGAGGCTGTGAACATACTGGGCTACGAGTTTCTATTCTGAGAGCTAGGGGAAGGCTTTGGATAATGGGTCTGCGGGCACAAGGACTTCTACCCCTCTCTCTTTACAGTGCCTTTCACTGCAAAAGAAAATAACGAACATGAAAGTTTTAGAAAAGGTTAGGAAAGATAAGTATTTTTTAAATGATTTTCAAATTAGTTGTGGGAGAGACCACTGTAGAAAATAGAGTTGTAAATTTGCTCCTTCTTAAGAAAATTAAAACCTAAAATTATAGAAAACACAAAGTTACTTATGCAAGAAAGATGGAATGCACCTTAATCAACACATCTATACCGAAATGAAGGTCTGCATTTCTATTAAAAGCTAGGCAAAACCATGTGTATTTATATATTTAAACTTATAATCCTTAATGTATATATGAATTTATTTTTATGATGTCTTGATTTAGTAAGCTTGCCAAATATCAATAATGATAACAACATTTAAGATAGCTTCTATGGCATAATATTATTCAACTGAACTAAAATCTAGTTTCTTTTCTTTCCTCATTACTTGGTGGGTGGAGGCTAGTATAAAAGGGTGAATAGTTAATAGATAAAATGTGTATCTGTATAATGTGAGTAAAATTTTAAAGTTCTGTTAATGTAGCTTGTGTTTTTTTTTTTTTTTTTTCTTAATTAATATCTAACCTCATTTTCTGATCTCTCTTGCAGATGCACACAGTCATAGGACTGAATTTTAGCCAGTGGAATGTAAGTAGAAATGGTGTATAACTTCTAGACCTATTAAAAAAATAAACTACCATGAAACTATCCAGGTGAGACTGTCAATAATGCATTCTTCTTCCAGCTGAATAGAGATGGCCCTGCAGTGGAGTCTGGGAGACACAGGGAAAGAGAGTGCAGCATTCAGAGGGAAGGAGCCTTAATCACTATAATGTACCTGGCAGAAGAGACTGCCCGACCAGGAACACCTGCACTGAATGCCATGAGTAAGCAATAAACTTCAGTGATAGGATACTTACAAGGTCTTGGGATTCATCTGTAATAGCCATTAGAATTTATCTTAATCAATACCAGGAAAACTATTCAAGAAAAAATAAAAAAGAAGAGGAATGGGGCTGCAATTGGTTTTCTTTTTCTTCTCTTGAGAAAACAGATCTGGAGCAGTTCCATAATACACTAGCTGGCTGGGCAGAACCAAAGAAGGAAGAGGGCAACTTCTCACCGGCTGCCCAATGAGCTTTATAAATTGTGGTAAAGTAGTCTGTGGCCAAGGTTACATTATTGCCCATGGTCCATCAGCCAACAGGGTGATGGGATACAAGGCTTTTAAAGGCTTGACTTGCAAAGGCATGCATTCATGGATTCAAAGATATTTGTTGAGCAACAATTCTGTGCTAGAAACTGTAAAAGGTTTTGAAGCTACAACACTGTAAAAGTGTTTTCCAAAGTGGAAGTACCAGGCATTGCTAATTTAACTATTTATATTTTTGAATGTCTAGAATTTATTTATTCATAAAGCCCTCCACACTTTTGGGGGAAAGGACAACTTGTTTGATTTTGTTTAACTACGATTTGAATTTTGTTTTTCCCTCTTCCCAATAGGAATAACTTCAATTTTAAGATATGATTGAGAGTGCTAGTACTCAAAAATACCCATGTGCTTCACTGCATTTCTCTGTTCTAATGTGTCCAGGTGAACTCATGTGATTAATTCCTGCTGATGGAAAATTAAAAAGAAGTTGGAATCCTTTCTAATCTGAGGTGGATAAGAATAGAGGTGCTTTTTCTCATTTCCAGCTAAGAGGCAAAGGATCTGAAGATTCCTGAGTTGCATGATAGAAATAGCCTGGTCCCCAAGTTATAGCTTGGATGAGAGACACTCAGGATTGCCCGATGACCCACATTGGACCGTGCCATGAGCGAGAGGTAAACATTGATTATATTAATCCAGTGAGATTTAGGTCTTTATTTAGTGAGCAGTATCCTGATGAAGATATATATATATATATATATATATATATATATATGGGTTTATTAAAATGTTAGAAAAGAAACCAAGGGAAAAATACAGTCTCAGTCCCACTTGTATTTTATTGAAGAAGGCTCTAGTAGAAATTCTCAGCCTCTTCTAAAACCTCAAGAGCTTGCTCTGCCTTTCCTTATGACTGATCACAAAAATGCCACATGGTCACAAAAAGTTACCATATCTCACTGGATGTATGAAAATTTAATATTGAAATAATTAGAAATTTTTATGAGTCAACATGGAATTACTAATGATTTTTTAGCACAAGGGAATTGATTTAATTGGGAAGAAGAATTAAAATACTTTATTAATGTTGCTAACATAATATCATTAAATATTATTAATATACCAGCAGTGATATAAGCAGGGGCATGATGTTATAGGGCAAATAAATGAGAAAAGAAACAAAGGCTTTGCAACAGTTTGTTAGATCTGAAAGGGTAGAGCTATTCCCTGATGCAAGAATTTTTATACTGTATTTGTAAAATAAATGTGTTCTTTTCTCAAAGTCTGCTAAAGATGAAGAAATCCAAGAGAAGTGTACATTGAATGTGAAGAGCTACTTTCTTCACCATGACTGTTAAATGTTAGCAAGGAAAATATTGATAAGATGATACCACATATTAATAAAACAAGTTTCTGTGTTTTTTTCTCTAAAATACAGTTTACTTAGAGTAGCCTAAGTTGGAATGGTTTCTTCTGAAATGTTTTCCTTGCTGTTTTTTAAATACACCTTCACTACTTATTAAGAAACATCTATGTTTATTCTTTAAGCAATATATGTATGCCCTAAAATTATGCTACTATCATTCTGTTGATAGCTGCATTTATGAGGCAATTCAAAATCTAAAATATTTGCCTCAGCTATTAGCTACATGAAGTACACATTCATAACGATATGTTGTTACAGCATAATTTCCTTTTTCTTATTAATCACCTTTCTGAGCTCCTTATTTGCCAGACCTCAGCTTTACTTCTGTATTTTCTAATCAGCAGAAAGTGCACTTCCTAAAGAAAACAGCTTGTGCCATTACTGCATGGCTGAAAATTCTAGTGCAAGAAAGCACAGTTGTTTGTTGCTTTCAACCAGCTCCCACTGTGATGTGATAAAAATGTGTCTAAACATGTAATCATAATCTTCAGAGGTAGGCTAGGGCTAGCATCATACTTTAAAAATTGAGTCTAGCCTGTGAAGCCAAAGGTTGCTGGTTCAATTCCTAGCCAGGGCACATAACCAGGTTGCAAGCCAGGTCTCCAGCCAGGTCTGTAGCTGGAGTCAGGCAAAAGACAGCCATACAGTGATGTTGCTCTCCCTCTCTGCCTCTCTACCTTCCCCTCTCTCTAAAAATAACAATAAATTTAAATCATTTGAAAAAAAATTGAGTCTAGAAGGGACTGGGTTCTGTTGAGAAATTTGCATAAGTTTTTAAAATAATCACAAATCTTGTTTCTTCATTGGTCCCTTTGACCAAGTTTCTATTAAATCTTTATTGAGATACCAAGTGGAAAAAAGCTGCTGATGTGTTCAGAAAAACAAGGCTCCACAGTTGTATACATGGATAGAAATATTAATTTGCATTAGGAACATTGATACACTGAACTCAGTCAACAAAATATGTCAGGCTGAGTTTTTGTGTCATATCTCATAAGCAGCATCATTTTAAACAACAATTAAAATGACATAATTACAGATATGGAAAACATCTCTTATACCATCATAATTTAATGTCTTTATTTTCATAGACAGAGCTCAGAAGGGTCAGGTAACTTACTCAAGATCACACAGTTATTTAAGAATAGAACAAGGTTAGAAATTTAGGTCTTTCAAATAATTGGACATTACTTTCATACACACAATGTACAGGTTGACCAGATAAGTTATGAATAAATGGAAACCAATGCACCATCCAAATGATCCAGGGTTACACCTGTAGGCTCCACAGTTATTCATTTATTTGCTACAGATATTTGAAAAGGAACTTAAAAATACACCACTACCACTCTCAAAACTCACTCGAATTCAATATAACAAATGTTTATAGAGACCCTTCTATGTGTAGTCACGGAATTAGGGTATTTGGGTGCTATGCATATTTGAGCATCTAATAAAACCTTTTAGGGTATTCTCATAGAAGGCACACATGTTCTGTGCATATTTTAAGTTGCATATGTTCATCATACACAATCAGGGAATACAGAATGAAAGGAGAAGTAGCATTTCAATTTCTATGGGAACAGACGGAGACCACAGCAGAGGGATCATGAAGAAAGAAGATAGACTAAATCTCTTCTGTATGTAAACTAGAAGTTTTGTCCTGTTACTCTTTTTTTCTCCTCATTCTCTTTTCTCATTTTTCTTTCCTCTTTCTTCTTTTCACCTTTCAGTTGCCAGGGCTTCTCAGAAAAAGGTGGAAGTCTGGGATATTTCAGAAACCCATAGAGGTCTGGGGTATTTCTTCTTTGCAAAAAAGTTTTTGAGACCCCAGGAATATAAAAATAAATAACATGTCAGGATATGTATATTCAATATTTTCACTTAAATAGAAAAATTTAATATACACACAATATACACACACTGCACCATTCATAATATAATTACAATTTTTAAAAAATTATTTCTGGGGAAGGGGACGTAGGGGAGCAAAAAGGGGATGGGTGTAATATAACAATAATAGAACTAAATTTTAAGAAATAAAAGAATTCTTTCACTGCTTACTAGGCCCTGTGATCCTAAATGGTGCACAAGCCTACAATTGTAGGAGAGATGCCTTCTTTCTAACCTGCATTTCTATCTTCTTTCTCACCTGTCTGTGTGATTGGATGAAAAATCTAGAAGTTTGGGAGAGCAGAGGAGGGAAAATGGGATACATGTAATACAACAACAATAAAATAAAAGTACCAACGAAGAAAAAATAAAAATCTAGAAATTTAAATACGAGGGCTTTTATGTTCGTACCAACCAAGAACCCTCCTTTCTCTCCCTCCTACCTACTTTAAAAATCACAGTCTTTTCCCCCCTTCCATTGCCTGTCCCTGAGAGGGCAGAGCAGGTGCTACGGGCATCGCATCGCAGATCAGGAACTCTCTCAGGCCCTCCTGCTGGGTTCCAGGGTCTGACAAATGGAGGTAAGTTGGGCAGCTACAAACCAAAAAGGGGAGTGCACTCAAGAAAGCACCCACAACTATTCTGAGGGGACAAAATTTAAGAACAAACCAAGTGAGGAAGTAGATGGGGTAAGCATTATTTTCATTTTGAGACTCGAAGTCCAAGGAGAAAACTGAATGAAGGGTGGAGGTGTGTGGGTGGAAGAGGGCAGCCATTGAAGTAGCAGGGCAGTAGGTGGGACCCTGCAGCTCACTGTACACTGCCCCTCATTTTTAGTGGCCCCACTGACAGAAAGGGTTCTCCTCTCTTCCCACCATCCTAAACTTGGATGGGGAGAAGTTTGGTTCAGAGGTTAGGCCCAAGTTGGTGGAAAAATATGAACAAAAACATCCTCAAATCCTTCACCTTTCCCCTATATTAGACCAATAGTCAATTTTCATTACTGAGGAGCTGGTCATCTAACATCTCTTTCTTTATCTACACACTAGACATTTGTTCTCCATTGTCCCTCTACCAGAGTAAATAGGGGAAGAAAGAACAGGTGAAATCTAAACCATTTAGAATCTGACTTGGTAGGAAGACAGGAAAAACATTTTGCTGTAATCATTTTTTTTTATTACATGGATTTAATTTCATCACTCTCATTGGCTTCATTAAATCAAATGTTTGAGAACTGGAAGTTGCATAAGATTCATTTGGATAAAGGGCTGCAGAAGTTGATACTGCCCACTTCTTCTACAATGTAGGATTCAATCTAGGACAACAAACTTCCCAGTTTCCAGCCCTGGAATCTCAAGCAACACTAGTATGTGTGTGCATTTCCCTGGGTTCGTTATCTACAGATTCTATTAGATCTTCAAAACAAGTCTGTGACCTATAAAACTAAAAATGACTTGTTTTGTAGCCTCATATTCATTTGCTGTCCTAAGCAACTTTCATGAAGGTCAAAAGATAATTTAGTTTGTTCTTTCTTTGTCAGGCATCAAAATGGCCCAAGACTAGACAGAATATGACTTTACCACATAAGCTTATTATCTAAGGCACACGGAGCATAACTGACTCTGACTCGAGGGTCCATGTGTGTGACCATATTGTTGCAAAACGCAGACAGGGGTGGGTGGGATATGTTTTTAGCACAGTTTCCCAGGGAAATTGAGGTTCAAGTCCAAGTCCCTATGCTTTAATCCTGTCCTATAAAATTATAGAAAAGAAACAGGAAAAGGGACCCAAACCTGTGTTCCAAGCAGACTTTTTCCACAGAGAGGGATGCTGTTGTTCTCAGTATCATAAATATCAGGTCTTCTTCAGAGGAAGGCGAAATGAGGGATCCTCTCCCTCTGTTTTGACTGGCTTGGGTATGGTCCTGCTTGTGAATGAGGACTTTCCCCAGGACCCTTTGAGTTTCCAAGGTCTGTGAAGTTTAGACTTCTATTTTATATTCCCCTAATCTACTTTGAAAATGGCCAGAAATGACACTTTGTTGCAAAATATACGTATTTCCTCTTCAAAATGAGTTTCTGGACAGGTCTCTGGGTCTTGACAAACAAGCCCTCGCTCCATTCTGTCAAATGTACTTAGATGGCACACTTTTCCTACACTTCAACTGCGCTCCAGTGCCTGACCTTGAGTCTAGGTTATTGTTGTCAGCTGGTCTGGTGTTTGGCTGACTCCCAGGGTTTTGATAACTACATTTGGAAGGATAAATCTGAAAGTGGAGAGGGCCATATAAATTGTACTTCAAAGTGTACACATTTGAAAATTTAATGGGATGCATCCATCACTCTTGGACATCAAAATGATGATTTCATAGATCACGTAATTGTGCTGATCACCTTCTCTTGACAACCCTCCTGTTTGAACTTGTACCTGTTTCATTTATTGCAGCTATTTGAATCATTTAAAATTTAGCCTGCTTTCTTTTCCCCCAGGTGACTTATTTAATGTTTGTAAGTCCAACTTGACATTTTCTTTCATTTCTTCCACACACACAAAAATAATAATAATCTCACCCTTATGGTCTTAGTGGAGGCATCATATTTATAGCTAGAGAAGCATATCTGAAAATGCATTACCTTTAAATAGTAGGATTCATCATCCAAGTTCATGTCTGATAGCCAAAAGCCCCATTTCATTTCAAAAGAAAAATTGCTTCTGTCAGTGTAAACAGAATGCATTATCCTCTTTTAATAACCATTCTTAAGTATTCTGCTGTATTACTTTTTCACAGCTGTATTCCAATAAGTTGTAGAGTAATTGCTAGTTCTCCTGTCTAATAGGTTCATTATTCTTTTGCCATAATTGCAGCCATTAAATGTTCAATTGTTAAATTTCCACTCCTACGTTTACTTAGTGTTCCATTTTATAATAGGGCATGTCATTACAGCACCCCAGTGGCCAGGGTTGTTGTTCAAAGTATTTCTAAAAGTCAGTGGGATCCCAGTGAAATATGCCTTCATTTTTCATTTGTTCAGTCATTCCCTTTCCCACCCTGCCCCAAACCTCCCTTTTCCTTTTTTTAGACTTTCTAAATAAGGCCTTACAGATTGGTAGACTTTACTGGAAGTTTAAGGACCTGACCTAGGCTGAGAGACATAAAGCTGAGGCTTCAATGTCTCTGAGCACTGCTTTCTCACTTTCGTGTCATGACCCATATATAACAAGGTGATAGGGTGAAGATTTCACTAAGAAAATGAACAATTAAGGCTTAATGGGTTTTTCAAGAGCTCTGATTTATATTTTATCCTGTTAAATTTGTAGGGATTTTTCATCAAATGAAAGATACATTGGTCAGAGGTTATAGCAGTTAACCCTAGTCTATGATGCTCCTGGTAATAAATGGAATTTGCTTGACATTTCTGGATATGTCACATCCTCAGGTATGGGCTCACCTATTACATCTGATGTAGTCAACGGTGTCATTTTAGGAAGCTATACTGATGAAGATGGATAGAGAACTAGTAAGATATTTTAACTCACTGTATACAGTTGAGCATCTCCTGATTTGCTTGTTTTGTTTATTTGTTTTGGCATCTCACTATAGAGCTAAAAGTTCTTTATAAGATGTCTGCTATTTCCTAAGCACTCAAACAGTAACCACATTTCAGTTTTAATGTTTTCTAATCATCTATTTATTAGGTAATCATCACGTTCAAGGTTATTTTATTTCACTTTCATTTATTGCATTAGCTTTTATTTCCCTCTGAAACTTAAGAGTTAATTCTTATAGCCAATGGGTTAGTGTTATAATTTTGTCTGACTCATTTCAGTTCTGTGTTCTTTGGGGTATCTTACATGATTTAGAGTTGGCTTTGTTTGTTTATTTTGTTTTTTGGTAAAAACAATAGAAGCCTTTTAAATAATATGGTTCATGATATCAAATATGATGTAGATCAAGTTATACCCACACACCATAGTTACTTTTTTTTCATACATGCTTTTTCTGCTTATTAGCCCTGATGTTAGCAACAGTAATAACTAACATTTGTTGAGTGTTTACTCTTGTCCTGTCTCTGTACTATATGATTATATACATTTTCCCATTTAATCTCTATGAGATGAGTACATTCATGATTCCCACTTTACAGATGAGGAAATGGATACACCAAGGGTTTAAGCAACTTGCACAAAGTTATAGCTAGTAACTGAGCCCAAAGCCTACACTCTCAATTTCTACTCTACTTGGCATTGTTATAGAGGGAATATTGCTATAAATAGTGAAAAGAACTGAAATTTATTCATGAAGCAGCAAATGTTAAATAACTCTTGAGAATCCTGCCACCTGCCTAGGTAAATAGATCAAGAAAACAACTTGTCAAAGGTTACTAGGCAAAAATGAATATTCAGGACAAAATTCTTCTGCTGTCAAGTTTCCTCCACAATAAGCCTGATCACAAAATAGACCAAAGTAAATAACTGTAAAATTGATCTGAGAGTGGTGTATACTTTATTAGTCCCAATAACTTTCCTCTAAAGAAAAAAAAAAATAGTCTTAACATATTTAACATAGTTGTATCTATCCCCAAAACTCTAAGATCAAAGTGCTCCAGTGTGACTGTCTATCATATAAATTTTGTAGTAAGACTTAGATATAATTTATTTGCTGCTGATGAAAAAGAAAGACACTTCTTTTTCTCTTCTGGCCATATTGGCTTTGAAACAAGCCTGAAAGTGAACAATTGTTGTTGTCAATAAAGCAGTCAGCTGTGTCACCTGGGGAAGAGATATATAGAGTAGAACAGTATTATTTTGACAATCACTTTCTTCCAAAGAAATACAGTAAATGTATTCTATTCTATTTGTTTACTCATGACACAATGGCAAAGATGGAAAAAGAGTGAGCGCAGCATAGGTAAGGTCAATAAGAAAGCCATACTGTGTGATGAACAAAAAGAGGTGCATTACCTGATGAAGTCAAAGGCATCCTCCAGGGAGAAGGGTTACAATGGCTGCAGAAACAATTGGAGAGGAAGTGAAAAGATAAGCATCCTCATCTCATGTCTCAAAACAGATGTTCTTACCTGTCTCATTAGATAGGTCATCTTTTGGTGGTACCACAGTTTAGAAAATGGTCAGCTACCAAAAATAGAGGTCATAAAAGTTTGCCAATCATAAAGTAACTATCATTAGAGTTAATTTAGTGCAAGATAAAATTGGTAGATCAAGTTTTGGAAGTTTTTTTTAAAAGATTGAGTATATACTAGTTCAAGAAGAGGCTGTCATTTCTGCTCAAATTCTCTTTTGATTTGAGATTTCGCAAAGAAATGACACAACTAAAGAAAATACATGCAAGATTCATCACTCCAATTACTTAATATATTCAAAAGCTTTTATCAGATCATTGAGACTTAGCTACAATAACACATTGTGCTAATTTATTTAAATGAACTATTCTGGTAAAAAGTTCTTATTTCAGATATATACATATGAAAATTTTAAATAGTAAAACAGAGAAAGGGATCATATGGTAATTTCTTTTCCTGTTCTATAGAAACAATGATTTCAACTTCTTTCATATCCTTTTGTAAAATAAATAAAAACACATATACGTTAAATATAAGAAATTCAGAGAGGCTTAGAAAAATCTAAACTGAGTCTTTCTGTTAGATGGAAACCTACCTAGATATGATTTCACTCTTCCAGTTCAAAACTACAGATGTTCAGAAATCATAGAAAACTCCATGGTGCCAAAACATTACAAAAGCAATATAAGAAACCCCTTAAGAAACAGAAGGTAGTAGGTTCCTGCTTATATGTTGGGGTGGGAAGTGGGTGGAAACACATCTAGAGTGGAAGAGGAGCAGGGAAGGGTGGGAGGAGTTTTCTGGTAGTGCATTTTCCTCCACCATATGTTGCCCTCAGTAAGGCAAAAAATCTCGGTAACTCCAACACAACTAACTGGGTATTCTATGTACTGCTGGTAAAGAAATACAATCTTTTTTATATTAATCTTGTATTCTGGAAATCTATTAGATCTTTTTATATTTAAGTGATTCCAAAGTGTACATTTTAACATGAAAATAAATCTTGAAATCTAAGTTATAATCACTATTTTTTAAGTAGTTGTCATTATTGCCTCTGAATTAGTGAATTTCATCATAGCTAGTGTCATCATTTCAATTGAACTGTATATATAGTTAGTAAACATATGGTGAGTGTAACTGTTAACTAAAATGTCTTTAAAACAATTACACTATAAAGTTTTGGAAAGAAAAGTTATTGAGTACACAAAAAAAGCACACAAAAAGCAACAGATCTGTGAATATTCATTATGAGAGGAAATATCAAAATATCATATTTACTTGAAAAACAATAACCAAGTGCTATACAGAAAGAAAAGAAAGGAAAAAACCATAAGTTAATAAAGTTGTGATATAGGTATTTATTGCAAGAGGTACAAAATAATTATCTACCATACATCATGCAATAAAACTGAAGGAGGAACTTCCTTAAACTCTGGAAAGACTGGAGAAGCCGGCAAATCCCTCTGTACAAATAAAGACTTATTCAAGTGGTATGCACGACTATTGTTAAGGCAGTGTCAGAATTTAATTGACATCATCTTTTTTCTTAGCAGAAAATAATTATGAGTCTTAACAACTGATAAAAATTATAGACTCAATGTAAAATAATGAATTTTAATAATACTAAAATCATAGTTGAAAAAAGACAACTGAGTTTCTATATAACCATATTTTAAATTTAATCTTTATTGTATTTTCCCCATTACCATCTAATCCCCTATACATTATATCTTTCCTACAATCACCACACTGTTGCCCATGTCCATGAACCCTTTTGCCTTTTTGCTCAATCCCTTCACCCCCTAACCTCCCCCCAGAGCTGTCATCCTGCTCTCCATCTATGAGTCTGTCCCCATTTTTCTTATTAGTTCACTTTGTTCATTAGATTCCATATGAGTGAAATCATATGGTATTTGTCTTTCTCTGACTGGTTTACTTCACTTAGCATAATGCTTTCCAGGTCCATTTATATTGTTGCAAAGGGTAAAATTTTCTTCTTTTTTATGGCCCACTAGTATTCTATTGTGTAAATGTCCCACAGTTGTTTTATCCACTCATCTACTGATGGACAATTGGGAGGCTTCCATATCTTCACAATTATAAGTAATGCTGCAATGAATGTAGGGGTGTTTATGTTTTTTCAAATTAGTGTTTGGGTTCCTTTGTATATATTCTCAGAAGTGGGATAGCTGGGTCAAAAAGCATATCCAATTTAAATTTTTTCAGGTAACTCCATTCTGCTTTCCACAATGGCTGCACCAATCTGCATTCCCACCAACAGTGCAAAAGGGTTCCCTTTCTCCACATTCTCACCAACACTTGTTCTTTGTTGATTTGTTAATGATGACCATTCTGACAGGTGTGAGATGATATCTCATTGTGGTTTTAATCTGCATTTCTCTGATAGTTAGTGACATTAAGCCTCTTTTCATATGTCAGTCTATTGGTTATCTGTATGTTCTCTTTGGAGAAGTGTCTATTCAGGTCCTTTGCATATTTTTTAATTGGGTTGGTTTGTTTGGTGTTGAGTTTTATAAGTTCTTTATAAATTTTGGACATTAACCCCTTATCAGATGTATAAAATTTTTTAATTTATTTTTTTCTGCCTTATTGTGCTGATTAGAATCACCAACAAATTCTAAAAGAAAGAAAGATGGGAGCCTGTTGTCTTTTAGTGAGTTCAAAAGCAAAGCTTTCAAAATTTTACTTTCAACATAAGGTTTAACAAAACTTGTTGTAAATATATTGAGTTTAAAATTTTCCCATGTTTGCTTATTATTTTAATCATAAACAGATGTTAAGTATTGTCAAATATATTTTCTGCATTTATGAAGACCATGTATTTTCCTTTTATCTGTTGATGTGATAAATTGTATTCATTAATTTTTCTAATGTTAAATAAATCTTGAATTCTTAGATTGAACAGTGCCCAAAATGCACTATCATCTCTCCTTTATATTGCTCAATTCAATTTAATATTTTATTTAGTTTTCACATCTATGTTTACAAATAACCTTTCTTTTCTTGACTAATCCTTTTCAGTTCTTAGTATCAAGTCTAAGCTAATCTTATAAAGTGAGTTAGGGAGCATTCATTCTTGTTATACCTTATAAATCACTTGCTGAGAGTTGGAAGTACTTCTGAATACTTTAATGCTTTTTGAAACTTATAAGTGAAGCCATCTGGCCTTTGAGTTCTCAATGTGGGAAAAAAATCTGACAACTAATAAAATTTCTTTAATGTTTATAGTTCTATAAAGTTTTCTGTTTCCTCTTGAGTTGGAGTGGTGAATATAACCTATTATTGAACACAATCTATTTTAGAACATCTGTCCAGAAAAAGTCCAGCCCTTGTTAATATAATGAAAACAATTTGCATGGCATTGATGTAACCTGGCAGCCAAGGAGAGTGGACTGGAATGGGCATGCGTGAACAATGACAACTTCACTGTACTAGTCAGTGGGGGCAGTAGATAGCTGTACTGTGTAGCCATTGCATTCAAATGACTGAGCAAATAGAGCAATGAATCTGCATCAAATTTTGTGTTAAGTTTGAACAGTTCTCCACAGAAACTATTCTGATGATTCAGAAAGCCACAGCTGTGGGCAACTGGTGATTGGCAGCTTCATCATGACAACATGTATGCTCATGCATATGTCTTGTGCAGAGTTTTTTTGGCAAAACATCAAATCAACCAGGGGACTTAGCCCCCTACAGTCCAGTTTTGGCACCCTGCAAGGTTTGGCCTTTCCCAAAACTAAAAGCACCTTGGAAGCAGAAGAGATTTCAGACTGCCAATGAAATTCAGGAAAATACAATGGGGCAGCTGATGGTGATTAAGGGAACTATGTGAAGACCCAAGGTGCCTCCATCGAAGGGGGTTGAGGCATCATTGTCTTATGTACCATGTTTCTTGTACTTTGTATTTTCTTCAATAAATGTCTTTATTTTTCATATTATGTGGCTGGATACCTTTTGGACAGACCTTGTATTTTTATTGTATCTTACATTTTAATAAAATATAAACTTTTTATCTATATTTTCTAATTAATTCCTATGAAACTGCCTATAAATTAGTGTTTTTATCTTAAATGCCTGTAGCTTCCACACTTTTACATTCTTAATATAGTTTGTGTCATTTTTTTTTTTTACCTCACTACCACCCACAGGTCTGTCAATTATATTGGTTTTTCAAAGAACAGTTTGTCTTTTTAAGTTCTCTGTATTATCTGTATTAATTCTCTATATTTTAACTGTATTCATTAATTTTTACCCTTATATTTATATTTATTTATTTTTGGTTCTTGGAGCTTATTTCACTCTTTTTCTTTTCTAATTCTAGCTTGGATGATAAACTTATCAATCTTTTCTAGCCTTCCTACTCTTTAAATGTCATCATTGCTATGTTATAAGGATATATATTTACTTCCTGTGTTTGTTAAATTCCTCAATACTTGATATGTAGTATTTTCATTTTTAGGTCAGTTCAGAAGGCTTTCTAATTTTCATAATTTTTAATTTATCTATGAATTTACATTATAAATGTACATTTTAAAGTTTTATATATAAATTTTAAGTTATTGACTACTAGATTAATTGCATTGTGATTAGATTATATCTATATGATTGCAAACCTTAAATATTTAAGATTTGCTTTTTGAACCAGAATGTGTTCAAATTTGCTTGTGTTTGAATAGAATGTTTCTTGTAGTTGCTGGGTGCAATGTTCTATTTGTGTCCATTGCAGAATTTTGTTAATCATATTGCTTAACTTCAGGAAAAGGTCATTGTTCTTAATGATGAAACCATATGGTTATGAGTGGTTCAGAAATCACACATTTTGTATACACTCTCCAGTGGTATATTTAATCTTCCAGAGTTACTGGTCATAAACAGATTAATGTTGGACCATTTCCAATATTCTTCTCCAACCAAAGTCAACCTATATCAAACCCAAGAAATTTTGGAACACTCTTGTATTGAACTTACATAAGACATTATTTTAAAATTAAAAAATGCAGCTCTAGCTGGTGGCACAGTGAATAAGCGCCAACCTGAGAACCCAAAGGTTGCTGGTTCAATTCCCAGCCAGGGCACATAACCAGGTTGCAAGCCAGGTCTCCAGCCAGGTCCTTGGCTGGAGGCAGGTGAAAGGCAACCGTACATTGATGTTTCTCCCTCTCTGCCTCTCTCCCTTCCCCTCTCTCTAAAAATACTAAATAAAATCTTTTTTAAATGCAGCTACTGCATATTAAGAGAAACAAAAACAAAAACTTTAATACTATACATTGTAGTGAACAATATCAATAAGACAGAATGTGTTAGAACACAATTAAATCATTTATTTGCTGTAAGCTGCTGTAACATTCAAACTCATATGTCTTCAAAAAGCAAGTAGAATATTTCACCTGACACCTGCTGAAAAAAATCACCCCATTATTTGACTCAACAAAAATCTAAAGTTGTGCTTGCAGTGAAAAGTGAGATGCAGATGGAAATTTCCACATGATTCTATAAAATCTTGCTAACCACATTGTTGCATTGCCTCTTTCTGAATCCCAGCCCTAAAAGGGCAGAGTGGGTGAAATGATACTTTGCCTCTAACCTGACCCTAGTTCCCAGTCAGCATCTAGTGCTAACATCCAATATGATGGCCATATAATATGGTGGCTATAGCACCATTAACTGAGCTGATGTCATCAACAGCACTGAGAAATTAGTGTATCATTTTAAATGTTAAAATGTGATCAATAAAATATTGAATATTTAAATTATGATAGCTACCTATTTATGCAAAATCTCATATTTTATTCTTATAAAACAGGTAGTAGGATGGCATTTATGTTTGCCCCCAACTTTGGTTAAATATTGATTTCAATACCCTGCTGAATTGTACATTTAATGTACCTCCAGAATAAACCTAGAGAAACTCCTGTATGTGTGCCTCCAGAGATGTGTTCAAAATTGTTCATAGCAGCACAGTTCATAAATTTTAAAACCTGGAAACACAAATGTCTATCAACATTATGTTGACTAAATAA
Organism: Noctilio leporinus; assembly: GCA_004026585.1. Taxonomy (NCBI): domain Eukaryota; kingdom Metazoa; phylum Chordata; class Mammalia; order Chiroptera; family Noctilionidae; genus Noctilio; species Noctilio leporinus. The sequence goes on along the minus strand of PVIW01000189.1, from coordinate 326,865 downwards.
ATCATGGTATGTTTATACAATCAAATACTGCTTAGAAGTAAAACATAAACTAGAGGCAGGGATGAATCTTTTAAACATAAATTTTTGTGAAAGATCAAGTCATTGAATACATGTGGTATAATTCCATTTACATGAACTCAAAGCCAGATAAAATTAAACATATATGTATTATCTGAATATATGTATACATATGAATATAGGTATATGCAGGTATTAAAACTACTCTAAAAATGGCCAAAAACTATTAATACACAATTTGGATTCCTCCCTACCTCTGGAAGGGAAACAGTGGAATTAAATAGTTGAGGAGTGCTAAGGAAGCTGTAAATTAGCGGAAATGTCCTGATTCTTGGGTTAGGTGATGAGTTCATAAGTTCACCATATTATCATGAAATGGAATGGAAATAATAGTCTATGCCAGACCAATTATAATTGTGTGCCATGAAGCAAGAATCATGACTAATAAAATTCTGTACACCTGAGACCCACAGAAAAAGCAAGCAAAGCCAGGAAATTATTATTTCAGCAAGCCACGGTCATGCATCCTGACCATTCTACCTCTGCTGGGTGAGAGAAGAGGCCCTGATTGGGAGCCTTAAGGTACCTGCCACATTCCAGTTCCCAATCTGGAACTGTGAACAAGGCTTCACTTTATAATTGTTTCTTCAACTGCATTTACTGGTTTCATACATTTTCTGTATATATAAAATAGTATATACATTTTAAAAGGGAAAAGTAAATACACAGGCATACAGATACATACTTATTACATATTCAGTTGTATATAGAAAACTGCTGGGGGAAGTCTTGGTGGGGGTGGGCAGTGGCAGCAGTCGCTGGGAATGAGGACTCAGGAGTCAGCAAATCTGTTTCTAACAAGGTAGTGGTTGTGTCAGTTCTGCTTACACTCATCTCTGTAACTGGTAGTCATGGGAAAAAACTGCACTTACTTCCAAGGCTTAGAACAGCTTCATTGAACTCACATCACCTGTATAACCACTATTATAAATGATAATTTACATTCGCATACTTACAGTGACTTTCCTCTGCTTAACCAAAGCAGCAAAATTTCCACAGGCATCAGATAGCAGGCCTTATATAACCTCTGCTAGTTTTATTCCATTATTTACTATTTGTATCCTCCTTGACTGGTTCTCTTTCCATTGCACTTTATTAAAATAGATCTGTCATTTATTAAACACAATTGTGAAAAAAGAAAATAAATCATCTACAAGAGCACCATACTGAAGTAACTATATTAATAAACTGAGGTAATTATATTAAGTTATGCACATTTTATTTCTACTCACATGTCTTGAAACAGAAGCAATCCTACTGTATATAGTATTTTAATTTCACTTTTTTCTCCTAACATCACAGTGTAAATAGTTTCTTTTGTTATTCATGGCCTCCATAATTGTCATTTTAATAGCTGAATAATATTCTATAGACATAATGGTTCATAATTCACAAAATAATTTCATAACTGTTTTATACATATAATTGTTTTTCAGAGATATTTTGTAGCAGTTATTAGGAAGCTCCTACAATAAACATTTTCTTGTATGTAGATGTTCTGCTTCTGTGGAATTTTTTCCTTAGGACATATTCTCCAAGGTGAGATTCCTGGGCTAAAGGCCATGACTGTCTCTACAGCTCTTGTTTTGTGTTGCCATACTGCTTTCAAGAGGATCATAATAGTTTACAATTGTCACCAGCAATGTATAATAAGTGGCCATTTGAATGTTAGCAACTGGCATTTGTGGGATTAATTATTTCTGCTATCCTAAGTTTTTTCTCTCAAGATAAAAATTTTGGATGCTTTGCTCTTCTCCCTTTTCAAAAAATTAAAACCCCCTTGAATCTATCTTGTCCAGAGTTTCTTCACCAACCTGACTTACCACCACCACCAAGACCATGCAAACATTTGTTACAAAGACTTAATGCTGCACAGGGTTCCTGCTTTGTCCATTTCAGTAGTTTCTTGAAGATATTTTTAAATATATTTATTCCCAAGTGAATGTTCTATATTAAATAGCACATTTGTTTTCCTTTCTAAATCTTGGAAATTTACCTGTCCTATGCTACTTTACCATGTCCTGTTTTTATTTTATCCTTTTAAAAATTCTTATAAGCATTTCTGTTCAGAGGAGGTCTCCCTTTCTACCAGTATTTGAACATGGGCAGGACTGTTGGCATCCAGCATCCCATTAGTGTCACTTTCTGCCATCCCCATGTTGAAGCACAAGAATAGAAGAGGCCAGAACCAAGATGCATCAATTAAGTCCATGCCTTGGCTTCTTTGTTCTAGCGGGACCTCCATCCACCAGCATCCTGATGATGTCAGCAATTCCCAGCCTACCCAGAACACTCCATGGGGGAGTCCACACATCTGCTTGGGGAAGCTTAGAGATGTCATCAAGATTGACACAAGACTTTGGCCACACTTTTACCCTGTTTTTTATTGTTAACTCCTAAATGTGTATTCTCTTGTATTTTCTTTTTTTCATTTTATTCTGTCAACATCTTTTTGCATATTCTCTGCTTCCAAAGTGTATAGTTGAACTCTGCAACTTGCCCAGAGGCCTGAAGGAAACAAACAAATTCCTAGTAAATGAATTTCAGCCATAAGGACACATACTTGGCATGGAACATAGTTTCTACAACCACAGACAGGAACACTAATAAATATTGTTCATCAAAATATTTAAATTAATACTTCATTGTACATAATGTTACAATCCTGAGAAGATATCTTTCTTCTCACCTTCCATGTGTCTATCAAGCATTTGTCAGACTATACTACAGTTTGTCAGAATATTGAAACTTGTAGTTCACAAACTATATTCTCACAAAAAACATCTAGATAACATCCTACCTTATTTTTCTCTCCTTTCTGCTGAATGTGTGGGGAGGGAATTGCCATTTCTGTGCTGTATAACAGCAGACATACTAGGTTAAAAACACACACAAAGGCAAAGCTGTTTCAATGGTTACAGTGGTGGCCTTCCATAGACTGACTTCAGTTTTAATGACATTGCATAATTTGAGAACAATTCACAAAATGAAAAAGATCATTTAATACATTACCGCCTCTAATATCATTTTCTTGTGTCTATTTAAACCTCAAGTTAATTTTTATAGGCAATAACATTTATCAGTAAGTACATGCCAGACCCATATTGGAACTTGGTTTTCTATCTGAAACATTTTTCTATTAGATGTAGCTGCAAAGTTGATATATCTAATTTTAGAACATTTGTACATTAAACTGTAAAAACCTATGTGCTACAGTAGATAACTTTCTGAGCTTTAATTTTTTATAAGGAGAATAAAACTTTCAGACTATGTTTCCATGTATAGCAGAAATTACCACAAATAAGTAATATCACCTTTGTTCATGGGGCACAAAATAACCTACAGAAGTAGGCAAGAACATAGTCAATAATATTGTGATAAGTTTGCATGACAACGTATGATTACTAAAGTAGAATAATCACATTGTAAGGTATAAAAAATGCGGAACCAAAATATTATATACTTAAAATTAATATAACTAATATAGTATTGTATACTAATTATACTTAAATTTTTTTAACATAAGCAAGCCCTGGTTGGCTGAAGCATTGTCCTGTACACTAAAAGTTTGCAGGTTCGACCCTCTGTCAGGGCACATAGTGAGGTTGTGGGTTTGATCTCCACCTTGGACATGTGCAGGAAGCAACCAATCAATGTTCTTCTCATCTCTCTCTTTCATCTCCTTCTCTCTCTCTCAAAAAAAAAAAAAAAAAAAATCAATAAGGATTTCTTCAGGTGAAGATTAAGATTTTTTAAAAAGTGAGCAAGAGTGATCAGTAACCTGGATGAAGAAGCTCAAAGTAATAAAGTAATAAAGAGGATGTAAACAGCAATCAGGAATACTGGAGACCAAGGTAGGCCTGAGGCATCAGAAAAAGCCTGTGTGTAACTGGGAGCTTAAAAAGATTTTTTGGGGAAACCCATTTTTTATAATTTTTAAAAATCATAATGCTCCATTTAAAAATTATCTTTCTGTATCCTCCTCCCATCAAAGCAATTGAATTTTGGCTCATGAAACACTTATACTTTCAAATTAAAAAAAAGAAAAGAAAAGTACACAAAAAACTCTACAATGTTTCTAAAGAGGTTAAAAAAAACAAACAAACTATTAACAAATTGGTATTAGAAAGCTTACATGAAACCCTAGATTTTGGAAAACACTAGAGCAAATAAAGGACTATAGGTCTAGATATACAAAGGTTCAGACAACATTCCACCCAAGGATCCTTTCTGCCTGAATGTACTTCTGCAAAATAAACGTAGATCCCAGCAGAAAGAAAGCATGCTTAGGCTGTAGGTATGTACGGAAAGGCATTAGAAGGCTTTACGGTCTTCTCTCCTCCTGACTTGGCGGCTCTGAAAGAGCAGGAACTGAAGGCTAAGGCAGAGTTGGAAACTGGCCAAGTTTACAGGTATACCCAGCACACACACATGGGTATGCCCAGCACACAAACATTGCCTGTCAGCAAAGGCTGGAATATTTTTGGTTCCAAGAGTTTAAATAAACCTCTATCTAATTATTAGTTGACTACTATGCTAATGGAAGAGTGACTTCAGGAGAAAAACACAAAGGAGGATTTATATTACCCAACTCTAAGATTTACAATAAAATTATAGGAATCAAGATATTGTGGTAAAAAATAGATTAATAAATCAATGGAACAGAAGTCCAGAATTAGACCTATGCACATGTGGTTATTTGGTTTCTGAAAAAGTTACCATAGGGAAGTGGAGAAGACTAAGTGAAAAACATTCATTCCTAGGAAGCAGTCAGATCAGGGAAGATATGAAAATGTGCCATATCTTCATTTTGTTTATGGTTACAAAACAATTTATATTTCCAAAATTCATTGCATTGTACTTAAAATTGGTGAATTTTATTATTTGTGAATTATACATTGATAAAGTTGACTGCAAAACATGAAAAGAAATATATATATTAAATTGAAATTTTCCCAACCATGGAATTTGAACTTTGCCTAGTATATCTGTATAAACAAAATTTTGTCTACATTTATTTATTTATTTATTTTTAAAGATTTTATTTATTATTTTTAGAGAGAGGGGAAGGGAGAGAGGCAGAGAGGGAGAGAGACATCAATGTATGGTTGCTTTTCACCTGCCTACAGTTACGGATCTGGCTGGAAACCTGGCTTGCAACCTGCTTATGTTGCCCTGGCTGGGAATCAAACCAGCGACCTTTGGGTTTGCAGGCCAGTGCCTTATCCACTGTGCCACCAGCCAGGGCTTATTTATTTTCTTAAAGTTGCATGTCAATGTATTATAAAAATTAAGTTATATTTTTTAAAGTGGTTTCTAAAATGAACACAGGGTTAATAGGGACAACTCTCTAGAACTAAAATCTCGTTATTTGAAGACAGCATGGGAAAAATGAGAAAAGTTAGAAAATCATGTTAAATGCCTTGTTTAAAGCAAGAAAGTATACAGAGATTAAACATATGTAAAAAAAATTAACAAAATTAACCCCTAAGGAAAGAGATAAGAAGCATGACTTCAAAACTCCTGAGAGAAGAAAAGCAAAGAGAACAGAGAAAAGCAATCTAGATAAAGATAAAAGACAGTTATAATAAATCTAAATGCTTTACATACTTTTTAAAAAGTAGAATAACACACACATATTTTATGTGAAAATAGTCTAAAAATAGTATATCTACATTATTATAAGTGTGAGTATACATGTTATGTGCCTGTGAATGTGTGTGTGTATGTACAGAGTAAGCATTAAAGTAGCAAAAATAATACCTGGTCATCTCTAGGTTATAACAGTTTTGTTTCGTTTTTTTCTTTCTGTGCAATGTCTATAATTTCTAAACGTTCTTCAGTTATTATGGATTTGCATGGGAATATCAGGCAAAATCCTGCTCCCCAACATTTTTATGGAGTCTGCCCAGCAGTGTAAAGCAAGACCAGTTCAGCCCTTCATAGTCCAGTAATTCCTTCGAGCTCTGTAGGTTATGACCCCTGGAATTTTCAACTGTTTGGTTGCACCCTTCAGCCTGTCTAAGTGATACAACGGCATTCCATGACAGCCATGGAATCAAGCAGAAGCCTAGCTGGCAATGAAATGCCTACCCCAGGAAACATCCCAGTGGCACTTTAAATACAAATGGAAACTAGGTGCATACAAATCAACAAAACTGCAGCCTCTAGCAGAGAACTTGAGATAGGTGGACACTCACTAAACCCCTATTGACTAGAAAAGAACATTACAAGGTTGATTGTTCACACTAAGATAAGAGGCAGACAGCAAGCAGAGCTGGTTGTTTCCATCTCCAAACAGCTCTGGGGTTGTTGCTCTTGGCAAAATGACCTCATCAACCTAGAAACTCTATGGTTGGAAGAGGATGAAAATTGCAAAAATGGTGGCCATGGCCTTGGTGTCATTTTACTGTCACTTCCAAGATAGTTTCTTCTCTTCACAATAAAGACCTGGCAAAATGGCTCACCTGGAAAATAAGAATTAGATGATTTTGATCTTTGCCTCCTTGAAATAGTTCTTCAGGGGCACAAGGCACTCAGCTATAACTGTTGTCATTTCCCCCTTCTTAGCAATGACAGCCAAATTAACTTCAGTTATGTTGTTACATGGCTATGCAGAATCAATTGTTCAATAGCATAATTATCAGCTCTTCTGAAGAAATTGAATTTATTGATAAGACTCAGCAAGCCCAATACATATACCAGGGAGAAAAGCACAAGTTCCTAACTGTTCAGTGAACACACTTGGGCCTCTGCAATTTTCATTGTGACAAATTGTTGACCTAAGATAGATTTTCTGACCTATCTACCATCATATCGTTCTGCTAGGACAATTACATTGAAGATGATAGTAAGCTGTTACTGAAACTTGCATGGAGAAAATGAAACTAAATATGATCAGGCTAAGGCGTAGCATGTTTTCAGATCAGTAATCAGTAACTTGTGCAAGTGAAGCTGAAATATAGAGAATGAGCTGCTCTGATTTGTTTTGATTAAGGTGAAGTGGGTTTTATGCAGCTGTGATGATCAATTGGAGGCGAAAAGGAGGGAAATCTACACAGAGAAGAGGAAGGTCTCCTCTCAAGGACAGGTAGAAATCTATCATATCAGCCTAACCACACCTGACACCTTGGGCTTATTCTTTAACCAAAAGGGTTTCCATCTGGATAGAAGCAAAGATAGCAGTACATGGTTTTGTGAGCTTCGCAATTGCTGAAAGTTCCCTGCGATTTCTCATTCCCGTAATCTTACTTCAAAGTGTTGTGTACAATAACACAATGAACAATTTTACGGCTGAAGTTGGAATTATAATCACATGTTTTCTACTCAAGTTCAGTATAATTACGCACAACTCTGCCTGCAGGGAAAAGAAAGTGGATCTGTAAACAAACAATCCAGATTCATGACATGAAATTGAAAAGCAGATGGGAAATGTATGATTATTTCCACAAACATGTCAGTGAGGTACCAAGAATATGACTATGTGGCTCACATTCTCTCTCCTTCAACATTTGTGCCACCTCAGCTTTAGCTTCTTAGCAGAGGGAGCAAGTGGTCGTGTCAGCAACAGCTTCGTGCAGTAAAGCCTCATTAAGTCCATCATGAGTTATTTGAAGTTTTATGAGTTCAGTAGCACTTTGTTTTTGACACTCTTCCCATCTTGGAATGCCTTGCTTCCTGGCACCACTGAATCACTGTTTATGCTGCCTGCCCCACACTGAGAATGTGCCTCACTGTCCATCTGCCACTGTCTTATCTCACCTGTGGGTCCCAGTCCTTCCATTTGTCTCCAGGTGTTCTCCCTGGGTTCCTCAATCAAAACTTCTCTTCCACTCCCCTGTCCTCACACTGACCTTTGTCCTTGATCCTCACCCAGTATTCATTCTAGGGTCCTGCTGTCATTCTAAGTGACTTCAGCATCCTCCAAAGGACCTCACTCTATTCATGTCACCATCCACTTCAGCACCTCATCCTCATCCACTGTCTTATGTCAGCATCATTTTTATCAATGACAAATACACCTTCTCAATCCATCCCACTCTCTAAATACACTTTGTTCTCTTCCAGCTCTCTTACTCTGATCCTCCCAACTCAACTCTCACCCTACAGGAATGGTGAATCTATCCCCCGCCCCCCACCATTTCACTATCCTTATGATTTCTGCATTTATATCTCCAATTCTTGACCCTGTCATGAGCTATAGACATACATTTATGAATACCTGTGAGACATCTCTAGTTGGATGTCTAAAAAGGTACCACAAATTTAATGTCTTAAACTGAGGTCTTGATTTTTATCTCCCCAGCATGCTATTTTCCCAGTGTTCTCCACATCAGTAAATGTCACCACCATCCAGGAATTGCTATGTTTAAGTTTTCTCTTTTTGGTGTATCCTTCATGTAGTCCTTCAGCAAGTAATGCAGACCCAACTCTCAACGTATCGCTTATCGCCATCTCCAGCTTCTAAAGCTTCCGTTAGATCTTGCTTAGAATAATGCATCATCTAATTGTTTTCCTGTTTCCTTTCCGTCTCCCAAGTCCATGCTCCACACTGCAACCAGAATGATCTCAGCACTTACATTAAATCACACTACCCACAGCCGTCTTTGCACTGTCAAGGCATCATGGAAGGCTTAATCTCTTGCTGACCTCACCTCCTCCTCCCTCTCTCTTATTTAATATATTCTAGCCACACAGGCTACCTTTCTGCTCTTGGGCACATCATTTTCTATCATGTCTCAAGGTCTTTGCACATGTCCTCCCCTCTGCCTGGAGTCCTCTTACACCCACATATTAGTTTGATGGCCTTCCTGTCATCATTAAAATTTTAGATCAAGTAACGTAAGTGTAGAGAGATGTTGCCTAACATGATAAAGTAGCCCCTGTTTCCCTAGGCACTCCCTTTTCCAACTCCCAATTTAGTGTGTTTGTGATACTTCATGATATAAAAATGTGTTCTTATAATAAATCTGTCTCACCATCCCTACCTGACAAAATAAATAAATGATCCATGCAGTTAGGAACATGGGACATATAGTTTATTCTATGTCTCTTAGGCATAGGACAGTGCTGAACCTAAAGCAAAATCTCAATAAGTATTTGTTGAAGATGGAATCAATAAAATTACATTGAAAAATAGTCTGCAATTTAATTTTGTACTAATAAAGATGAAAGTGTTGTGTTTCCAGAGCAATGAAATCCATAAACAAGATTTCAAAGAGAGTGTTTGGCCATGTCATAGAACAAAGCTCTCAAACATGTTAGAAGCACCTATTTTTCATGAATCTTATGATTGTCTAAATGCTTATGCCAAGACTTCAATTTTATAGCTATAAATATATATTTTTTTACTTCTGTGTTAGGTTAGGACAGCTGTCCAGCAACATGTTGGTGTAATTTCTGACACAACAGAGTAAGCATCGTGATGTTTATAATTGTTTTTAAAAAGCCCACACTTCAGACATCTTACTAATTGTTTCAAACTGAAAACGTGATCTTTGGGCTGTATACCAATGTGTCAAGGTTTATTTTATGTCATCAAAATGTTAAAAGAACATCTCAAGGATGCACATTCCACAAAGTTGGTCAAGGATAGTGCACCAAATATTAGTTAGCAGCAACCACAGTTTTAAATCCTGTCATTTTTAAAACACATGTCTATAGAGACATGAGAAAATGACTGATGAATTGTTGGAAATCATTAACTAATACTTGATAGAGCTTGACTGGAGCTGTGCACAGAGTGCAATTGTACTGTTTCTCTAATCATTGTTCGAATTTACTCTCCCAAGTGTGTTTAGGTAGTACCAGGATATGCTTGACAGTATTCATTTTACTTGGAACCTGAAGAAAATGTGAAAACATTGGGAAGAAGGCAATTGCCATTTACAGTCAGAAAGATGAGCTCTTGTTAAAAATTATATCCCATAAAAAATAGGATCAAGCTCCCATCTGCCAGATTCCCTCACTCTGTGACTGCTATTCATCACTATCAGGTCACCCCGGGCTGCAACCTTGGTTCATTAGAACTTAATTCCCTCCCTCCTGCTGCCTCTTAAGCTAGACTTCTTTCACTTCATTGGTTCCTACCTGTGTTTTTTTTTTCTAGCATTGCAGAAATCACCTAATTAAGTTACCTCCCCGCCTGCTGTACCCAATTCTACTCTCAGCCCTGAGGAATGAAGAGTGGGGGAGAGGAAGTATTGCAGATACAGGACTACTAAACCCAAATAGGCTTGCCGAGGGTTGGCTAATGCCCCCACAGCCTCATTAATGCTATAAAGTAAGAGGACTCAAGGAAAAAAGCCCTTGCTCTTGCCTTATGAATTTCATCATTAGGTGATCAGATCATCCAAGACCAATAAATAATGCCCATTGAAGAAACACTTTGTGATATGCCATCCCCACAACTGTGCTCCCCTATGCTCCCTTAGCCCCTAGGTACAGCTTTGTAGGTACCTGACTGCCACATTTATGGAGCTTCTGAAATTAAAGTTTTGTCTGACCCACTTAAACCTTCAACACCAGATAGTTACTTTGTCATTTTATGCTCTGGACTCAGACATATTACAATGTTAAACACCTAATGGGAATATACATAAGCACCTGCCATGTGATAAGCATACAATAATTCTTTGGTTAATTAATTAATTAGTTATTGCAAGATTGATTAATTAGCCAGGTTATTTATGGGGCTTCAGGAGGTGGGCATTAGGGGGTTAATAACTTATTTTTTTAGTACACAGATATTGTTACCAAACAGCAATCGGGGTCCTGCTGCCCTCCGCCACCCTCAGGGCAAAATTCCAGAGGCAAGGGTTTGGTGATAAAGGAAAAGAGTCTTTATTCAAAAGCTTCACAATAACAGCTTTCCACAGGAATTAGTCACCTAGGCCTATCAATTAGGACTAAGCTCTTTAATGCTTCAGTTACAGCTTTAATCATTTAAACCTATCAATTAAGCCTAAACTCTAACACCTGGGTTCTCCAGTCATTCCCCTGTTAGTGTTTAGTTATCTTATTTCCATAGGGTTAGTTTACAGTCTAAAACAACATAAGATTTGGAAGAAGGGTAGGCTTCTGCTTCAGAACTTGTCTTCTCTAGAACACCCAAAAATAAACCTGCCACCCTTTGCCAGGCCAGCCCAATCCTAGGCTATATTCAGAGTTCCTTCTCGTCTCAAATACCATCTGTTGGGAAATGCAGCACGATCATTCAGGCATCCTTGGGGAAGAAGAGCTCAAGAGCCAGAGGGAGCTTGACCAGGAGCCAGAAAGCCCATGAGCCCAAGTGCCAGCCCTCTTTTTATTTCCATTGGCTATGGGGGCATCAGCTTCTCAGCCAATCTCATCCTAGATGGCTCTTCCTTGCCTCTGCAAACTCCCTCTATAGTCCCTCCCTATTGCTCCCAGTGATCTGATCAGATCTCTCTGTTTCAAGTTCCAAACAGAACTCAAACAGCTGATGATTTCATTGCCTATTGTGGAAGAAAACCACTAGTTGTTAAATGCTTCATTTTTAGCAAGAAACATGTGCTAAGCCTACATAGAAGTAAGACCTTAACTTTCTGTGCTTGAACTACGCTCCCTCAGAACCCTGTGAATTATACCTTTGGCCTGGACTCTGATTCAAGCCTTGTCCTTGAAAATTTAAGCTTATTTAATGAGCCAGCAGAAGAAAGATACTACTTTCTCTCTAATCTCACCATTCTTATCCATGGCTCTTTTCTGAAACATTAACTCAGCACATCCTGTACACCAGGCACTGTAGTAATTCCTTAGATGAACTTAGTCAGTATAGCATTCCCATGAGGAAGGTTTTATTATCATCTAGATTTTACAGATAGAGAAACTGAGGTTTAGGAGAACTGAATAATTTGCTAAGCTCACAAAGCTAGTCAGGTGCAGAGCAGGAATTCTAAACTAGTTTTGTCTAACCCCTAAGCCATGTTTAAGCACCATGATATCTGATTTTTCACCAAAGGTGAAGGTAAATACAGGAGAGAGCAGTACTTTTAGGTACTTTCTGCATCGCCAGTCAGACAAGGGTCAACTTCTGTGCTAACTAGAGGAGAACAGGATGATTGCCACACTAAGTTAGTCAATAGTGAGTCATACACATGTCACTGATGTTTGCCTTGAACACCTGTATATTGTAGGGGACAAAAACAGTAAGACATGGTACCTGCTCTGGAGAATGTGTTAATGTAAAAAGTATATAAAGATATGTTTAGAATTCTCAGGAAATACAGTAACAAACATTTGGTCCAATCTGGATTCCAGAAAGACTTCCTGGAGACACCAGTGCTAGAAGTAAAAGATCAGAAGAAAAGTAAGAAAGGATTTCCAGGCTAAAGGAACAGGATGTATAAAAACTCAGAGGACTAAAATCATGTAGTGGGTACAAAAACATGAAAATACTTGGGTGTTGCTCAACTGCAGAAAGTGGACATTAGGAAGTAAGCAAATGAATAAAGTGACCATATGCCTGGATTTTTCTGCGATGGTAAAGTTTTATACCTGGATTTATATCTACATTAAATGTGAATATCCCTCAAAAATATCCTGGTTTGGGTGAGAATCTATATGGCCACCTTGCAGATGAGGCAACAGGGTGAAATGCAGGCCAGAACATAAAGAGTCATTTCTTTCATACAGAAAAGTTTTCAAAAGTATACAAGGTTTACCACAGATATATAAGGAGATGGTTTTAGGTTATACACAAACTTGAAACATTTTCAAAAGTTGTCTATGTGAGAAATATCCAAACCTGTATAGAATTTTTTGTAAGAGTTTATGTGAGCCCTGGCTGGAGTGGCTCAGTGGATTGAGAGCCAGCCTGTGAATCAAAGGGTCACTGGTTTGACTCCCAGTCTGGGTACATGCCTGAGTTGCAGGCCAGGTTCCCAGTTTGGGGAGCAAAGAAGCAAACACACATTGCTGTTTCTCTCTCAATCTCTCTCTCCCCCTTTCCCTAACTCTAAAAATAAATAAATAAATAAATATATATATATATATATATATATATATATATATATTTTTTTTTTTTTTTTTTTTAAACAAAGCATATTTGAGCCCAAACTGACCATCACCGGGAAGCAAGACCTCAAACACTATAGGGGACAGTTTTGCCATTTTTTAATGAATTTAAAATTAAGGGGGAAACATAAGGAAGATTACATGAAGGTGGGAGAAATCAAGGCAGAGACTAGATTACAGGATAGTTCACAAGATTATGTGCTCTTTTATGGTGGGTTAACCTGGATACACAGAAACAATGGACAGGATTTGCTTAAGGCAAAAATCAGCCTTTTGCTGAAGACATTATAAGCATGGGACATGACTACCCACCATTATCTGCCCATTTAGGAGTTTATTAGATTATCCTGTGAGGTTCCATAAAACCCTGTTTTCAACCATATAGTTATATACATATATTAATGTACATTGAGGAAAAAGATAGCTAGCACATCAAACTCATGATTTCATGGATATTATTGCCTTGGATAGACTAAAATAGTTACTGGTCTAGTGATCTGGACTCAGTGTATTCAGGCCCAGTGTTCTGGCAGGCATGTTTCAGACCTTAAACAACTGAAACTTCTCTTACAACTCTTTTAAAGGTTAGAAAGGACATACAATATTAATGGGTTCATATGGATTGGCATCATGTATTCTTTTTAGCAGTATATTGGATATCACTTTCAGTGGTGTAAAACTATAGCAAAAATAGGAAAGGACTAGGGAAATGGCTAAAATCTAGGAAGCACTGCAGTAGGAGATGGGGAGCTGATGAGTGGCTCCAGGCCAGGGATTTCCATGGGAATATTCTTTTTTAACTCCTGCTTAATACTTTTCACCTTGGTTCCTGGTTGGAGTTAAAGAAGCAATGTTAAGGGGGACAAAGGGGAGAAAAAAGGGGATGGATGTAATACAACAACAATAAAATTAAAAAAGAAAAAAAAAGAAAAAAGCAATGTCGAAGAAAAAGAAATCTAAGAAGAACAAAATTATTTTCATAATTCAAATAAATAGTGGTGAAGACAAAGCTAAAAGGTGGTGATGGGATGGAGAGAAGACAATTTCTAAGATGTTGTATGTTTTTGGAGCTAAAAATCAGTGAAACTTGATGATTTAGCATAGTGGGAGAGAAAAAAGCCTAGGTTGACTCCTGGGTCTCTGACTATGGTGACTAGAAAGTGGTTCCACCAACCAAGACAAGGATTATAGGTGGAGCAGCAGCTTTGAAGCAGAAGACAATGAATTTACCAATTCTTCAGCCACAGCATGACCACATGGAAGTAGGAGGTTGACAAGATGTTCAGAAAAGAACATCGAATTCAGATCAGGAAGAACTTGGTACAGATTTTAGTTTTGTTATTTACTTCTGAAAATGTGCATAATGTATTAGTAGGTTGTGAGAATTAAATGAGAGGCTATGTGTGAAAGCACTTTGTAAATTGTGAAATGTCAGTTGTTATTTTGAAGTAAATAAGCAGAAGTGATAATGAATTCTAAGAGTTTAAAGATGATAAAGCTCAAAAGCACTTCAGGAAGCAGACCACATGGTCTGTTCTTACTGTCGGCTCCTGCAGAGGAGGCTCTATCCCATTTTTTAAAACCCCTAGAGAAGGAAACCTTCTTCACCCATTTCAGAGTTTTCAAACTCTATTTATTAATACTTAGCCTAATTTTATTGTTTCAACTGCTTTTGTTCTATATTCTCGGGTCCTTTACATTATTGAAAACCCTTCATGAGGGCTTTCAATCTTGTCTTCAGTAGGCCAAATGATACCTTACCTATTAAGCTATCTGTTCGGCTATTGAATGTATATATTTCTCGGAGCAACCAGCTTAAAGAGATAACAATTCTCCACCTCCTTAAATCCTTTTTGGAAAACAGTAGGTCATAAATAAGAAAGGCTTATTGCATTGTATTTTTAAATCAAGCCTAAACATCAAGATATGTCCCTTATAATTTACTTGGGGTTAGATCAGTTACAAGCCATCCTTACCTTAATTTCTTAACCTATCAGAAGCGAATCTAGTGATGCCTGCCCTCAGCCTATCACAGGTGAGGGATGGAGCTATGGTGATTAGCAGGACTAAGCAAGAGGGATGATAGAAGAAAAGCACTTCGCAGTGTAAATACCTACACTACTTAAGAACTGTTTATCATGTATTATAGTATGTGACTCCTCTACAGCCCCACTGGGCACATTTGCACATGTAATGTAATCATATTACAGATGGAAAAAAGCAGACATGAAAGGTCAAGTCTCAAGCTCAAGATTCTATAACCAGTCAGTGATGGTGTCAAATCTTGGTTCTATTGACTTTTACTCATGTGTGCATTCATTAAATATGCTATTTTAAGCACTTGCTAGAGGTGACATATTAGATGCTTGGGGAAAAAGAAGTAAAGAAGAAAAATAAGCATCCTACCCTCCCCCACTGCTGTCCCCACTAGAGCTCACAACCTAGTAGGAGAGAAAAATATATAAGGCCTTTGAGGCCGGACTAATTTTCACACCACTACTGCTTCACCAAAAGTGTGTCAGATTCTGGTTATCTGTTTGCTTCATATATTAAAAGCTTGAAATAATCTCTCTGATGAATCATTTGAAGTATCCAAAGTTTTTGACTAATTTAAGAATAACTAACCCACCTACTATAGCTTGAGGCAAACACAAGTTGTCTAACTAATCTCCATACTGATAAAATGCTCCCCATATTTCTTACTAACAAAACCCTGAATATGTTTGAAACGACATAAAAATACTCATTCCACCACTTCTTTTGCTGCTACTTTTGCTGTTAATTGGTCCTGTTTTGTTTAAAGATGTGGAAGTAAAAATCTACTTAGTTAGGCTTTGAAGAAAATGATCATTTTCCTAATAAAAAGGGACAGACTCAGCTGGCATATCTCTTTTGTCCTTTATCTACCCTGCCTTATACCACCCCATCCCCGGCATCTTCATGATAGTGGATGTAATGCTTTAACAAGAAAAAGCTATTTTATGAGCATAAAGAAGAAAATTAAACAGTAGGTGAAGCTTGGGTCCTTGGTGACATCATGCAGCCAACATACAGCACTAGGCTCTCTATCTCCAAACTCCAATATGTAAGGAAAACAAAACCCTATGGTGTTAAATCCCCAAGGTCAACTTGCTATAAGCACTCAAAAGCAATTACCAATAATATGAAACCTTGCTTTATTAGCAAAGAGGGACACCAACCAGCATTCTTTGACATAAAAGAACATAATGTCAGCCCTGGCTGGTGGCACAGTGGATTAGGTGCCAGTCTGCAAACCCAAAGGCAGCTGGTTCGATTCCCAGCCAGGGCACATAACCAGGTTGCAAGCCAGGTATCCAGCCAGGTCTGTAGCTGGAGGCAGGTGAAAGGCAACCATACATTGATGTCTCTCTTCCTCTCTGCCTCTTCCCCTTTCCCTCTCTCTGAAAAATAATAAATAAAATCTTAAAAAAAAAAAAAAAAAAAAAGAACATAATGCCACAGAGTAGCCTGGACTTGAGTTTTCTTTCTCTATTATCTTAGTGATTTGGAAGCAACAGACGAGTGTCATCTATGACAATAGGTGTTCTTAAATTCGTTTTGTAAATTTTCAATTGACATGCTGGTAGAGCACAATTTTAGGAAGCATATAGACATCTCTAGGGTGGTGTCTGGTCAGCATTGTTCCCCGGGTGCCTTTACCCTATTTGTGTGGTATTCCACTGCCATGACACAGAAAGTTTGTATACTTCCACATAGAGATATAGGTGAGATATTAGAGATGTGGTATTTAAAACAGATGCTTATAGTCTGATGCTAAACACATTCTCTTTAACTAGTTTATTTACATGGATTCTATACAAATACAAGCAGTCTTTAATGTCTTGGTCCTACTGAGATCCAGTGCCAAAAATAATGGAAGATACTTACAAATGAAGAGGTTAAGGCTTCAATTTTCTCACCACTTTTTCTGATAGCCACAGAGACTCTGAGGTCTAGATGGCTTTGTAAATGGCCCCTAACAGATATCATTACAGCAGTTTGAGCTGACTGTGACCTACTGCCTCCGGCTATCCTAGAGAGTTGGCCATAACATATTCCTTTCATAAGGCCAGCTGACCCCAGTTGGAAGTAGCAGGACATGCAGAAACCGGGCTTCTGGTCTCATCAGTAGTAACCAGGTATTTACATTTTGTACTGATTATTCAAAGTGGCCAGATATTCAAGAGCTGGAAACATCTGATGAAACCAACTAATTCTCTAGACTTTTAAAAGCATACACGTAAAAGCCAGTCACATTTTGTATATTTCAAAATATAACACAGGCACCAAAGTTCAAACTGAAATGTTAAGTTCTGGTTGCAACAGCCTGTTCTGTACCAAGACTTAAAAACTTATTTTTCTTCTTCTTTTTTTTTTCACTCTCCCAGGGTTCAGTTTGATGGAGAGAAAAAATAAAAAAGTTGAGAATCTCTGTGCCATCTCACCAAGACAGCACCTAATAAGAACTAAACAATAAATAAACCTTCTGCAGCTTTCCAATGAAATAAGGAGTCATTACTTTAAAAATCAGAAAAATATTCTTTTTTATCCTGTCGACAAATATTTATTACACGCTGACTTTACTGGCCTGGTGCTTTTAATTACATCAATTAATTATATAGTTCATAAAGGTTTTTGAACCATGCAGGTCCATGTAGCAAATTTTGACTTGAACTTCCCAACCAGCCAGCATGTTTCTCGGACACGTCTCTCCTCTATACTTTCCTTTTCCCTTTCTTCTACTCTTCTGCTGCCAAACATCTTTCAAATGCAGGTGGCACACAAACTAATTTTACTGTTAGCTTAAGCAGAGCAAATAAGACATAAATCCTCCTCTGCGAAAGAAGTCATACAGTGCCTTCTAAAGCCCAGTTTTATATGCAGTTTTTAAAAGATCTAGTGTTTGGTGTGACTCATGACACTTGTCCTTCCATTAACGCAAAGTTAATTATGTGACTTCTTTTTTCACCACCTGAGATTCTGGAACTGGATCCGGTCTTCTAAGAGGCCCTGCTTCTTTTTGCTTCCAGTTGACAGTCACCATTATTACATTGAAACACACAGAAAGTCACCTCAGATCATTACTACCCCATCCCTAGTCCAACCAAAAGTTTGGTTGGTGCTTCTGTAGGACCCAGGAGGGCTTAATAGAGTTTCTGAGTTCCAGTTAATTTCCTGGATCATTGCGTCCATGTGTCAATACAAAATTTTACAAAACCCTTAGGTGAAAAGATGGTAGAGCAGCTCTGAAAATTGTATGGACTCAAATTAATCTCTGGAGGTAGGACATTTCATAACCCAAAGCTCTTGCCAGGAAATTCTTTCAGTCTGTTTAAGCTTCATTGCCTCTCCAAGTCATTCCCTGTCATTGAAATGTACCTGTTCAAATGGCGGGAGTTAATTTTCCAAGGCATTTTTCACAAACTTTTTTATTCTCTTCCTTCCTCCCTCCCTTGCTTGCTTACTGGCTTCCTTACTTCCCTCTTTGTTTTATTTTTCTTACTTTTTCTTGTTGTTCTTCTAACCTCCAATGTCTCATGGCTTTCTTTGCCACAAATGACATTTGCTAGGACTCTCAATTTAAGCCCAAAGGTAAATTTAATTACCCAGTTGCTAAAGGAAAACACACCAAGCTACCAGAGTGTCTTTCTAACATGTAAATCTGATCACCTATCTCTGTTTCACAAAATTCTTCAACTGCTTTTAATATGCACTTAGGATAAAACCTAAATTTCTTATCAAGGCCTTCATTTATTTAGTCAATCAAACAAATGTATTTCTACTGAGAGACCTGTGAGCCAGGGGTAGTTCTAGTACACAGAGATTCAATGTTAAATAAGACATCATACACCCTCAAGGAATTTACATCTAGCTTAGGAGAGGGAGACAATAAAAAAGAAGTGACTAATAGAATTTCTGACATAAACTATAAAAAACATAAAGAAGGATAAGAGGAAAGAGTGACTGGGGGAGGGGACTTGGACTCTTTAGTTAAAATGCTTAAGGAAGGTGACATTTGACCTGATGACCAGATTAATAAACTCTTAAGATCAAAGTGTTAGTTTAAAAACAAATGTCACATTTTTAAAGAAATATTTATTTCCAGTTGCTAATTGGCTTTAAGAAATTTTGGGATAATCAATTCACTTGCCATTACCAATATTAATATATTGGTATACCTCTACACCATTTTGCAAGGGGCCTGCTGGGAAGGGAAATGTGTGTGTGTTTAAGGAAGAGGACACTCCATCTGAGACATTAGATGCACAATGCAAGAATGTGAACTGATGCACATTCTTAATCATCAAGAAACCCTATGAGGGCTAAATGGTAATAGAAAAAAAATGCAATAAAAATTTTTAAAAGAAATTTAAAAAAGAAAACTAAAATAAACATGAGCACAGAGCCAAAAGAAAGAAAGCAACCTATGAGACATGTATTATTATCACTATTTTACAATGAAACTGAAGTACAGAAAAAGTCCTTTATATATTTCTAAAAGGCTTTGTGCATTCATCACACCATAGCATAGTATGAAATGTAAATGTTGTAGAGGATTACATTGGCCAAACACTCCCCCAAATCTTTCAAAAAGCTTTTAGGATAATCACACTGATAAAGTGTTGGTTGGCAAGACAAGAGCAAATCTAAGATAGTCAAATCTCTCCAATGAGATCTAAGAAAAATAAAGCATTAACTATGAAATCCAGTTATACAAAATTTATTCCCTTATATATATTTTTTACTTTGTAAGAATTATGTTCAAATAACTAATTTTACCTCTTTCTACACTGCTCCCTTATAGACTAACTTTTTGTACTTGTGTGTCCTCTAAATTCATTGAATCTTACTGGACTTGAAACCTACATCAAATCTTATTGTGAGACTTTGGACAATTGGTCCTTTTCTGGGAGACAATGAAGACATCTAATATCTAAGTCCTCTTTTGAGTCTAAAATGTTTGAAGTGCTTTAAATCAATTTTTGGTTCCCTTTACATTTTATATTCCAATAGTTATAGTTTTAGAGGACCTAATGAATGACCTTATCTCTGCAGTTTCAAATGAGACAAACAAAAGGAAAATTAGATAACAATAGCTAACATTTATTGAAGTCTTATTAAGAATCATGTTTTAAACTTAACCGAGGAGGTGAAAGACCTGTACTCAGAAAACTACAGAACACTGAAGAAAGAAATTAAGGAAGAGACAAATAAATAGAAACATACACTATGTTCATGAATAGGAAGAATTAACATCATTAAAATGTTCATACTACCCAAAACAATCTATAGATTCAATGCAATCACAATTAAAATACCAATGATATATTTCACAGATATAGAAAAAATAAAAATACTTCAGACAGCCTCAAAAACCAAATCATTTTTTACTATGGGTTTGGCACTGTCTCTAGGATAACTTTCACAAAAGTGAGCTCTGCATTTCTGTGATATATTTCACAAAAATTGCATTCCAAAGTAAAATAAGTATTAAAGAAGAAAAAATTGTTTAATTTGCTACAATATAACTAAAATACTGTCATTTAACATATAATAATTATATAAGCTATTGGCATATTTTTAATTTTTTGTATTAACTCTTCAAAATCCAGTATATACTTTAAATATGTGTGAAAATGTGTATGTGTGTAAATGTATTTTTGCATGTGTTTGGAAATATTGCAATTTATATTACTTAAAAGAGTAATTCTTTAAACAAATGAATTAATGTAGGCATTTTAAAATAATGAAAAGAAAACTTTATATTAATATGATTTATATAATATGAGAAGATGAAGGCAGTAATTAAATGGTGAATTGTCTGGATGTGAAAGAAAAAAAAAGAAAAGTGCACATTGATGGTTACAGAATAGACAGGGGGATGTTAAGAAGAATAAAGGAAATGGAGAAGCCAAAGAACTTACTTATAGGCATGGCACTTGGTCATGAACTAAGGGGGGCATTGCTAGAGGAAATGGGGTAATGGGTGGAGGGGGGCAAAGGGGGCAAAATTGGGACAACTGTAATAGCAAAATAAATAAAATATATTTAATAAAAATAAAGAAGTCAAAACATAAAAAAAAAAAAGAAAGAAAAAATACTTCAAAAATTTGTATGGAGCCAAAAATAACCTCGAATAGCCACAGGAATCTTGAGAAAGAATAACAAGGTAGGAAGAATCATAATACTGGATATCAAACTATATAACAAAGCTACTGTAGTAAAAACAATCTGGCACTGGCATAAGAATAGACATAGAGATTAATGGAACAGAATAGAGAACCCAGAATAGAGAACCCAGGACTCTATGATCAATTATTGACAAAGGTCAATTATTGATAAAGTGGAATGAAAGCCTCTCAACAAGTGGTGTTGGACAGGGACATGCAAAAGAATAAAACTAGACCACCAACTTACATCATACACCAGAATAAGCTCAAGATGGGTAAAGGACTTAAACATAAATTGTGACACCATAAAATTCCTAGAGGAAAGCACAGGAAGTAAAATTGCAGCTATCCTACACAGAACTATTTTTACTGATATTTCTCCAAGGGCAAAGAAAATGGGAGAACAAATAAACAAATAGGACTATATCAAACTGAAAAGTTTCTGTTCAGCTAAAGAAAACAGCAAAATTAAAAGGGAACCAACTACACGGGAAAACATATTTGCCAATTTATATATTTTGGATATCAGATCTCTGACAAGTGTTTGATATCCAAAATATATAAAGAATTTAGGTGACTCAACACCAGGGAGATAGACAACCCAATTAAAAAATGGGCAAAGGACCTGAATAGACACCTCTCTGAGGAAGACATACAAAGGGTCTAAAGACATATGAAAGAATGCTCAACATCATTAGCCCTCAGAGAGATGCAAATTAAAACCACGATGAGATACCACCTCATACCTGTCAGAGTGGCAATTATTATTATTATTTTTTAATTTTATTGTTGTTGTATTACATCCATCCCCTTTTTGCTCCCCTCTGTCCCCCTCCCCACCCATCCATTCCCCCCAAAGTCAATCCCACCTGTTGTCCATGTCCATGGTTCCTTTATACTAGGTTCTTTCTAAGCTGCTCCCCTTTCTTGCCTCTGCCTCCCCCCGCCCCCCTCCCTCCAACCCCTTTCCCCCTAACCACTGAAGGCCTATTCCTTGTATTCATATACTTGGTTCTGTTTTGCTTGTTGTTAGTTTTGCTCATCATTGTCCAGTAATGGGTGAGATCATATGATATTTGTCCTTCACTGACTGGCTTATTTCACTATGCATAATACTCTCCAGTTCCATCCATGTTGTTGCAAAGGGTACAAGTTCCTTCTTTCTTTCTGCTATATAGAATTCCATTGTGTAAATGTACCAACGTTTTTTGATCCAATCATCCACTGATGGGCCTTAACCAGTCTGCATGCCCACCAACAGTGCACCAGAGTTTCCTTTTCTCCACATCCTCGCCAGCACTTGTTGTTTGTTGATTTGTTAATAATTGCCACTCTTGCCACCATAAAGGCTCCAGAGAAAAATATAGGCAGTAAACTTTTGGATATCCTACGCAAAAATATGTTTACTGATACTTCACCAAGGGCAAAGGAAATAAAAGAAGAATCAACAAATGGGACTATATCAAATTGAAAAGTTTCTGTTCAGCTAAAAACAATATCAGCAAAATTTAAAGGGAACCAACTGTATGGGAAAACATAATTGCCAATGATTCCTCAGACAAGGGTCTGATCTCCAAAATATATAAAGAACTAATGCAACTCAACACCAGGGAGACAGACAGCCCAATTAAAAAATGGGCAAAGGACTTGAACAGACAACTCACTGAGGAAGATATACAAAGGGCCCAGAGGCATATGAAAGAATGCTCAACATCACTAGTCATCAGAGAGATGCAAATTAAAACCACAATAAGATACCACCTCACACCTGTCAGAATGGCAATCATCAGCAAATCAACAAACAACAAGTGTTGGCGAGGATGCGGGGCAAAGGGAAC